>JARHVA010003112.1:0-600000 GCA_037957365.1 Torreya grandis | reverse complement strand
ATGACTAGTGACAAGATCAAGTTCACTAATTTGAGAAGATGAAGAGAAGGGAATGCCAGTTTGGGAGACAATACTACAGTCAAAATTAGAGGCAAAGGAACATTGCATATTGATGGAAAGATCCCTACACATGATGTCCTTTATGTTAAAGGGCTAAAACATAATCTGCTAAGTGTCAGCCAGATGTGTGATAATGGCTATAAAGTCAGATTTGATGCTGAAGGTTGTGAACTAAGAAGGTCTAGAAAAATTGTTGCATAAGGAAAAAGAACTGAGAGTAACATATATAATCTAATTGAGGTAAATGATACAAATTATCTCATGGAAAAGATTGATGAGAGATGGTTATGGCACAAAAGGATGGGTCATGTTAACTTTGACAATTTAGTCAAAGTAAGATCTAACAAGTGTTTAAGACACATGCCTAAGATAACCAAGCATGTACACATAACTTGTAGAGAATGCTAGCTCGGTAAACAGACTAGTTTCTCATTCCAAAATAAAGAGTATGAAACTACAAAAACTCTACAGATAGTTCATACTGATATTTGTGGACCAACCAAGACAAGAGGTTCCAAATGAGTGTATTATTTCATGTTGTTTGTAGGTGACTACACTAAAATTACATGGGTAACATTCTTAAAGGACAAGTCTCAAGACTTTGAGAGATTAAAGATCTTTGGATCCATGGTTGAAAATGAAATTGGTAGAAAGATAAAGTGCCTCAGATCTGACAAAGGTGGTGAATTAACTTTAAATTAATTCATAGATTACTATGAAAAACATGGAATTAAGAGACACTACTCTGCTACAAGAACTTTATAGCAAAATGGATTTGTTGAGAGGAAGAACAAGACTATCAAGGAGATGGCTAGAATAATGTTGAAAGAAGCCAACTTGTTAGATGGCTATTGGAGAGAAGCAGTCTAAATAGTAGTAAACATGTTGACTAGAGTCCAATTAAGAGTAAATAGTGATAAGACTCCATATGAACTATGATATGGAAACCCTGCTTTAGTCAAGTATTTTAGAGTGTTTGGAAGCAATGCTACATTCTAATGAAAGAGAAAAATCTAGGTAGTTTTGAGTCGAGATGTGATGAGGGAATATTCCTTGGTTATTCTACTCATAGCAAAGCCTATGTCTACTATGACAAAAGACCACATAAGCTAGTGGAGAACATCCATGTTAAAGTTGAAGAGATCCTCAAAGAAGAAATTGAACCTATAAAGGAGATTAAAATTAAGGAACTAAAAGAAGAAGCTGAGGATGAAATATCAGATAATGAATAAGAGATAAAGAGGACTGAAAAGACACCCTCAAGGTTTGTTCAAAAGGATCATCCTAAGGAGCAGATAATTGGAAACATGAATGAAGGAACCCAAATGAGGAGAAGGTTAGAAATGAGAAAAGAACAAGTAAGTTTTACTTTACTATCTGAAATTGAGCCCAAAATCCATGCTGAGGCTCATAAAGATGAGAATTGGCAAAAGGCCATGGATGAGGAACTAAGTCAGATAGAAAAGAATAAAACCTAGTAGCTAGTTCAAAGACCCACAAGCAAGAATGTCATAAGCACAAAATGGGTCTTTAAAAATAAGTTGAATGAAGATGGAACTATTGTGAGAAACAAAGCTAGACTTTTTTACAAAGAATATGCTCAAGTAGAAGGAATAGACTTTGAGGAGACATTTGCCCTAGTGGCAAGATTGGAAGCCATAAGAATGTTTTTAGCATTCTCAGTCTTTAAAAAGTTTAAAGTCTATCAAATGGATGTTAAGTTAGATTTCCTAATTGGAACCTTGGAAAAAGAAGTCTAAATTGAACAACCTGAAGGTTTAACTGACATATGAAGAAAACTATGTGTGCAAACTAAAGAAAGCACTCTATGGTCTAAAATAGGTACCTACAACATGGTATTCAAGGCTGGATCAATATTTGTAACAACAAGAATTTATCAAAGGATGTGTAGACAATAACTTGTATGTTAATTCTAAAAATGGACATATGTTGATCATAGTTGTCTGTGTTGATGACATCATTTTTGGTGGTAGTAACAATAATATGTGTAAAGAGTTTGCAAATCAAATGCAAAAGGAGTTTGAGATGTCCATGCTGGGAAAACTTTCATTTTTTCTTTATCTAAAGTTTTCACAATCCAAATAAGGGATATTCATATCCCAAACCAAGTATGCAAAGGACATACTCAAGAAATATGGCATGGAGGACAACAAACCAGTTAGCACTCCCATGATAACTAGATGTAAATTGAGCAAAGTTGATGAATCTCCTAAAGTGAACAATACAATGTACAAGTCTATGATTGGTAGTTTGTTATATCTCACTGCATCAAGACTAGATATCATGCAAGTTGTATGCATGGTTTTTAGATTCTAGATTGCACCAAAAGAAACACATGTAAATGTAGTAAAGAGAATCTTTAGATATATCAAAAGCATAGTAGACTATGGCTTATGGTATCCTTCAAGTGATGATTTCACTTTGAAAACATACATAGATGTTGATTAGGTAGGAAGCACAAATGATAGATGAAGTACTAGTGGTGGTGAATTCTTCCTTGGCAATAAACTTGTTTCATGGATGAGTAAAAAACAAGAGTCAGTTACACTATGTGTAACAGAAGCAAAATATGTTGCAATAGTGACATGTTGCACTCAAGTGTTGTGGATGAAGCAATCACTAAAAGATATTAAAGTGGAGTTCAAAGGACCAATTCCCATTCTATGTGACGATTTAAGTTCCATAAATATATCCAATAATCTAGTGATGCACTCCAGAACAAAGCACATATCAATCAAGTATCCCTTTCTAAGAGAGAAGGTTGGTGATCAAGAGGTCACAATGGAATATGTTCCAACAAAATATAATATTGTAGACATATTCACTAAACTTTTACATAAGGACCAATTTGAATATTTGAGACAATGGTTGGGAGTGGTAGCTCCTACACCACATCACTAGTTCCTAGTGATCAGGCACGTCTCTAGGGGGAGTATAAAAGGAACATTAATAAATCCTAGAAGAAGTAGAGTTTAGGCAATTATTTCATGGCCTAAGGGGGAACTTCTCATAAATTATTCTTATCTTATAAGTTTAAAGATTAAAATAATGTCATACCTGAAGAATTTCACTTTAGGTGGAGCTAGTTGACTTTGTGTTAGAGATGCTTTGCCATTAATGTCAAAAGGGGAGAAAAGAGCAAGATGCAGGTGCAAAATAGAGATTGTGCTACTTTGTAGAAGATGTTTTTCCCATCAATGACAAAAGGGGATATTGTTGGACATAGTCATTGATGTATGAAGGTTTTTCATTGATGTCAAAGGCAACATGTGCTATTATGTATTAATGACAAAGGTGTTAAGTTGAATGGTCAAGGTGTCGAGACCTCATGGAGTTGTGTGTGTACCTTGAATTCCAAGAATAGTCATATGAATGCCTTTTTGATTTTGTTTGGATATGGTTGAGTACATAGATTGTTGGTGACAACATTTGCATACATGGAAACATCTAAAGGAAATAATCACACTAGGCTACTCAAGTTTGTGCCTAGTCTTGGTGGACCATGTTTCATGTCTTGCAGATGAGAGAAGCAAAAGTTATGTAGGTGCAAAGTAGGGCTCCCATGAATTTGAATAGTCTTTGAACAATTAGTTATTTTTAAAACTTTGTATTTTTCAGAAACAATTCTTTCAATAAAATGTTTGGTCTCCTCACTTAGTCGATCTTACTAGCTTGGGAATTCTTTTGAGAAAATGGTCTGGACCTTTTTGGATAAAATGTCCACAATAAAGTTTTCGAAGGGTATGTGGAATCAGTCATTTTTTCTCTTTGGAATTATTTCTATAAAAATGGTTAAGTCTTTGTCAAACAAAATCTCTACAATAAAAGTTCTGAAGGAAATGGTTCCTAAACAAAATATTTCTTTCAGAAAGAGTGCTTTAGAGAATTCTTTTGGGAATTTGTTTAAGTCTTTTCAAAGGGAATTTTGTCAAAAAAATTGACCCAAACAAAGTTTCTGAAGGGTATGTGTCCCAATCAAAAGTCCCAAAGGTCACAAATATTTCAAAGGTATTCCTACTGATGTCATTCTTTCAGGAAAATTGTCCAAGTCTTTTCAAACAAAAGTATTGAAGCAAAAGTCTCAAAGGTCACCTTGAAGTTCTAAAGGGTACTTTGCCAAAATTATAAAGGGCATGTGACCCAAACAAAGGCTCAAAATGGTAAATTTACACAAGTTCTAAAAGATGTGTCTTGAGTAAAAGTTCTGAATAGGTCACTTGTAGAAGTCATGAAGGACACTTTCAAAAGAAGGGCATTGATGAATTCTTTCAGAGAATTTGTCTAAGGTAGAAGGACTTGTAATTAAGGTTTCATAGGATAATTTCAGATGGAGTGGACACTTAAAAAATTTATGAAGGGATAGTTTGGGTGGAGTATAGGAAAATTGCAAAGCTTCTGAAGGATAAGTTGGTATTTGATCGAAAAGATTGTGTCGATGATCTTCAAAGAGATAAAAGACCCAAAGGGTACTTTTATAGTTTCCAAAGGGTCACTTGGATTATTTTGAAAAGAATGTAGGGCATTTGGCATTTCATCAAGAGGACTATTTTGAAGAAAATTATACCCAAGAAAAAGAGCCAAAAGGTAAGTTCAGATGGGTCAAGGACCATTATAAAGTTTTCAAAGGATATTTCGGAAGAAGATTAAGTCACTCACAATGTTACCAAAGGATACGTGTGGAGTCTTGTAGGGAATTTTCACAAGTGTCGAAAGATCAAGGTAAGATAAAGGTTGAGCAAGTCTGAAGAGATCAAAGGGGTGAAAGAAATCCATAGTCACCGAAGTAAGTGAGATGAGGTTAACATGCTAAAGTTTAACGACTAAGCTAAAGTAAAGATCATGCATCTTTAGAGATTGAATGACATGTGGAGCTCAGATGGAAAGATCAATGGACACATTTCAAAGTTGGAATGAAAAAACATGAAGAACTAATGCAATGAGCTAGTTACAAAAATTTGGCATGATAGTTAAAGGATATAAAAAATAGTCATTTTTTTAAGAACAAAAAAAAATGGTTATTCTAATCCTGTGTGTGTTGTAATTGAAGTGACATAGGGAGAATTCGAAGAGGACTTAGAGAAAAGAAGACAAATAGTCATTTGCTTGGAATGAGAATAGATAAGTAACTAATGTAAAATGTATAAAGCAAAGGGACTCATATAAGTTTTGATTTATGAGATGATCTAATATGAGAGCCATATATTGTGTCAAATAGAAAAATTTAGACATAGAAAAGGGGGTATGCATAGTGTTAATTAGGCATATTTAGACATAGATAAAAGGGGGTAGAAAGGGAATTAGGCAGAGTATAAAATAGAAGAATCTAGACATAGAAAGAGAGACTATGAATAAGAATGCACATATAAGTATTGTATAAATTATGAGCATTTGTAGACCAAACTTGCAACAAGGAACAAACCCAGATTCCATTTTGAATCAATTTTTTCATTAGATGGAGTTGTATCTCCACACAACTATTTGGTTGGTGCCATTAGTGAGGCTAAATTAGTACTCAATTAGGATATTAGTGTCTCCTTAGGGTTGTATCCCTTAAATATATTATTAGTGAGTTAATTATGAGTTTGTGCTCAGAACAGGGGATGGGTGTCTCCTTAGGATTTGTGTCCTAGAATGTAACTAGTGAGGCTTAGTTAGTGTGACAAATTCATGTGAGGTTGGATTAGAATAGCATATTCTAGAAGCATTCTCATCATGGTTTTTCCCTATAGGTTTCCATGTATAAATATGGTGTTATGAGCTTTGCTTTTGTGCATGCGATTTTTTTCTTTTGTTTTTTAAGTTTGCATATGTTTAAGATTCATCTTTAAGGAACTAGTTTTTGAGATCTACTGATTCACCACCCCCCTCTCAATAGATAGGCATGTTCAACAATTTCTTCACATTATTGTAATATACTATCCTCAAATCTAGATAAATCTACCTACCATCCTACTAGGGGAGGATGAGGGACATTCATCTCAAATAGTAGCTACAAAAGATGATTTAAATGATGTGGAGAAGTCCTTATAAGCTCAAGGAATAGAATTTGGGATGGAAGATTAGTGAGATCCGAAATGAGATCCCACTCATCATAACCTATAATAATGTTATTAGATATAGGTGCATAATGATTAAGGAGGTCCTCAAGAGGAGGAGTCGAAGTACATTATTTTTTAGGTAAGAAGAATAAGGTTTAGAAAAAGTTTGTAAATCATGTTGTGATGACGAAGTAGTTGGTTTAAATTGATTTGGAGAAATGTTAAAGTGTTAGTAAAAGATTGATTATCATTAGTATTAAAAGATAATGGAAGAGTGGTAGAAATAGAAAATGAAGTGTTATCCAAAGGAGAATCACAAATTGAATCATAAAAAGTTATAAGGTCATCTTACCCCAACTCATTTAAATGAGTTGGAGAAAAATCTTGGATAACATGATATGTTTGAGATGGAGGAGTGTAGATAGGCTTCAAATTGATGAAAGCCACCACCCTTCTCATATTAGTTATGCTAACCACATTTTCTTCAAAAATGGGGTCAACAAGACTTTCTACATTATTGGTGGAAGGGGTGGCTTTGTCTTGATTGTCTTAAATCTATTGATGATTATGGATAGGGTCTTTGCAGATAGCCAAATGAGCATTTGCTTGATTTAAGGCTTGAGTTTTGTCATGTGTTTTATAGTCTTTGAGATAATTCTCATAATCTTTTTGATGCTTGTGAATGATGCAATTGTGATCAAAATTAGGTCCAAAAATATAGTCCATAGCTAAATTATGAAGTTATCTATAGGTCTCATGAGAATGACCCTAACTAACATGAAACCAAAAAAACTTGTTAGGATCATATTAATATTTCATAGGATGAGTAGGGTCAAGCTCTCATGGAAGAGGCCTAGGTAGACACTTAAGCAATTTAGTTGAGGATAGAGGTTTATGAATGTTGATGTTATTTAGTGAAGATAAATGAGGATTGGTATATTATTGAGAAGTGGGAGTTAGTTCTAACGAAGGGGTAAGAATGACAATTCAAAATTTATGAATGGTGTCATAAGAATCTATAACACCATCATTGGTAATATTATATATATTTTTTCTTAAGTAAGAGATGAGGACCCACAAAATGTTGGGGTGGCTCAAATCGACATATAAGGAAATCTTGTTATTTAGCTTGGTCAATAACCTCTTCCAAGATTCATGGAGAGAGAGTGTAGACTTGATATTGTAATTTAGGAAAGAGGGCATTGGTAAAGAGATGGAAAATATTATCATTGGCCATGTTATGTTCACATTTATTCGACAAAGTCTTCCATCTTTTAATAAAGGCTTGAGTAGTTTCATTTTCATTTTGTTTAAAATTTATTAAATGGGCCAAAGTCTTTTTGAGAAGATCAATAGTTTGGAATTATTGAACTAAATCATTCACTAAATTATGCAAATTAGTAATGGAGTGTGGTCTAAGTTGATTGTACCAATCTAAAGCATCACTTGTGAGGGTTTTGGCAAGGTGATTTGTAGCAACAAAGGTGTTTAATTTGACCCAATCCTTATAAATATTTACAAATGACTTAATATGAAGGGTAGGATTGATTGATCCATTTAAATAAATTGTAGGTGTGATACCTCCTATATCAATGTTAGATATATGAGTAGTGAGAGGTTCATTTTATAGATGGTTGATGGTTATATTGATTAAAGGAGGTTGAGGAATGAGATTGCCTTGGAATCTCAAAGAGGAGGTGAGGGAACATTTTGGTTATGTGTGCCCCAAGCCATTGGTTAACGATTAGTTTGAAGATAAAGAAGGTGGTTTTGCATTCTCGTCATTTGATTTATGTTATGAGCTTGAAAGGTATTCATTTGATTGAGAGTTTACATCAAAAGTTGATGTGTTTTATTAACACTATTAGAAGCATTAGACTTGGTATTAGTATTAGTATTAGTGGTTTGGGTACCACTATTGATGATGATAGGATCTTGAGAATAATTATGAGAGTGTGATGCACTAGTGGTAATTTTGCTTGTGTAGCAAAAGATGGACTAGTGAATAGTTGAAAGGAATAAGCACTAGAAGCATGATTGCCTTAGGTAGTAAATGAAGCACTAGTGTAAGGATTAGGGATAGTGGATCTTATGAGAGGTCTGCTAGATAAGAAACCTACTATGTTAGTTGAGATACTAGGCATGGAGGTAGAAAAAGTTAAAAAATAAGAGATCATGGTATGAAAAGGGGTCATAATCAAAGGAAGAGGCTCAAAATCAAAGATAGTCATACCCCCAAATCTAGTTAAAAATGTAAAAATAGTTGAATGAGGATCTTAAACTTAACCATTAATCATAGGATTGTAAATGGTAGAAGGATATTTTCCTCTGTGTTTAGGAAATTTAGAGATAAAGAAGAACATTTTGGAAGTATAATCTAACTCAGGTTGGTCCTCTAAGAAAATAGGAGAATTATGTTGAAAAGAGGTATTAGGAGGGGTCCTATAATTCATTATGTGAGTGGAAATATGAACATTACTAGCATCCAAGAGAGGAACCCTACTATGTCTATATGAGACCCTATGAGGATTGGTAAAGTTCATCATGTTTGTTGACTACAACTCAACGTCACTATCAAGTAGAAAGTTCATGATGAAGGGAAAGGAAGAAAAATGAGAAAGAAAAGAACCAAAAAGTGATTGAAATAGTATAGGGTCTATTGGGTTGTCTAAGCACATAAACAGGGATTGTAAAACTATACAAGGTCAATTGAGTCGATCCAGTATAGTGCATAGAGACTGGTAAAAGAGGTAAAAGGGGTTGCAAATAGTATAGGGTCAATTGGGTCAATCCTATATAGTGCACAGAGGTTGGAATAAGGTATAGGGTTTGAAAATAGTATAAGATTGACTGAGTAGATCTAGTACAATGTACAAAGGTTGGAAAAAGGTATAGGGTCTACTGGGTTGACCTAATACAATAGATAAAGAAAATGAGAAGGTTGATAACAAGTTATGAAATGAAACAAGAATTTTTTTCTAGATAATTTAGGAAAGTAAGAAATTAATGGAAACAAACAGTCAATTAGATTAATGTTGGCTAATCTAATTGAAGCACACAATACAAAACCTTGCATTAATATTGGCTAATGCAAGTTTTTACACACACAATTGAGCAAAGAACACACAATCAACTTGAAAATTAAATAGAACTAATTTTTTAACCTAAAATTTTTATTATATTATTAAAAATATGATTTTAAATGTGATGGGAAATTGGTTGTAAGTAAATAACTAAATAACAATCTAAGGATGGTTTTAGGTAGTTTGGGCTGAAAAGGACTATAGTGAAAATAGTATAGGATTAGTATTGGGTCCTACCCCCTCACTTCACACACCACAATGATAAGGGTGTCAATTATTTAGCTAGAATATACCATTAACCATTCTTTATACTTGACCAGAGTATCAAGTCAGCTCCCTCTTGGGGATGAAATCCAATTAGGTTAGCCTTGGGTAGACAAATGTTAAAATTCTTGTTTAGATTATGTGATTTGGTTATGTGTGCATAAAATAAATATAGTGAAACTAAATGGTTAATTAAAAACCCCTTAATTATATTATGTAATCTATTTTAAGCATGAAAGCAACAAGAAAAGAAAACGTGAACTATTTACTAGCATATAGAGATTAATTCCAACTTGAAACAAGGTATAGTGTTGACTCTATATGCAAAAATATAGAATAGGGTCAACAGGGTTGAACCTGTACTATGAAAGTAGGTTATAAAAATCAATAGGTTCAACCCATTTATTCAGACAACACACAAAACATAGAACTGGGTTGAGAGGCTCGATCTAGTTAACTGTGTAGGGGTAGTTTTGAAGACTACAAACTATGAAAGGAAATATATAAAATAAAGAGACAACGAGATAGAAAGGAACCTTGGTAGATTAGATATGTTGAGAATGAATATTTCTAGTCAATAACCTTGGAATATGCTTTAAAACTATACTAACTGGGTCGACTAGATTGATCAAGCTTTACATAATCCTACTACTGAGTGCCTAAAATATACAAGGTCAATTAGGTCAACTTAGTAGCTAAATATGGATGTCTAAAAGTGTACAGGGTCAACTGGGTCAACCTAGTAGTCTAAAATATAAGTCTAAAAACTTGTACCAGGTCATTTGAGTTGATCTAGTTTCCTATTCCTAAAAACCTATACACAAAAATAGAATTGGGTTGACAGAGTCAATTTATATGATAAATATATGATAAAAAAATGAAAGAAAGTGAAATAAATCTTGTAAGGGTTAGTTTCACATTGGGTTCACTAGAATGCATGTTATTAGAAATACACCATGTCTATAAATCGATCCTAGATCAAGGAAGATAGAGCATAACTACACTTCTGATTGGGAATACATTTGTTAAACAAGAGCATGACCAATATGGGGATCCGATAGACTTGATTAGGGGATCACTTGTCAAAATAAACCATGTGAGGTAGGGTTCTAAATATTATAGTCTAACATAATCATGTAACAACCCTAAAATAGTCTTAGATTTAATGTTGATTCTATTCTAATTAACAAGAAAGTAAATCTAATCTAGTCCACACCAAAGCTTGTGGGACAAAGTGGGGATTAGGAAAAAAAAACTAAACTAAACATTCATAGAAGACATATACTCATGTCAATGTATATAAAATCATAATCCATGGGAATAAAATAACAAGTACATTATCTATCTACTCTTACAAAGGAGAAATAAAGTTTAGAATACTTACTTTAAAGATGAACCCGTCGAGCCTCAATATCTCTTTTGGCCAAGGTGCTTCGCAAGAGATTGTTGTGTTATGTAAGGATAACAAAGATGAATCAACTCTAGGCTACACAACCTATTTATGCATCCAAAATACTTCTCCATAAGACAAGATCCATATCTCCAAAGAAAGTATGGAACCTTAAGCTTTTTTCCTCAAATAGAATGGTCAATAAGCAGACACTTATTCACACTTATTATTCTTCACTTCTATTCTTACAAATGGTTTTCAATTAAATTTTATATATAGCATATCTTAACTTAAATCCTTCTAAATATATCAATTGTATAGGGTCAACCCATTCGACCATATATGTTTTTAGGAGATAATTCACTAGGTTATTAGCTAGGTTGATCGAAGGGCTAATAAAGCCCCCAATGAAAAATACCCCTAAATAGTATGGGGTTGACCTAGTTGACCTTGTACAATAATTAGAGGCAAAAAAATATACAGGGTCGACCCAATTGACCTAGTATAGTTGATGAACTGGCCTTGGACTGAAATTCAATTTCATACAAAATCAAAATGAATCTGCAGAGTCCGTAGTTTCTGGAAAGCTGCAAGTTTCTATATGCTGATCTCCACATGTCTTTCTTGATTTAGTTATTTATTTGTTGATTTATTTTATTCAACTGGAAAGTCAACTTATCTAAATTGTGGCACAACTTGCATGTAGATGGAATAAGCATTACTAAACTGATCATTGATTGAATCTCTGTGTTACTTTTTGTAAATAAAACTATAATTACATTTAGATTTCCCTTGAACCACTATAAACTTACACATTTATCTCAAATCGTCATCCTTTGTCCCAAACAATGTATACACAGACCTTCGATCTTGTTCAATACTTTTATAACATTTTAACCTCACTTGTGAAGTCAGCTACAGAATGTAGACCTAAACAGGTCAAAATAGGATTCTAGTTTTCCGCTTGAACCGAGAGCTTTCAAAATGCAATTTTCAAGAACCTTTATTGTCCTCAATGCTTCAAAGAGGTGTGTCTTTATTTTCTTCCCTTAAGCTTGTCATTTAAGGGCTTATTATTTATTTTATATCTAAGCAAATAATGAACACAAGCTTAAACCCTTTGAAATAAACCAACTAGACGCTTTTAGTTCAATACACGAATAGACACTTTCCATGAATGGATTGATGCTATGAATGACCATAAATTATATCTCTTTTCCTCTTATGACCTGCGACCTACCTCAGATCACATACGAACAACTTGATTATAATCTAACTCAATAATGATCTCATCTGCCTCTATCAAAACTAGAAATACATTCTTGTCTTACTCGGCTCTGCCTCCCATCAAACTCTTTATCCATTTTGCATAATTCACTATGGTCCATCGGCCTTTACCAATTCATCTCTAATCCACCCAAGCTTAAATACCTTATGAATAGGTGTGATCAGAATCCTTATAGGCTTGAGTTCTCAGTCTATGTGTAAAACATAATATATGTCCTTGGCCAAAAGGCCTTACAACATAGACGCATCCCTCCTTTCCAGATTCGGCTCTCGGTCTACACAAAACAAAGTCACATAATCATTTTTTAAAACAAAACTAAATTAACACCAAGCTCAGTTTGATGAATTAAGCATAAGACCACACCCATAGCCAACTGGTTTCCATGATAAGCGTGGTCACTTCGCCCATTTAGAACTCCCTTTCTTCACCATGGCTTCAAAAGCCTTCTAACAAGCATATCCATATCCGTTCAGGCCTATCCAGGGATGTCAACCCTGTCTTGAACTTTTCTACAGGTGGGATGACTACAGTATATTGAAAAGCAAATTGAAAAATAGGGAACCATGAACATACACAGGCCTACCACTATTGAAACCAAAATTTTATAAAGGAAATCAGAACTCTGTTCTTTCCTCTTTTCAATAGAAATACTTACAAATAATGTTCATTGATTAAGGGCTTATGAAATATTCATAGACACCTCCATGCTTATTCTTGGACTCCACCTGCAACTTCTCTTTCTCCTTCATTCTTACATCCTTTGAGATCCTCTCCTCTTCTTCTATCTCTTCCCTTGAATGAGAGGCCTTTTTCCTCTCTGTCCTTCCTCTCCTCTTCTACGTACCTCTAATCCTCCTCTATAATTAATTTTCTTTTTGACCTTGTTAAGATTCTCCCCTCTAACTTCTACGCCCAATTTTGGGTTGAAGGTAAAACATAAATAGTTTGCAATTTTTAACAATATACTAAGGTTGAAACATTTTCAACCACTCCTCCCTTATTTCCTCAACAGCCCTAACAATCATTTTTACCTTTCACTTTTCACTTTTGACAATTACAATTACTCCTCCTTAGATAACATTTTGGAGGCAAAATACAATAATTTGAAATTTGAATTTAAACATGAATTGTAACCATGTCTTGCCAAGATGTTTGTAGATGCTCTTGCATCATACTCTCCCTCTAGAAAAGATTGAACCTTAGTTCAAATGAACTGCTGCCTCCATGTACTAGTTTTCACTATATGCCTGGATGCCAAGGTCTTATTGTGAATGATAATGCTGGTATTTGTCTTTGATTGTCTTTGTTTTTCATCTTCTTGCTTTTCTTCCTTTTATGGAATGTTCTTCTCCTCATTTCTTTCTCAGCTGCTATGTCCCACATCCATGCTTCTTCATCTTCATACATGTCTTATAGTTCTTCTTTGCCTTCTTGGTTCAAAAATTTGTCCATTGAACTATGGACTTCATTCATCTCCACAACTGTAACACCTGCATTCAAAACATCCAAGGCAATGTTAGAAGTAAAAACTTGAGACCATAAAGTCTCTTGGCTGCCTCCACTCTTTTGTTCTTTGGTCAAAACTACCCTTGCCTCTTTGTTTTGCTCTTGTCTTGTTTCACTCTTCCCAATGCTGTCTTCACCATGGTTTGTACCTATATGTAGCTCTCTTGAGGAACTAAAGAACTCTTCTAAAATTCTCATTTCTTCCTTTAGTGAGATCTCATATATCCCACCATTCTCTTCATCAAACTTGGGTCCTTCATTCACACAGAATACTTGCCCTTCATCTCTTATCTCATCTTTTCTTAGCTCTTGCCTCAATTCATTTTCCATTTGATCAATAGTGCCACCATGTTGATATGTGCCTCTACACAACTCTCTTGGAGGATTCAACAACTCTTCTATCTTCTTCAACTCTTCACTCAACACAAGCTCATCCAAATCTTCATGTCCTATATCAAACTTAGGACCAAATTATCTTTCATCCTCTATAAATACATTCATCCACTCTATGGTTTCTTCATACAAGTCAACTTCTTCATCAACATCAATATACTTATCAAATACAATTGCAGTATCCTTACCTTCTATCTCTTTGCTCTCTTCAATCTCTGCTTGAAGCCATCTTGATTGCTTTGTTGCATACTTTCTCCTTTCCTCATCATCCATCCATTTAGAATTCTCTCCTTGCTGCATATTAGTCCACACAGCCACTTTCCATTTTTCATTTCTCATGAAAATATCATTGAAGGATTCAAAAACATCATCACAAACAATTTGTTTACCTTTCATCGTTGCATCCTCATGCTCTACTTCATTATTATTTGAGAAGTTTTCTTTCTCATCTTCATTCTCTTGGCTGCTTGAATCACCTTCAATCCTCTTCCATTGACTTTTTGGTGTTGTTTCCTCAACACTCACATCTTTTCTCTTTGCCTTCTTAGGCACCCACATTTGATTCTTCTTATCATTTGACTTCACAAGCCATTTAGGCATCCTATAACCATGCTCTTGTACCAGCATTTCCTGTTTCTTGGGAGTTTGCTTCTTCCACCATTTAGGCGTCACATATCCATGCTTAAATTCTCTTTTTGAGGGCTCTATCATCTTCCTTAACTCTTGCACCTGTACATTAGCAGCTTCATACTCATAATAATAATAATCAAAATCAGGTCTTAACACTTTATTTACCTCTTTGATAGCTTGGTCTATGGAGAAATCTTTCGCTCCCTTTGTGCTTGGCTACTCTCTTTCTTCCTCTTGGCATTTAATGGCATCATGGAATTCAGCTTCATCTTCTACCTCTTCTCTTATTTGTATGGGTTCTTCAACACCTCCCTCATGCATTAACCAATGCATCTCTTCTTCTTTATCAATATCAGCAAACTTTTTCTTTTCTCCTACACATTCACTTATGCACTTGGTGTCTTCTCTTGCACCAATCTCTTCACTCTCTAAGGCCTTTCTCTTGACCTTCATAAGGCTGCTCATACCTGCAATTACCCATGCAAAGACAACATTAGATATAAAAACAAGAGACCACAAGGTCCCTATGAGTGTTCTCTTCACCCACACTCTCATCTTCTCAAGTGCTCTTCCTAGCACTTCATCTTTTCTTTCTTCTCTTCTCTTGTCCTCCACAATGAGAACTTTCTTCACAACTTCTTCCTCTTGCTGCTCACTTGGTAACCTTCTTATCCTCTTACCTCTACCGACTTCTCTCTTCATGGCAATCTTCTTTTGCCTTCTTCTCCTCTTCATTAGGAGATCTATTGGCCACTTCAACCTCTTCCTCATTGGCCATACCCATGCTTGCTTGTCCATCTGCATCCAAGACTCATATTCATCTTTAATCTTAGCTAACTCTCTCTTCAAATTAGCAATCTCTTTATCAATTACAAAACTATTCATACCTTTGATGCTTGCTTTCTTCTTAGTGCCCTCATATACCTTGCTGCTCTGTAGTGCCTTCATCAGTACTTTTATTTCTGAGATCTTCACCCAAGTCTTTTCCACCTTGGTCTCTCGATCCCTTGTCTCACCCGAGCCTTTTCTCCTCGACTGGTCTTTTGACAATCTTCTTGATCTCACCTAGGCCTTTTGCATCCTAGTCTTTTGATCCTTTTCTCAATCCTGCAACAACTCTTTATACAACACTTCAACAAACACAAATTACAAATCCAAGCTTACCTTGCTTTGGATCTTCCTCTTGAGCATTTACTATGCTCCCTTGCTTTTGAGCTTTTCCAAGCTTCTCTTCTCAATTCTTCAACTTCATCCTTTACCTCGCCTAAGTCTATTTCACCTTAGTCTTTTGGCAAACTATCCAAGCTTCTTCTTGGATCTTCACTAAGCCTTCCTTGGCTTCTTCTTCTCCTCTTAAGCCTCAATGGCTTTAAACCTTCCTTTTCACCTATTTTCTTCTTAAACAAAATAAACTCAAATCAAATATCAAAGGTTATACATACCTTTCCTCAACAAATCCCAAGAGCTTCAAGCTCTGATACCAAATGATGAACTGGCCTTGGACTGAAATTCAATTTCATACAAAATCAAAATGAACCTACAGAGTCTGTAGTTTCTGGAAAGCTGCAAGTTCTGTATGCTAATCTCCACATGTCTTTCTTGATTTAGTTATTTCTTTGTTGATTTCTTTTATTCAACTAGAAAGTCAACTTATCTAAATTGTGGCACAACTTGCATGTAGATGGAATAAGCATTACTAAATTGATCATTGATTGAATCTTTGTGTTACTTTTTGTAAATAAAGCTATAACTACATTCAGATTTCCCTTGAACCACTATAAACTTACACATTTATCTCAAATCGTCATCCTTTGTCCCAACCAATGTATACACAAACCTTCGATCTTGTTCAATACTTTTATAACATTTAAACCTCACTTGTGAACTCGGCTATAGAATGCAGACCCAAACAGGTCAAAATAGGATTCTAGTTTTCCGCTTGAACTGAGAGCTTTCAAAATGCAATTTTCAAGAACCTTTATTGTCCTCAACACTTCAAAGAGGTGTGTCTTTGTTTTCTTTCCTTAAGCTTGTCATGTAAGGGCTTATTATTTATTTTATATCTAAGCAAATAATGAACACAAGCTTAAACCCTTTGAAATAAACCAACTAGATGCTTTTAGTTCAATACACGAATAGACACTTTCCATGAATGGACTGATGCTATGAATGACCATAAATTATAGCTCTTTTCCTCTTATGACCTACGACCTACCTCAGATCACATACGAATGACTTGATTGTAATCTAACTCAATAATGATCTCATCTGCCTCCATCAAAACTGGAAATACATTCTTGTCTTACTCGGCTCTGCCTCCCATCGAACTCTTTATCCATTTTACATAGTTTGCTATGGTCCATCGGCCTTTACCAATTCATCTCTAATTTGCCCAAGCTTAAATACCTTATGAATAGGCATGATTAGAATCCTTATAGGCTCGAGTTCTTGGTCTATGTGTAAAACATAATATACGTCCTTGGCCAAAAGGCCTTATAACATAGACACATCCCTCCTTTCCAGATTCGGCTCTCAGTCTACACAAAACAAAGTCACATAATCATTTTTTAAAACAAAATTGAATTAACACCAAGCTTAGTCTGATGAATTAAGCATAAGACCACACCCATAGCCAATTAGTTTCCATGATAAGTGTTGTCACTTCGCCCATTCAAAACTCCCTTTCTTCACCATGGCTTTAAAAGCCTTCTAACAGGCATATCCATATCTGTTCAAGCCTGTCCAAGGATGTCAACCCTGTCTTGAACTTTTCTGCAGGTGGGACGACTACAGTATATTAAAAAGTAAATTGCAAAATAGGGAACCATGAACATACATAGGCCTGTCACTATTGAAACCAGAATTTTATAAAGGAAATCAGAACTCTGTTCTTTCCTCTTTTCAATAGAAATACTTACAAATAATGTTCATTGATTAAGGGGTTATGAAATCTTCATAGACACCTCCATGCTTATTCTTGGACTCCACCTGCAACTTCTCTTTCTCCTTCATTCTTACATCCTTTGAGATCCTCTCCTCTTCTTCTATCTCTTCCCTTGAATGAGAGGCCTTTTTCCTCTCTGTCCTTCCTCTCCTCTTCTACGTACCTCTCATCCTCCTCTATAATTAATTTTCTTTTTGCTCTTGTTAAGATTCTCCCCTCTAACTTCTACGCCCAATTTTGGGCTGAAGGTAAAATAGAAATAGTTTGCAATTTTTAACAATATACTAAGGTTGAAACATTTTCAACCACTCCTCCCTTATTTCCTCAATAGCCCCAACAATCATTTTTACCTTTCACTTTTCACTTTTGACAATTACAATTACTCCTCCTTAGATAACATTTTGGAGGCAAAATACAATAATTTGAAATTTGAATTTAAACATGACTTGTAACCATGTCTTGCCAAGATGTCTGTAGATGCTCCTGCATCAACAGTTAACTAGTTAAAATGGGGTCAAGGTAAGAGCAAGGAGGATAAAACATGGAAAATGATTAGAATGGGTAAGGTTGAGAATAATAAGCTTAGGGTAAATGATTTTATGAGATGAGTGTGTAGATGCAAGTTGAAAAAGGGACAACAATCTTATGATGCACCAATGGTTTGCCCACCCCTTTCCCAGTGCACCCTTTAAGGCATGCACTCAAAGAGATTGAGACTCGATAGGTTCCTGCAAGATACAAAGTGTCAGTAATCAATAAAATTTTGAAAATATTATGTGTATATAAATTGATCTTGCTTTGGAAGGGTTTGATATTTTTTGCTTATGATGTGGTTAAATTTTTAAGATTGTAATCAAAGGGAAATTTATCTCTTATCTTTATGTGTTACATAAGAATAATATCATTATTTTCAAATAATTGATGGTCTACTTGATAGGACCATAGAGTGGATGAATAATATTAAAATTTATTCAATATAAAAAAATATTTATTACAAGTTCACACAAGTTTTTATAAGCTTGTGAGAGTTGGTTTTGAGAACCAACCTGAACTAAAAGCTAATATTTATTTACTAGCTTAACCTACTAACATAATATTAAGTTAGAGGGGTTGTCACATAAAGTGATGCATACCCTTATACAAATAAAACTAACCAAGTAAAAACTTATGGATCAACTGACCCAACAAACCCCCTAATATAGAGGGGTATAAAAGAAGATGATCTAGAGCTATGACTATGAAGTCATCAATAGTTTGCACTGCACTTACAACTTGCACATTGTATACCATGGTACTGATAACCAATGAAACTCCATACATAAGCCCACCCTACAAGTTGTGACATGAATGTTGAACAAAATCAAAGTTTGTTCATTCCATTTGATCATTTTGTATAGTAATATAGTAGAATACATTCTAGACCTACTCAACTACATCGATCCACATATGGTCTCAAACATAAACCCATCAAAAAAATCACTTACGATTTGTCAAAGGCCATGCAATAACTTATCCATATTAAGAGAGAGGTGAGAATAATGTAACAAAAAATATGATCCAAACACTTGTGTCTTGTTGGAATCAATAATATCAATGAAGTGAAAAAAACCAAAACTAATATGAAATTAACAAAATCTAAGCCAAAACTACCACTGTAGCAAAACCTATTCTCTAAGTTAGCACCTCAATCAATATGGGTGAATCTCCATGCACTCAAAATAGATTTTTAGGTCCATCAAGACCATAGACCTTGGACATGTAAGATGACTCTTGATCAAATAAAGTGTTAGAATAACTAGAATAATTGGAGTAGATAGAATATGTACCACTAGAATGACCAACATGATTTTATTTAACCTTTTTTTTTATGTGGGGATCATGGCCATAAATAAGGACATGTATTTTCAATATGACCAATGCCACCACATTTATAACATATTGGTTATTTTTAGTGTTTGTGTGAACTAGATGATGAATAATCACTACTAATTCCACTAGACTTAGAAGAATTATTATGGAAATATATATGTTGAGATGATTTCTAAGAATGTTGTGAAGAATGCCGATGATAGTGGAAATGTGAGTGTCTTAGATACTACTAATGAGAGTGTTGTGTAAAAGTTTTTGGAGATTTTTTATGAAAAATGTCTCTATGCATGTCCTTTTGTTATCTGGTGTTTCTTTGCTTTTATGAAGTAGGCATCTTTAGTATGATAACTCTTTTTCTTGGTAAAATATTGCTCATGCTGAATGAGAAAATCATATATTGTATCAAATGTCACTTTATTGAGCTTATGACTAAGCTATAAAATTTTGACAAAATTTGTATAGCTAAAATTTAGGCCATTCAATGTGATTGAGATGAGCATGTCATCATTTTATTTTTCCTCATGTAGTAGAGTAATATTGTTTCAATTTTTTCATTCATGAGATGTATTAAGATACATACTCATCATATTTTAGTTTATTGTTTATAAACTACATGAGAAGATCAATTTTCTTGTATGTAAGATTTTTATCATACAAGTCCTTTGGTTCTTTCCACACTTTCCATGCTTCAATTTTTAATAACTTTAATATAAATGACAACTTGCATAAAATAAGATGATTTCAATCATACAAGTACTCTTTAATCATGCTTGTGGAATTAAATAAATGTATCTGCTTCAATAAGAGTGGGTTGGTTTTCTATGAATTCCCACAAGTCATTAAAAACTAACGATTTCTTCATATGCATACTCCACTCCTTATATTTTTTATGAGTGAGTCACCCATTTTATGATATGAGACCGACAATCTTGGCCATAGTGAACAATAAAATAAGATAATAATTTTTTTATTATGGCTTTGCCTTTACCCTCAAGTATAACATAGATGTAATGTTTTAATTTTTGGACATGTCAGTATTTGCATGCTAGAGTCATAAAAGGAACTTTTTACATCCTTATATCACCATTGTTAATACATTTTATGTATAATTCATATAAATAAGCTTAAAATCATAAAATGTACCATTCTAATGTGTTCAAAATGTCTAAAAATGTATAAATCAATTGGTTACATGACTACCTTCACACAAAAGAGAGACTAGACACAAAAATCATAAAACATTGTTACAAGTGATGCAAATTACCCCCTTGTATCTCCAATTAAAAAGCAAAATATTCAAAAAAGATGCTTTAACTATTTTGGGTCAAAAAGAATTTTGACCAAAAATTAGTCTTAGTGGGACTTGATCATGAGAATCTCCTTTTACATGTACCTCACAAAAGACTATCTTCCAACTCCACTATAAGTAATTTGAGAATTTATATCCAAGATAAGACAAGCAAACTATATTTTTCAAATATATATATATATATATATATATATATATATATATATATATATATATATATATATATATATATATATATATATATATATATATATATATATGTAAGATATTTAACCCTATTATTTATTTGCATGTGAAAACACTTGACTTGGCACTTTTCTAGTGGGGCCCACTGATTATAATAACATGGAAATAAATCTAAAATATAACAAAGATTTTAATGCTACACTAAAACACCACCACGCCTCCCTAGGTCATACCACAAGTTATAATTCTACATTATGTTGCATTAAATTGAATCTTCCTCCTTTAAATTCAAATAGAGGCCATAAATATGTAACAATGATGTTTCATGATGAAAAACTAATACAAATAGATGCCATATTTAGATTATATCACTAAGAGGATCGTAAAAATTGGATTTAAAGCATGTTGGAGGTCATACAATGCATTCAAAAAGGGTTGGAGGTCGTTAAAACATTGACAATATTGTAAGTAAAAATTTTGGGGCTATAAAATCAACCAAAAAGGAGTAGAAATAGTAGACAAAATTCACAGGGATGCCATATCAAAATTAGTTACTATTTTGGACATTGAAAAGGTCGAACAAATGAATTTAGGGCATAAGGATGCTAAGAAATGTCATACAAATGATTTTTTAGAGCATATAGACAAAAAATCAAGGATTCAAAATAGACATTGACCTTATAAAAAATATTATTGCATTAAGATGCCATACTAGGGTGTTTAAAGAAGATATGGGTTGTAAAACCTGATTTTTTTATGCTTTTACAAGGATAAAAAATCATAATTTAAATTTTTAAACATTTGAAAAATGCTCAAACCTTCCAATTTTTTTTACTTCTCCCTTCCCTACATAGCTTCCTCCTTCATATGGGCTCTGATACCATTGATAGGACCATATATTGGTGGAATAATATTAAAATTTAATCAAATGGAAAAAATTATTTATTTACAAATTCACATAATCTTTTATAATCTTATGAGAGATGGCTGTGAGAATTAACCAATAGGTTTAACCAACCTGAATTAACAACTAGTATTTATTTACTAACTTAACCTATTAAAATAAGATTAATTTAGAGGGGGTGTCACATAAAGTGATGCATGCCCCTATTTAAATAAAAATAACCAAGTAAAAACTTATGGATCAACCGACCCAACACTACTTGGGCATAAACTTGTTCAAATTTAAACAAATCATGATGTTCATCATTTTATTCATTTTGGTTTGTGAGGTTAGCATTATCATTATCATGGATTTATTTTTTATTAATAGGTTCATCAAAATGAAATGGATTTTTATGGAGAGGGTTTTCCATGTTAGTGCCTCGATTCAACCTTGTTTGATACCTTGTTTTAGGTGCATAGGTTTGGTTTAGGTTTGATTTAGATTGTTTTGGTTTGAATACTAGTTTCACACAAAGGGAAGATAAATAAAAACACATAAAAAGTATCAAGCCTACACTAATCAAGTGGGAGTGCAATTGAAAAGTGGTCCATAAATATACCTTAAAGGCATGGTGTGGGTGATCTTATAGAATGTTGTGTTTATGGCATCACTATGTGATTACAATAAAAGGGTTCTTAGTATAGGTTAACAAAAGCTCACTATAAATTTCCTCATTATACACTTCGGTACATGACACCCAAATCCTTGAAACAAGGGCATTGTCTAAGTCTTGGGTATTGGTGGTAAAATCCACTTCACTTTATTGATGGTTAATCAAGCTTAGCCACTAAAGATGTCCACACCAAGGAATTTTTTAGAGTCCTCCAGAGCACAAAATTCCTTAACACTTGGTGATGAAATTAAAATCATTAAACCCTTAAGAAAAGATAATTAAAAAGTGTTTTAATGTGAGGAAAGAACATATGCAAATTAGGGTGTGGGGAACAAGTAATTGAATCATTTTATATTCTCAAGATCAACTTTTAGTGCAAGAAAAGAACATATGTAAACTTTATTTTCACACATATAATGAACAAGAACACAAAAATGAATAAACAAAATTGATTCCTTGATTTAAGATTTAATAATTAAATGTTAATTTTTTTCCAAGTGTTTTTCTAACATAGATACAAAACACATGTTAGTAGTTGTAAAGTTTTTGTCTTCATCACATGATGTTTATTGCACTCTGAGAGAATTAGTAGCAATAAAAAATCCCTGATTTAGTAATGCCCAACTATCTCCTCAATAAAAAAACAAGTTATAAAAACACTTTGAAATAAGTGAAAATGTTTTGGATTATGTTAATATAAATTAAAAAATATGATGTTTTTTAAAGTAGAATTTCTATGTATTAATGATGATTCAAACAAGATAGAATGATCACATGGAAAACACAAAGAAAACCCTAAGTGTAGGCAATAAAGAATCAAAAATTATGGTGAATTGATGATTCATTTTATAAATCTAAGAGATTTTTTTGAACAAAATAAAAAACTAGGCAAAACCCAAAAAAAATATTTGAAAAAAGACTTACATTTTGAAACTTATGTTAAACTTACTACAAAACTTAAGTTGGAAATTATGGGAAGTTTGTACAATATTTTTTCCAACAAAATGAGGCATCTGATTATATCTATGCAAGCAATAAAAACTTATAATATTTTAAAAATTATAGTTGTTATGTTTTAGATATTCACTAAAAAATAGATAATATATAAGCATAATACAAGTAAAAATGTCTAGACAAAGGGGGCTCCAATCAAGTGTGTGAGAAATATATATGCACAAACTTAGACCTTATGATAGGAATTAAGAAACAATGCCAAAATCCTATTCTAAATCTAAAATAACTTCCAACTAATAAAAATTAAATATAAAACAATGACTTTACCTTCACTTATAGAATAAATATCCTCCTTTGTTGACATAGATTTGCTTGCAATTGATTGATTTGTGGTTTCTCAAAATTTGTGCAAGATTTCAGCAACATTTAGGTAACTTATACCTATTTGATTAATAGAACTATTTTAGACTCAAATGATTATAAAATTAAGTGATTATTCATCCTAATTTGAAGCGATGAATGATGGATTTATATATATTTAGATGAGAGGATGGCTGTTTGACATCATTTGACAAGATTGGAGACTTTAAAATTGGATGAGATTCAATCAATCAGTTAATTTTTTGTTGTCATTTGGAGATAGAGTTAAATGGTATTTTTATATTATGTGCAAGAGTGATGAAAGAGCTAGTGAATTAGTCTACTCTTTGTGTAAGAGTTAACTGAGTTGGTTCCTTTTGGAGATAAAGTGACAATGGAGTTAACTAGGTTGTTTCCATTTGGAGACTAAGTTCACTAGTTGATTGGGATTGGCTTGGATGAGTTTCCATTTCAAATGTGTAGTTGATTGAGGATGACACGTGGTTATATAGAGTGGAGGATGGGTGAGGATAAATAACATTAATTATTTATTTTATTAATTAGTTATCTTTAAAATACCATCACTCCTTCTATTGCACTCCACTCACAATACCCACCATGGTCACCAAAATTAGTAAGAATTTTAAGAAAATATGAAATTAAACTATATAATTCAAAACCCAAAAATTGAACTACCTAGTAGAAAGGATCATGGAAAACAAATCAAAATCTTAAGATAAACCTTATTAATCCCTTTTTTCCGCTATCCTCCTTCTAAGATGTTCAAATGGATGGTTGATTGATATGGACTTAGAATTTTGACATTATGATGGCTTGATGTTATGGATTTAAATGGACGTTTCTTTAGATTACTACTTTAATATTTTATGGCCTCATGAATTTCATGGATTTTGCTAGATAGCTTACAATTGGTTTTTCATGGAGGGATGGGTAAATTTAAAATATAATGTGGAGGGAAGGATTAAAAGTAATTAAAAATTCTTTGAAAGCCTCTAGATTTATAGGTTTCTATAGAGGAAGGGTGATAATAGAGAGGATTTTAGAATTGAAGAATTCTAGAATCCTCTTAAGGATTAATTAGGATTAGGTAGGGGATTATATATGGATTAGGTGGGTGATTAGGGACTAGGGGTGTAGGAAATACAAGAGTAGGCTTAGCATGTGGGTAGGTGGGCCATGGGAATTTTAAATTCCTAAATAATGAATAAAATAGATTAGGATGGGATAATGGAGATGTAGACACTAAAATCATGTCTATTTCTTGGTCATCCTCCCCTTTGGTCCCCTTGGTCCACTCCCAAACATTTCTAACCCACACACTTAATTAATTTAAAATAAATTAACCATTTTAAATTAATAATATTACCCTTGACACATCACCCATGACACCTCACCCCACCTTGGATACCTCCATCACCCCATGGAAAATCTTAATTGCTTAGACCCCATTTCAACCCTCCCACTAACCTCTCGCACTCATTTAATCTACCTTTGGACCATTTTCCAATGACAATTAGACTTGGTAGTTGGAAGAATGGGAAAAAGGCTAAAAATAGCCTCTTTTCCCATTCTTTAGCCACCGATGTTGGTCAGTAGTCAGCCGACACTGGCGGTATCACCGATGTTAGTTCCTTTAAAACTAAATTTCAGCTTCTGTTCCAGACCCCCCGCAAATGTGAATTCTCTTGCTCTAGATTTCAAGTTCTCTTCGACTCTTTGCAGGCATCAGCATCCCAACAGCACTCTCCAGGCTCAAAAAATTTGCATCAATCATTCCACACTAGATTGAAGGTTGTACGAAGTCTCCTACATTAGCCATAACAGAAATAGACCTTCTACACTTCTGCCTCTCCACCCACAGCTAAGTATTTCTACTGGTTTTTATTTCAGTATTCTTTTAAATACATCAGTAATCAACCCATTATCCATTTCTAAGCACTTTTGACACAACCCAACTTGTTCTTCCCAGAGAGGCTGAAAATCCTTCTCTCATCCTTATCTCCCTGTCACCCCTATCCTCTATCTGGTCCCTTTCTCAGGCCATGCTCTCTATCTTACAAACCCTGCACAACCCATTAAATTCCCATAGGCATCCCAGACCACTCTGTTGACCACAAACAGACCTGAGACTCATCCAAATCCCATTACCCCCATCGACGTCAGCATCCAGGCCCATTGCCCCTACCGACGTTGGTAGCATACCAATTGACACTGGTAGAACTACCGATGTCGGTGATTGTGGAAGATAGATTGCCAAATACAAGTACGCATTATCTCTATTTATTTTGTTTAGTCTTTTATCATTTCTTTTTCTAGCAACATTCTTTTCTTTATCAACCAGTGGACTGTCATCCCTCCAAGAAGTCTTTGCGCTTCTAGGACCAAGCTTTGCTTGGCAGTCCACTATCTATCTATCTAACAGTTTCTTTGTTTAAGTCTATCTTATCTACATGTGTCATCCTCCATAGCCAAAGAGGAGTCCCTTCAACATCTGGATATGGTTTGCAAACTTCATCTGGGTATCATCTAACCCTTGACCATTATCATAGTTTCTTTCATCTTCTGAATGTGAAAAAAGCAAAAATAGTTAGAAACATTCTGGCATGCCCGGTGGGACCCTGGAGTTTTCCTTGGGTTCATACTTTTTCTTCTAAAATCAAACTCTTCTAATAGGTGCATTAGGTCTCTTATTGCATCTTTTTCTTCTATCTCTTTCGAAAAGACACCATCAACAAAGTTAAAAAGAATCCTTCTTTTTCTTTCTTTCTTGCATCTTAGAGTAGTGAAATTCATACTCTTCAACCTTTTCTCCACTCGTCTACATCCGAACACACATTTCAATTTGGGCTTAAAATCTATTGCATCTTATTTCTGCTTGAATGCATTTTAGCTCATCTAGTAATTAAAAATGCATTATGAATAAAGCATAGTCCACATATGTTACACATCCAGACCACTATCACAATCAAACATCTAAACATATCTGAGACAAGGTCCGACTAGGATTTCATCCCCTAGCAGATACCTTACCCTTCCTGGTAATCCCACTTGGACTTCACTACCAAGGGGAGAGCCCACTCTGTTCTCTGGCAGAGTATAAACTCTAGGGGAAGTATATACTGGCTAAGTGACCCAGCTTATCTCTAGGCTCGTGAAGTGAGGGGAGCTAGCTCCTTAGCACTAGGCCATGTACGAAACCTAATACAGATCTTGAGCACCAATACTAACCTAAAACCAACCTTAGACTGCTTCTACTAGGACCCATTCTAAAAGCCAACTTCCCAAACACATACTTTAAGGCATAAGCCAACACGACTCTAAAAATTTATTCTTAGGAATTTAACGTTTAGGGTCTGCTTGTCTTCATCCACTTTTCCATTTTTTTTGGTTTTTTGAGCTAGTAAGGATGCATCATCTTGCCTTGAATGGTTTTGACACGTATTCAAACCAATACTCTTGTTGACCACACAAGGCAACAACCACTCCCACCTTCGCCTTCCATAACAAGTCCTCTAATGGAGTATCATTCAGAGACTGAACTCCTACCCAACCAACCCCAACTCAGCCCCCTATTGTTCTTGAAGGGGACCAAGACTTTGAGAGGTTCCTTGACCTCAATGTCAAGGCCCTTCAGCTCTATCTCATGAGAAGTCAAATGCGAGACTCTTTAGGCAACCCAATTTATGGGATGCCAACCTCTTTAGTCAAGACGGTAGCCATATCAACAGCGTCCATAATTCAACCCATAGACACCCAGGCCGTCACCTCAACTAATAACCCAACAATGACAAATCTTCAAACTGTGGCTTCTCCTTCTATTTTTGGACCTACTTCCATTAGGGTTTCAGCCCCCCATCAACCACAGACTATTCAACAAAGTTATACCCCTTTCCAAAACCTAGTTGTCTCCATCCCGCCCACTCTTGCACCCATCAACACAAGGGTGGCTACTCATCCTTTTGCTAGTGTTTCCACCATCCAACCACCCCTGGCAACATCAAGTCAAGTTGTGCCTCCTAGCTTCATGACACAACCACCCTTGGCTTCCACATCAGTCCCTATGACTAGTTACCAATATGTTGTACCTATACAAGCGCAACCAACTACATCATACGCCCCTCCTAGCATCTTCCAAGCACCTTACAACTTAAGGGGCACCCCACCTACAAATCCACCAACCGATCTAATCAAGATGTTGATAGACAAGATGTCTAATCTTGAGACATCTGTTTCAGGTTCAAGAAATGCTCTCTCATATGAACAAATCTGTAATGAACCCATTCATCCTTCTGTCCCAATCTGACCATATCCCAGTCAGTGGGAACTTCCCAAGTTTACTCGCTTTTAGAGTAAGGAAGACCCACAACAACATCTATGAGCATTTAGACATGCTTGTTACCTTATAGCACATGATGATGCATTGTTACTACGCACATTCCCCATGTCACTTTCTGGCACTACCCTTGATTGGTATAGTTCTATCACCAGTCACTCTCTTTTCACATTCACTCAACTGGCTCAACTTTTTCTTGACCACTTTTCAATCAACATCACCAAAAAGGTCTCCATCATGGACCTCTACTCTATCAGACAATTTGAAGGTGAATCGATAGCCAATTTTGTTACTTGATGGGGAGGCTTAATCAATCAACTCTCCTTTTGTTTACCTCACCACGTGCTCATCGAGCTCTTTTCACAGGCATGTGCCAAACATATTTCATCTACTTTGCAGGTCCAAACATTCTACACATTTGATGAAGCTTTCACGATGGCTAGGAAGCTTGAACTATGGGCTGTCGAAGAAAACAAAGTCAAATTGCAGAGTAAAAACCCCAACACAAAGTCAAATGACCCTTCCTCCAAATCTTCTTCCTCCAATTCCAAATCTAAGGGATCAACAAATGCTGTAGTCGTTAGACCATCATCTTCAATAACAACCAACCAATTTGAACCTTTTACATCTCAAAGTATCACACGACAATTCCAACAATGATATGTGCAGTGTCAATATACTCCAATAGGAGAATCATCTGCATCTGTGTTGGATAAACTTGTCAAATAGGGATTCCTCAATCTCCCCCAAATTTGACCACCCCCTCAATTTGACCCCTTGCATGCCATCCCTGCATGGTATAGAGAGAATGACTTCTGCAATTATCATTGTGTAAAAGGCCATGACATAGACATTTGTAAGATCCTCAAGAACATCATTTAGGACATGCTAGATAAAGGTGATCTTGTCTTGGATAAACTAAATGTGCCACCCAATCAAAACATAGACATCTTTAGACAAACTTTTCCTAACCATCCTCCTAGCCAAAACAATGTGCAGACCATGGTTGATGACTCCTAAGAGCGTAATATATGCACAGTCAACACGGTCTCTCCTTTTATGCCTGACCAACTTCTCTCACAATCTAAAGAGGTTAGTCACCCTATTGGTCCTTCACAGGTGGAAGAGTCTTCTTCTCTCATTTATCTTTCATAGGTGGACAAACCTTCTTCTTTTGTTAGTTCTCCATTGACTTCCCTTATATTGGAGGATGCTTTGACCATACCGATGCCACTAGCCCCACCTTCATCCTTCCTACTACCAATGGAGGACCTTACCCTTCCTACTCCTCAACCATAAGTAGAAGGCACAATCATCCCTACCCTCTATTCTCTTGAGGAGCCACATTCTCTGATTTCTTCTCCACCAAGAGAAGAACCTATCTCTTCACCTTCTCTAACCAAAGACGATCCAGTTATGACTCCCCCACGCCTTAGGTCTGAGATCACTGCATTTAACATATTTTTGGTCTCACAACCACCCACGTCTTCTACAGAATCAAAGCCTCATCCAACATCTTCCAAACCATTCTCTCGATTGGTGGAGAAACTAGGACTTCTCCATTCGAGGAAATTAGAACATGCGGCAGTATGGGAGTGACTCAAAGCTCCTCACCTTGCACGTCCCATCTCGTCTCGTGCTGTCGACCCTCTTGAGAGAAAATATCCAAAAATCTCTAACAAAGACTAGACTTCTATTTCTACTTTGAAAGCTCAACCATCCACATCTGGACCTAAAACCTCACAAAAATCCACTGCATCAAAACTGATTAAATCTCTCGGTGTTCACCCCATATCTAACCTCACTCACCCGCAAGTGAAGGTAGACTTGAACCTTGCCTCGCCCAATAGTAGTCCTCAAACCAAACTAAAGAAGGCTACTAAACCATGTCAATGAAATCCTCCTCCACCATCATCATTGCCCTCCATTTTGGGCCCTCATCCTTCTACATTAATAGGAGTGCTCCCTACTCTAACCCCTAACCAAAACAAGTTACCTCCATTACTCCCTTTACCCACCACAAGCCTACCTCCTCTGAAAAATTTGGCACCCCTCACAAAGAAAGTGTCGTCTATGCAAGTGGCTGCATCACCAACCCAAAAGGTGGTATAAAAGTCTCCTTTAACACCTCTCAAGCAAAAGTTATCAACACCTCATACATCAACAAGCACAGATCCCTTAATGGGTTCATATGCTTTGATACTACACCGACTTTTGCAAACTTCTAGCATAACCCTTCCACCTATTAAACCATTTCAGCCTCTCAAATCAAAACCGTCTTGGTTCAATGACACAAAAATTTGCCTATATCATCACACACCAGGACATGATACTGAGAATTGTTGTGCTCTCAAGGTTGTCATTTGCCAATACATGGAAAAAGACACCCTTCTTCTTGAGGATACTGTCAACAAACCTCTGACACATTCCCATATCTTTCAAAATACCTCACCCTCATTAGCCTCCCATCAATAGACTATGGTCCCTTCATCTCCTTCGCCCCCTCTCTTCGAAATTAACACCATCCATGTAGCCACTAGGTCATAAAAGGATCAAGCAAAAGAAAAAGCTGCTATTCCTTGTACCTACCCATTTGTCAAACCACCTCAACCACCCAAACCCAAGATCTCTATCTTGGGTACATCCCAACCCAATTCTTCAGAGGTAATCCATGATTCTATGGTGAAACAACTTCACCAAACTCCCATCAAGATGACCTTATATGACCTCATCCAAAGTTCCCCACAACATCATCAGGCTTTAATCAGAGCCTTATAGGCAATGGAGGTCCAACCCGAGGACCCCCAACCATTAGCTACCTTAGTCCAATCATTATCCCCTGTCGCCTCTATTACTTTTAACAATTATGAAATTCCTACCTCTAACTCAGAAGATTAAGATGCTACCTTTTTCATCACAGCCTACATTGATCGCACTCGCATTAAGTGAGTTATGATTGATGGAGGTGCCATCATTAATATCATTTCCACCCATGCCTATGACCAATTAGCCCTCTCAAAGAATTACGTATCAAAAACTGACGCAATCCTTCAATCCTTTAATGACACCACTACCACTACCATTGGCACTATCATCTTACATATTTATGTTGGCCCATAGATAGTCCCAGATCTCTTCTACATCATCGAGGAAGAGTTCTAATACAACATATTATTAGGATGACCTTAGATTCATGCCGTGGCCTGTGTCCCTTCTACACTACACCATTGTGTCAAATTTGAACATGACGGTCAAGTCCATGTCATTCCCACAGACCCCTCCCCCTTCAAGACATGCAACATGACCTATCGACCCAATGACGTTCTCATTCCTTTCAAGACCTCAACCCAAACACCGCCTCCACTCGCATAAGCCTCAACAAGTATGCAAATGGAAGTTACACCTACACCACCTCCTCAAGTGACAATAAAAGACCTTATGGAAGATATCTTCTAATGACTTTCACTTGGGGAGTATCATTTACTCACCTTGGACATGTTCCAGACTCCACAAGAGTATAGACAACTTCATCACAGTCTAAGTTATGACCATTAGATTGGAATGGTCATCCCTTATGGTCCTCCCAATCTTCAAACAAATCTCATCTATGGAGGGCTGGATCGAGCCCCCACTGATGGCAATCCTCTTTCATCACCTCAACTATTCACATCTGACTTCTCTTTTCTTAGCAATCGAAACTTTGCTCATACCTATCTCTATAGGTGTGCATGGAAAGGCTTTGGCTTTGGGTGCTATGAACAAGGCTCCCACCAGCCCATCGAACCACGAAATGACGAAGCCATAAAGAATGCCAAAAAGCGACATGGCCTAGGTTTTGAAGAACCTACTAAAGCTTTTGAAAACCCTTGCCCCGAACCTATCATAGACCAATCACCTCCAAGCTCGCCTATTCCCCCATCTTCACCTATGGAGTCGATGGTTTCCATCCCTCCTAGTTTTTTTTTGCATAAACACCATCTGCTTGGAACCCCTAACCTATCAACTAGGTGGGATATCCAGGTCTCTCCCTCTCATTTATCCAAACATGATAGATGATGAATATGCAACCATCAACACTATCCACTATGTCGAAGATGGCACCATTCTCTCCTACATGCATGCTGATGACTCTTTCATTTAACGCTCCTTTCCTTCTAAAATGTAGGTTATGTTAAATGAATCAACCATTGAAACTAACCTTTCATCTTCTGATATTCCTCATTTTTTGAATATTGGTCAATCTTTGGACACCCAGGAACAGATCGACTACACCAAATTCCTTTTAGACCATAGCAAGGCCTTTGCCTGGACCTATAGTGACATGCCTGGCATCGACCCTAACATTGCCATTCATAACATCATCACAAATTCAAAGGTTAAGCCTGTCAGACAAAAACTTTGCAAGATGCATCCTCGAGTTGTGCTCCTTGTCAAAGAGGAGCTTTAACGTCTTCTCTCTGTCTCCTTTATCCAACCCATTGATTATCTGCAATGGGTGTCTAATATCATCCTTGTCACCAAAGCAACTGGGGGAATCTGAATCTACACTAATTTTCATGACATTAACCTGGCTTTTCCAAAAGATGGTTTTCCTCTACCCAACATCGACCAACTTGTTGATCTTATGGCTGGTCATGAGATGCTATCACTCATGGACAGGTTTTTAGGATATAATCAAATCTTGATTGCATGAGAAGATCAACAAAAGACTACCTTCATCACCCTATGGGGGACTTTTTGCTATAGGGTCATGCCTTTTGGACTAAAGAATGCAAGCGCCACATATCAACATGCAATGACTTATATTTTTCATGATCTCCTTCACAAAATCATGGAGGACTATGTGGATGACTTATTAGGCAAATCTAAGCTTCGTCGTGACCATTTAACCATCCTTAAAATAATCTTCACCCACCTTATTCAATACAATGTTTGCCTTAACCCCAAGAAATGTGTCTTTGTGGTTCTCTTAGGGAAGCTCCTAGGTTTCATCATTTCTCTTCGTGGCATCGAGATTGATCCCACCAAAATTTGAGCTATACTCGAGATGCCACCACCGACCAATCTAAAGCAACTTCATAGCCTATAAGGGAAGCTCCAATCCATTCGTCACTTCATCTCACAGCTTTTTGAACGATGTCAACCCTTTCATGACCTCCTCAAGAAAGGCATCTCCTTTAATTGAGATAAGGATTGCCAAGAGGCTTTTGAATCCCTTAAATGCTATCTTTTCTCTCCACCAGTCCTTATTCCACCTAAAGATGACCAACCCTTTTACCTCTACATCTCAGCAATAAACCATTTGTTGGGTGCCACGATCGCGCACTGAGACGAGCAACACCGTGAGCAAGCAGTTTACTATATAAGCCAAACACTTGTTGATTGTGAAACTCGATATGCTCATACCGAAAAGTTCACTTTGGCATTAGTCTTTTCCACTACCAAACTTCATCATTATCTTCTCAATCACAAAACATATGTCATCACTCACACCGACCCTCTCAAATACATGCATTCCAAGCCATACCAAAACTAATGTATGGCCCATTGGCTTATGCTTCTTGCTAAGTTTGACTTAGAATTCATCCAGAAAAAATCTATAAAGGGGTAAACAATCGATGACCAACTAGAAGATGCCCCTCTACCTGACAACCAACCTTCTCACTACAAATTCCCTGACGAATCTATCGCCACACTTTCCTCCAATGACATTTTTTATCAAATGACAATGTTCTTCGATGGGTCTAAATGTCAACTTGGTGGGGGTGCGGGGGTCATTCTCATCCCACATGAGGGTGAGCCCATGCCCCTATCTTTCAAACTTGACTTTGAATGTACCAACAACATGGCTGAATATGAAGCCTTAATTTTGGGACTTCAAATCGCCCTTTTCTTAGACATCAAGACCATCAACATCTTCGGTGACTCACAACTAGTCGTCAATCAAATCAATGGTTCATATCTTTGTAAAAACAAAATTTTGAAAAGGTACAAACACCGTGTTGACACCCTACTAGAATCTTTCGACCATTACCTCTTGCAAAATATTCCTCAATCTATGAATAAGTTTGCTAACACCATGGCTTCTCTCGCTTCGCATATTCCATCTTCATCATCTTTATCAAGAATTTATGTCACGGTGCATCGTGTGCCATTACCTTCATATATTTCCACTAACATCAACCTCATCAACACCATTGACTCTAGTCCACAGGATGTTTGGTATAAATAACTTGTGAACTACTTAACCTTTTCTACCATTCCTCCTAACCTCTCTAGCAATGCACGATAGGCTTTTATCAAAAGTACTGCTAAATATACAATGTTAGGGGGTCTTCTCTACAAAAGAGGCTTCAATGGCCTCCTTCTTCGATGTCTAACCTCTAATGAAACATCTCATGCCATCAAACAAGTCTACGATGGGATTTGTGGTAGACACTTCAGTGGTAACTCGGTTGCCAAGCACATCCTTCACCTGGGCTATTATTGGCCCACTCTTCACCAAGACTGTAGCAACTATGTTTGGCATTGTATCAAATTCCAGCAACACACTAACTTACTTCACACCCCTAGCCACGCTCTATAAGTCGCTCAGGATTTTTAGCCCTTTTCACAATGGGGCTTAGATCTAATTGGTGAGATTAACCCCCATTCATCTCTTCGACATCAGTCCATTATCACTGCAACTGAGTACTTCACTAAATGGGTAGACGTTATTCCTCTCATTTCCACAAAAGCTGACAAAATTGTCAACTTCATCAACACCCACATCATCTGTCATTTTGGTGTACCTCACAAAATCATCATCGACAATGGTAAATCATTCAAAAACAAAACTGTCCAGAAACTTTGTGACTCATTTGGCATCAAGCTTAGCTTCTCCTCACCTTATTACCCACAAGCAAATGGGTAGGCTGAGGCTTCTAACAAAATCTTAACCAAAATTCTAATGAAGGTGGTCAATGACACTGGAAGGGATTGACACATTCACATTCCCTTCGCTTTGTGGGCCTACCACACTAGCATCTGAACCCCTACATGTGCTACACCTTTCTCTCTAGTGTATGGAACAGAGGTTGTCCTACCTCTTGAAGTACAGATACCTTCTTTGTGTATCTCTTTGCATGACATTCTTTCTAATGATGACTTTTGCCAAGACCAATTAGCTCAACTTGAGTTACTTGATGAACGTTGTCTTGCTGCCCTCAACCATCTCCATGTCTATCAACATCATATCAAACGTGCCTATGACAAAAATCTATGAGAACGAGATTTCAAAATCAGAGACCTCATCCTCAAAGAAAATCAACATGTGACCAATATGTAATGAAGTAAACGAGGCAAGTTTGCTCCTAATTGGCTCAGACCTTACATCATAATGCACAAGTATGGATCAGGGACTTATCGTATGTCCTCTCTCAAAGGACGGCTAGAACTTGAGCCCCTTAATGCCTTGCATCTACAACCATTCTACTATTAATCAAGTACTCATTCACTCGACATTTAACTAGAGCTCATCCCTTGAGCAATTCCTATCGTCTTAATCCTCATTCCTTTTAACCCTATTCCCTTAACCAAAAACTATGTAACCCTTTTATAAAGTATGAATGCTTTGTCCTAATAAAAGGGAGATCTTAAACTTCTATAGTCTTGTCCATGAATAAATTTTTTGTCAAAAGTAAATTGGGATGTAAAAATATCATAAGGTCATAAACTTTAAATGCAGACTGCTCCCTCGAAGGATAACTGCATCATCATTACTGTAACTAATAGATTGCTCCCTCGAAGGACAGGTATTCAAAGCCCTCAAAAATATATAAAGAAAAAATATAGACCACTCCCTCGAAGGATGGCTATTCCTAAAATCTTGCTACAAATAACACTCTCTTAGAAGCTTCCCGCATTGATTAGCTTCACAAATGACCACAAAAATAAAATGACATCCCTACGTAGACTTCCCGCATTGATCAGTCTACCAAAAAAAAAAAAGGTCATGGACTTGACTTGTAGTCATTCTCAGGGTCTCCTATAAAAAGGGGCAAAGTTATCCCTACTAAAAAAGGGTTACCCTATCCTAACATATCACATCACCTACTCAAGGGATTTTGAGCTTATTTTAATGTGAAAGTGATTTGATTACTTCTCTAACACAACCAATGGTCAACGACGCAATGCATAAATGGGACTTTTGTTTCAAAAACCCCTACCTATGCTATCATTATGGTCCTTGTCAATGAAAGGGAAAAAATTCCTTTCACTTCCTACATACCTTTGTCATTTGCTAACCAAACCAAACCAACCAAACTTTTTTCAGACCACGAACATTCTCATTTCCTATTCACACTAGATTCTATAGAAACCAATACACATGGAAACTATCAACCACATAATTTATGTCAAGCATAAACCATTACTTGCTGAAGCATAAATAGACTCATTTCACTTTTAGCATACATCCATCACCCAATATGGAAACTTGCTAGGGATGAAAAATCAACCAATGTTATATAATACACCATTACACAATATGGAAAAGGTTGTAACATCATCTTACCCTCATCATTTCAAGCATGTACCATCAGACATATGGGAAGTGCTAAACTATTATCATGACCAAACCAATCTCTTTTCCACCTTGACCCTTCTTCCCTTTTGGGAGAACTACATTGGCCTAAGGCCTTTAGAATAGGGGCTATGTAGGTAGCACTCAGTTGACATGGGGTCTTCTGAGGTTAGCTAAGCCATTCCTTCGTCACATGCCATTTCCTTCATCACAACAAATCACATATTCCCAGAACCATTAACATTATCATAAACCAATCACATTAGTTTCTATGAAATACAATACACATAGAAACTAACAAACCAAAACACAAGCCAATGTTACAGCATACATCATTACACCATAATGACAAAGTTGTAACATAATCATCAAATAATCATCATGACATAATCACTCTAATCATTAGCATCATCAACAACATCATCATAAACATATTAAGCATTCACGTCATTCATAATTATTAAACATAGCATAATCATCCACATCATCAACATCATAATCATTCATCATCATAAACATCATAACAAAGCATACATCATTACACATATGAAAAATACTAAAAACATTAACATCCAAAACATTTCCATAACACATCAATAGTCAAAATCTCATCATATATATCAATATTTTACAAAGATACAATCTGTGCCTCTCTCTCTCTCATATAGTACATCTCGCATCAACGGCTCGTAGGCCAATATATACATAATGCCAAAAATGGCCTCAAGGCTGTGGCTGTGGCAGTAGTGGTGGTAGTCGTGAAGATGCTATATCATCTCCACCCTTTGATTTGCATCGTCTGTGAGAACCCAAAGTGGTTGCTCGTGACATAGACCTCAACTGGCTCTACTCGGCTCTCATCTCAGAGTATCACTGTATCTGAGGGAACCCCCTGATGGCCCCCTCATAATACGTGATCTCATCCAGAGCAATATTGTACCTAGATATAGGTATAGTCTATGGTGGACCCATCAATCCTATTGCCACACCCTACACTGACCCTTGTGGCTGTGACTGAGCTGGTTGCACTGATGCTGACTGTGCTGGCTACTAAACTAGCTACTGAGGTGGATGCTGAATAGGGCCCTGCCCTCCAAAAATCTATCCTGCCAAAGCCTGTGCCTAGGCTGTGGCCAACTACCCCTATAAAATGGTGATCTACCTTATCAAAGCAGCCACCTGACCTATCAAACCTACCACCTAGCCTGATAAACCTATGACCTGACCCTACAAAATGGTCACCTATCCTCAGGTTGCATCCCTCTCCTAGATCGCAACATTCCTCTCCTGCTAGGCTATGTCCCTATCCCCGATAACTACATACAGATCAAGCTCTAGTCCTCTCTAAACCTTGACATACTGCCCTGTCCACTAGGTCGAGTAAGCCTCTGTACATCCTAGATCTGCTATCCCAGGCCCTATCGACAACTCCTCAAAATTGGGCCCTTCTGTCTCCTCTGGTAGTGGGAGTAGTGCCTCAATGTCATCTCACTTGTACTGTGGGAAGGTGGGTGAGACATCTTGTAGTAGCCTATACTGGCACCGCACTCTCTCTACTGGTACCCTCTTGAGCTCACTGGCTTGTTTGCTTTTGACCCATCTCAAGCTCTGCACTCCTACCAGCTACTCTGCCTGGTCCCTGAAGGCTGGGTATGCCAAGTATAGTCTCAAAATGATGTCTGCAGGGATCAAGCCCTCTAGTACCCCTCTATAGTAGTCAATGTCTCTGACTACTCCATCCATGCGAGTCTGTGCCATGACCTCACACCATCACTTGAACCCAACCCTGAAGCTAGCCTGAATCACCACTGAAACGCTGAGAGATTAGGTGACCATAATATGCTCATATGCCCAGCAGTGCAGGAGGTGGCCTACACACAAACTATACTGCTCCCATCGATTGATACCCTAGAGCTCTTTATACAATTGGGCCAAAAAGATGGGCACCTAGGTAAACACTGTCTGTTTCTCTATCATCTCTATCAAAACTTTGGTCATAATGATCATAAATCTACCTCCCTCTGCATCAGGCAGTGCATAGACCGTGATGCTGATCATCATTAGGATGGCTAGTCGATGCACATCCTCATCCGTAGCATATAACAACTTTTAAGCAAAACTAGCTGAGTGGTAACTCACCTTAGCTGCGTGCTCTCTAAATAATGTAACTATCTGAATGTCATGTGCCTCTCTTGAGCACACATATAACTCTGCTCCATGTATCGGTAGCCACAAAATTTGGTACACATCCTCGACAATAATGGTCATCTCTCCTATCGACAAGTGGAAGGTGTTGGTGGAATGATCCCACCACTCGATCAGAGCCACCATCAGGGTCACATCTCTAGCCACTCAACAGTATTGTTGTAGCCTACCTAGTCCCACTACAGTAATTTGGGCCCACTCCTCCCCAGTGATGTCTCAATGCATCTGCATCAACAGTGTCGATAGCCGATCCCATAATATCAGCGTCTACCTCGCCTGCATCCAACTAATGCACACAGAACCCACGTTAACAATTGACCACCATGACTCTTCTTCCCTTTCAGGACAACTACTATCAGTTTGAGGCCCTAATGACCAGGGCTATGTAGGCAGCACTCAGTTGACATGGGGTCTCCTAAGGTTAGCTCAGCCATTTGCCCTTTTGTCTAGCTACTCGACCATCTACCTCCCCCTTTATGCCTATCTCGACACCTGGGAAGCCCTCATCGTGGCTCTGACATTTTGACTTGACAATTCTCAAACCTTTTCCAACTAAGCAGCCACTGACATCGATTAGCATGCTAATGATGGCACTTATCTAACTGACATCAGTCACTTAGTGACTGACATTGACAGGTAAGTGATCGATGTCGGACACTGGTCAGCCAACATCGGTGAACCCACTAACGTCAGTGACTGGTTCGGCCCTAGGGCCGAACTGGGTGATCCCTAAAATTAGGGCTTCCCCTATTTTTCACCCATTTCCTACCCAAACCCTCCTAAACCTACCTCAAATTGACTTCCCTAGCCTTCCCAACCTCTTAATTAGCCCTTCCCTCCAATTTCTATCTAAAAACACAAAAAATTCAAAAACTAAATCAAACTCAAAACCAAACCAAAAACATCCAAATGCACCCCTTACCTCATCCCATCGACGCCGCCATGGTGGCACGATGGGTGCTACTAGTGGTGGTCCTCCTACGGGGCCTCTTCCGCCCTCTGCCATTTCCTCTATCTCAATTTCTCCACAAACTCTTGTTGGCCCACAACCACCTCTTCAACCTCCACTCAATGCTCCACTTCACTCCCTCTCTCCACCAATCAAACTTTAGCACATCACACTGCTGCACTGATCACCTAGAGGTCACTTTCACTAAATAGTCTCAGAGCTCACTTTTTCAAATGTCACAAATGACTTTTGGTGGGCTGCCAATTTGGTTTTGTTGGATTTGGCAAGCCATTGATGTCAGTAGAGGCGTGCCCTAGGCTACTGACGTCGGCCTATTTTGGCCACTGACATCAGTTTTATAACCAACATCGATGGCCTTAAAACATCAAAACCTCTTCAAAATGACCAAAATCATGCCCTACCCAGCCAACCCTCATAGTAGAAGTCTTCTTAGCCTCCTGGGGCACACTTGAGATCACTTTTACCTCCCCCTGACTCAACCACAAACCTTAGAGATCACGACTATCTCCTTTGAACCTGACTACTTTCGAGACAACTCTGCCTTGGTTGTTTTGATTGCTTATGCTACCTCACAACTAGTTAGCAAATTATCTCTAACCCCCCACAAGTATCAAATCACGCTGCAGTTGATCCCCACTACTTATGGCATTTTCATGTTTTCTAAGAGAACTTCTTGAGCTTGGGATACTTAGAGCATGACGACCATTGGAGGTACATATTGAATCATTTAACCCAATCAACTATGACTAAATGCTAGGGACTAGTTATTTTGATTTTAGCACTCCTCAACCTTTGACCATGACAATTTGACCTACTTATCGCGTGACATGGTATATGTACAATCACACACTTTTACAGTGTTTACACTCAAACTTCACCATATCCATCCACTCTCTGTCAAATCAACACCTGATCTTAGGTTCCCTTCCCTCGACTCTCGCTTTGAGGGGGGACACCTCATCCCATACCTGGGGCAACTTACTCCTATTTTTGTCTTGCAGTTCATCAAGAACAACTAACAAGACAAAAAGGGGCAAATGTAGACACCAAAATTGTGTCTATTTCTTGGTTATCCTCCCCCTTGGTCCCCTTAGTCCACTCCCAAACATTTCTAACCCACACACTTAATTAATTTAAAATAAATTAACCATTTTAAATTAATAATACTACCCTTGACACATCACCCATGACACCTCACCCCACCTTGGATACCTCTCCTTGGATACCTCCATCACCCCATGGCAAATCTTAATTGCTTAGACCCCATTTCAACCCTCCCACTAACCTCTCATGCTCATTTAATCCACCTTTAGACCATTTTCTAATGACAATTAGACCTGGCAGTTGGAAGAATGGGAAAAAGGCTAAAAATAGCCTTTTTTCCCATTCTTTAGCCACTGACGTCAGTCAGTAGTCGGTTGATGCCGGCGGTATAATCGACGTCGATTCCTTTAAAACTAAATTTTAGCTTCTGTTCCTGACCCCCCGTGAACGTGAATTCTCTTGCTCCAAATTTCAAGTTCTCTTTGACTCTTTACAGGCATCAGCATCCCAACAACACTCTCTAGGCTCAAAAATTTTGCATCAGTCATTCCACACCGGATTGAAGGTTGTACGAAGTCTCTTACATTAGCCATAACGGAAACAGATCTTCTGCACTTCTACCTCTCCAGCCATAGCTAAGTATTTCTACTAGTTTATATTTTAGTATTCTTTTAAATACATTAGTAATCAACCCATTGTCCATTTCTAAGCACTATTAACACAAACCAACCTGTTCTTCTCGGAGAGGTTGAAAAGCCTTCTCTCATCCTTATCTCCCTGTCACCCCTGTCCTCTATCTGGTCCCTTTTTCAAGCCATGCTCTCTATCCTGTAAACCCTGCACAACCCATTAAATTCCCATAGGCATCCCAGACCACTCTGTTGACCACAGACAGACCTGAGACTCATCTAAAGCCCATTACCCCCACCGACGTCGACATTTAGGCCTATTGCCCCTACCGATGTTGGCAGCATACCAATCAACACTGGCAGATCTACCGACGTCGGTGACTGTGGAAGACAGATTGCCAAATACAAGTATGCATTATCTTTATTTCTTTTATTTAGTCTTTTATCATTTCTTTTTATAGCAACATTCTTTTCTTTATCAACCAGTGGACTGTCATCCCTCCAGGAAGTCTTTGCGCTTCTAGGACCAAGCTTTGCTTAGCAGTCCACTATCTATCTATCTAGCAATTTCTTTGTTTAAGTCTATCTTATCTACAGGTGACGTCCTCCATAGCCAAAGAGGAGTCCCTTCAATGTCTGGATATGGTTTGCAAACTTCATCTGGGTATCATCTAACCCTTGACCATTATCATAGTTTCTTTGATCTTCTGAATGTGAAAAAAGCAAAAATAGTTAGAAACAAGAGATTTAGGATAAATAATGAAGTGGGATAGAATAAGGTTAGTAATGAAGAATAATGGAGGGGGATATTAAATAAATGACTATGAAAGGGGTATATTATGATGCGATAATTAGAATAAATGATATAAGCATAATTAATGTCGACTAATACTAATATTAGTGATGATAATGTAGGCGAGAAAATTTAGGTGCATACAAGTTATGTGCATTGATTTAATTAATAATTAATTAATAATGATTAATTAATTAATTGACCATGGATGTAATTGATGGGATTAATAAATGTGGGGTCATAGTGGTATTTAATTAATTAGTGTGATGATGTTAGCATTTTATGACATTAGGGAGAATTAGTTAGAAATATGTTGATGATGGATGACAATAAATTAGTGATGACATTAGGGTGTCTACACCTTGAATGATATTAATTTTTAGAGATTAAAATTTTATAAAAAATAGATGCCTAATTTGCATGTGATACTAATGATTTCTTATCACAAAAGAATTAAATTTTTATATAACCACTAAAGTTGTAGACACATATTTTTCTCTACAATGTCTGCTAAAATGTTTGAGTAATCCCTCTCTATGATGTAATGGCCTAAGATTGATTAAGATACAATCCTATAAACATTATTTTAACTATTATATCACAATAATTTTCCATTATAACTTAAATATTAAAATATTATTATTTAATATAATATTTAATTCTAAAAAAGTAATGCACGTATAAATTTAAATTTTAAATTATTATTACACATAAAAATGACTTATAAAGTCATATTTTATTACTATTTTTTATTAGATAGGTTAAAACATGGGTTTTGAAAGGCCTCATAGCCTTATACAATGGAGAAAGCTAAAAATAAAACATTAAAGCTCATAACTTTTATACCATAACTTAGTCATGTTTTTCCAACATGGCCAAACCATAGCCTAAAAATTATATGCTTGGTCCCCTTTATATATTTCCCTCTTTGTTCCCTTTTTTGTGCATTGTCTAACTTTAATGTTTGTAGGGTCCTTTTATTACATTTTTAGCTTGGTCTGACCTTTGTTATTACCATGGTCCCTCTTGTTACAACTTAAACTAATATCTTAGTCCTAAAGCCTCGTTATTGTTTATTAACATAAATGGGACCTTGGTCTTAAGACTTTAACCTAAGTCTTATATGACCCCAAGCCCTAACTTAAATCATGTGTTTATTTGCAAGATCGATGACCCACATTTAACTGGGCAACATTGATCGAATGAAGTGAGGTGGGCTCGATGAATCAAAGACTTTCATCCATGGAGCCAATCTCACCCGAGCACATGGATCATAATCAAATGATGCATATCAATTCAAAGTTCTTATGGGACCTACTATTCATGGGACTTAAATTTGATGTTCTTATGCCCATCAATTGACATCTATGAGGCCATCATTGATGTCCACAAGGCCATCAAATTTTAGTCCCTATGATTAATTATGCAAGCTTAAAATTGAAGTTCTCATGACTTTCAATTGACGTCTACAAGGTCGTCATTGATGTCTATGAGATTGTCAAATTTTAGCCCCTATGAATAATTATACAAGATTAAATTTGACATTCTTGTGACCATCAATTGACATCTATGAGGTCATCATTGACGTCCATGAGATTGTCAATTTCAAGCTTAAGAGCCAATCTCATTTGTATAACTGAACATGTTTATCTTTATGCTGCAAGATCAATGGAGACCCATTTGAAGAATAAAAATGTTTAGAATTTTGTACTTCAATGATAAAATTGGCCTTTCATTTAGCCTTTATCCCATCATAGACCAAGTTCAAATTTGCATTGGATAAATTATAAACACCATGAACCAAGATCAAATTTCATCCTAAAGTGTGGTCGTGTTTCTAAACATTTGACTAAACATTGGCCTAAAATATCATGTTTGGTCTCCATATGTCCCATGATCTTATTTGGGTCTATTCTATCAACTTAACCTACCAAATGTAAGATCCTATTATTAAAAGTTAACTTAGAACTTGTTACCCTAAAGTTTTATCATATTTATTAATACGATAAAACCTCAAGATAAAAAAAACATTATACTCAATTGTTTATTATTAAGGGTTACCCTTTGATCATGATCTGGGCTTAGCTTAAATACTCTAGCCTATGGTTTATATCATGTTTATTAACATTAAATAAACCATAGCCTAAAAAACTTTAACTTAAGTTCTTGTATGTCCTTATATTAACTTAAACATCATGCATCTTTGTAGAATCTACGACTCACATGAGATCAGAGGAAGATGATTGAACGAAGTAAGATCTTTTTGTAATATTCAACATAACCCATGAAGGCACACATTATCACTATGTGGTGAATCCATACCATCTAATAGAGCTGACAAAGTGTAGAGCTCAAGGAGCCCCACATGACTAACAAGTGGTGTAACTGTGGAGCCTTGTATAAATAATGACCAATGTCATACAACATAGGATCGAGATCAATGAATAAAATTTATCTATGAAAGATGATCCAACAAAGCAAGACCAAGTAGGATTTTTAAAGGGAAATGGTTATTTTTTCAACATTAATGAATATAGTGTCATGAAAGTTCCAACTGGATGCCACATAGATGCCACCTAAGTAGAAAATTACAAAACCAAAGACTGTGTGGTAAAAAAAAAGCAAAGGTATAAAGGTAGAGGTCCAAATCAAATCCAAGGCTCCAAATTCACTTATGTCCAAAAACTGTCACCATTAAATCCTAGAAAAATCTTGTAGAGAAATATTAGCATCCACACATCCCTAATTTGATGTCAAATTAACCATAGTCAAACCAGTGTGAACTTAATTGTCATCTAAACAAGTGCATATTAATCTAAAGGAAATTTGTAGACCACTGGTGAGAAATTTATAAATCTCACAATCATGGTGGCATGGAAGCAACACAAAGAGGTCACAAAGATCTACTTAACCATAGATTCATAAGGAAGGGTCTTTAAGGACACAATATTTTATGTTATGGCATTAAACACTAGAGACAATAATTGGTCCAAGATCTTTTGGATAACTACAGAATTACAGTCCATAACAAAAGAGGATGAGAAGATTACATCCTTCAAGACAAGATATTATGATCTAGTTGCAACACAGATGATGAGCCTTCACCACACAACAACCAAAGTAGATGTACTTCACTGTATAGATGTCCTCCTCCCTATTTTTAAATAATGTAAAATTAAAAAGGGTATGCTAATCAATGAACATACTCATAAATGAATTATTTATATATCTCCTATTGATATTGAGAACTATTACATGTTACCCAAGACTTGAGTAGATGTACCCATACTTAATGAAAGGGATAATAAAAATGACCTCAAAACCATCTTAGCCCCATGGTTGTATTCTAGAAACCATGTGATTTCTGACCTTAGTGAAAACATTCCCATCAATCAATTCTGACCTAGAATTATGATGATAATGACCTTGATGAACATGCTATGTGGAAACCCCACTACCACTTATGTTGACAACATTTGGGTACCCTTGGTATACTTTATGATTGAGAAGGAACTCACCCCTCCCATTGGTGAAATTATCATAACATGTTTATATAGGTAGATCTCCATGGTCAAGAAAAGGTCTAGGAAAAACTTCTATATGATGTCTTATCTCCTAGATGCCCTACTTGAAACAATTAATAGTACTAGTTTTAGAGGATGGTCACCTAAAAAGACATAGACAATGTCTCATTTCTATTCAAAGTTGCACATCTTTAAAGATAGGGACCATATTTAATTTATCTATTATTGCATTTATCCTACCTTGACTAAGGATATAATAGGATGCCTAATGCCAAGATTCAGTGCATTGGTAAAGAATTCCATTGATTTCATTAGGTATACCTAGTTTTATCTATACTACACAATTATTAGGATTGAGGTAACAAAATGCACTCCACTTATACTACTAGTCCATATTCCAAATAAATTGGTTGAGCACGAATTTGCATTCTAAATATGTAATGGTATCGATGGTGTTTGTAGAGGTAAAAGGAAAGGACTATTATATACTCCACCCTTGGCTATTGGTAGAACCATATTATAGTATTGGGACAACATTGAAGATGATGATAGGCATAGATCATCTTTCAAGTTTCAACATGATGAATTAAGATAGTGGGACCCCAATGATAGAGTTGGGAAACATTTGAAGTCCAAACAAATAAGTTTGACCTATGAACATTGGCCAAGAGTCTATGACTCAATATACACCAAGGATTCATTCTTCACAAAGGTATTGGAGAGGTTGAATAAATATGGCATCAACCTAGAAGCCAGATTGATAAGGGACTAGAAAGGAAGTGATGACATTTGGTAACTTGGTCAGAGCTAATACTGCTTGTTAGGAGGTCAATCCTCTAGACTGCCTCCCATATAGCCACAATCACAAGTGAAAGTCCCAAATGATAAAGTATAAGTTAAATAGAGGCATAAATAAAGGATACTTGGGGAGGGGAGATCATATTTAACCCATTCCAATGAACTAGGATCTCCAATTGAGTACATTGATGTGGTGGCATTAGACCCAAGTAAGATAGTGGAAGATGCAGTGTAGATATTTTCCACTACTTATCAATCTAATTAAGAGGAAATGTAGGTGGAGTAACCCTAACACCAAACTGAAAATGTGGAGATATAAAAAGGGAAGGAATTATCTTTGAGTCTAGTTCTATATATTCCCCCACAAAAGAGAAAGACTGAGCTTGCACTAGTTCCAGAAGGACCTAAGATGCCTAGACTGACCTTCACTCACCCTTTGAGTGAGGTCAATGTATTTAGTGAAGAAAATGTGCTACAAGGACCAACTAACCATGAATTGTTCATCTACATCAAGTTTCAAAAGGGTCCTACTCTGCAACACTCTTGGACCATGACCAAGTTAGCAAAGATAATTGTCTAGGATGAGCTCAAACCATGGATAATTGCCTTGTTGAAGGAGGACAAAGAAAGAAATATGGCTACCTTTAGGAAGTCAAGTGTCACTTATATGAATACTCTTGGGGATTCAAGTGTCACCCAAATAGAGACTCTATAGTCTCCTCAAATAACTTGATCATCAGTTGGAGTCCAATTCAATCTAGAAACTACAAATTTGGAAAGGGTGACTGAAAAGAGAAGCATGGTTGTTGGTGAAGAATTCATTTTTTAGAAGGTGAAACCATTTATTGGTTTAAATCCAGTAGGAGGTTAAAATCTGAGTGAAGACCCCATATTTGAAGAAGATATACTTGGATTATCGCAATCTTAATTAGCCCAACTATAAACTAGAATCAAGGGCATGAAATAATAAATAGAGAACTTGAAGAAGCAAAGGGAAATTCTAGAGGCGCAAGCTATTTTATCTATCCTAGATGTTATGATAGAAATGTTTGAGGCATCCTTTTATGACATGTTTAATTCCTTGAAGATAGCAAAAGCAAGACAAGGTGTATTAATTCAATAAGATGTAATAGTCAAGAGTTTAACCACTCAATGTTAGAGTTCAAAAGATAAGATGAAGGATTTAATTAGCATCTTGATAGGAGATAAAATATTAGGTTTCAAGACCATCAACATATACCATCTCAACACATTCATGGGACTAATTATAGATAAAATTTATGGATTGATCATGTGGTTCAAGAGCTTGGAAAGACTCCTTAACGATGATAAAGAGTTACTGGATAGGATAAAACAATTCCTTAAGACCATGACTGCCAAACCTACAACACTTAACTCTATGGGAATCATTATAGATGATGAATTCAAGCATAGGAACACTTTTGTCATGAAAGAGGTAAAGTGATCTAAGGTAGGTTTGGGACTAACAACAACAGGGCCATGGATATGATCCCAATGATAGAAAAATGATTGCTGAGGTGAGGAACATTCAAGAAGCCTTGGAGAGAAATAACAGAGACATTGAAGACTTAACTAAGGAAGAGGATGAACTCTTCTTTGAGATTTTCATTAATTTGAGACTTATTTATGAGTAACATCAAAATAAAGAAAGTCTACTTTAATAAAAACCAAGGGACTTCATTATCACAGGGTCCACCAATTAGTTAGGAATATTTTCTTTTATTGAAGCATTGTAAATTTTTAAAATGGGATATTATTTTATAAAGGCATGTGTATTTTGTTAGCACATTTTCCTATAGATCAGTTCATTTTGGAAAGTCTAGTATATTCTATAAACTTTATAGGAAGGACAACTATCTTTTACATTTGTACACTTATAATTCAATGCAATTGATTGACATAGTTTCTTGTTTATATAAAAGGAGTATTATCTATTATAAAAGGGAGGGAGTTTTAAGCCAAAAATTGTATACTTTTGATCTATTAATGCAAGGAATTCTGAAAGGATTATCTAAATTTATTTGCATCATTTGCTATATGGTTTTTCTCTCAATTGATTATTTTGAATCTTAGATTTGAATAGTTATTTTGAATTCTTGGTGCATACCTTTTGAATTAAGAATTGTTAAATTGTGCATATGTTAGGTTAATTGAAGGTTATTTAGTTTTTATACATTTTGTTTTCTCTACATTTGTAGATGTGTAATAGTTATCTCTTTAAAGGAGTAAATCTTTAAAGTAAATGTGATTCTTATTTGCATTGTTTCAGATCTTCCTTAGAAGTTTGCCTAATATGTGTTGTGATTTGAGCTTAAGTTGCTTTACTTCATATATTGGTTTAAAGTGCATGATTTGGAAACACGTGAAATTTATCATGATGTCTGAGATTAAGATCAACAAAACTTTTCTTCTCTGCCTTACCCTACCTTTTTACCTCTTTTTTAACCAAATCACTTTAGTTTAAATTTCATTGTAGAATATTCATATAGATTAGTATTAGATTAAATTTGAGCATAATTCACACTAACTAGCATAGATCATCTTCTTATTTACAAAGATATAGGCCAAGGTGGCTCCCAACCACCAACTAATTTAAATATCATGGAATACTTTACTTTCTCTACCGATATTTCATCATAGGTAACCAGATTACCACAACCTGCTACTCATGCTTTGAATTCTAAAATGAGAAGTGTTATTTAAACACTAAGATCACCTATGATATACTTAGAGGCATCAATAGGTGAGCTCTTTTGGTGCTAGAAGGAGGGCCTAATAAATTATTTATATATTTGTAGGATCTTTATTAGTTTTGGTATTTTGATCAAAGCTCACTTTCATCTTTGCATATTTGTGTTTATTTTAACATATAAAGGTTGGTGATCTTCACAGTTTTATACCAGTCTTTGTGCTCATTTAGAAAAAGATTGATATTCTTTAAAGACATATTTTATATTTTGTAAAGATAGCTTTATAATTATGAATTCAATAGGTTTGAGGTTAGTAATAGCTATTTTGATCAAAGATTCATGAATACTTTAAAATTTTGAGTTCATATAGACTTGAATGCACAAATATCATTCATACTTACGTATTTAGAAACTTCTTTGAGCTAATTTAGTTAAATATCATTGTCCTTCATTATTCTTTACATGAATCTTTGAAAATTTTCCTTAATGTGCAAGTCTAATTACTATTCTTTGTAAATATTGATTTGACACATCATATTTACAAAAAGATTCAAAATTTTCAAGTTTGAACTACCACAAATCAGAACAAGGTCACATTTAGAGACCAAAGAACCTTTACTCGAGTTAGAAGTCCATAGAAGAGCTAGGCAGGATAAAGGTAACCACAAGCTTTCAAAGTCTTTTCCAACTTCACCACTTCAGGGTGCTCAAATATTAAATCCCAATCAAGGTATGGTTTGGCTGGGTGGATCTTATATCAACATACCAAGTGTGGTACATGACCTTCCCTGTAAGCCTAAGAAATATTTGTCAATATTTAGTCTAACTAGTATTGTAACTACAGACGAACATATCAAGTCATTCAAAGTTGCATTAAGATTCTTAAATGTAGTCCATGAGGATGTAGCATATAGAGTATTTCATTTTACCTTTAAATATGCTACGTATGAATGGTTTTTAAATTTACCTAAGAATTATATTAATAATTAAGACCACTCTAACATTGTTTTCATTGACCAATTTGGCAAAATTATTAACCCTTGTGTATTTTACCAATAATTCACCATGATCAAAAGGGATGCAAGTGAACCTATAAGAGAATTTAATGCTAGTTTCCAAAATATGTACAGTTAAACCATATATACCTACAAGCTTGATGATGCTTTGGCTCTAAAAATCTATAAGGATGCTTTAGATCCCATGACCTCTATTTTCATAAAGAGGGTTGTTAGACCTTTGAATACTCTAGCCTTAGCTTATTATAAAGTAGTAATCATCAATGATCAAATGCATCCCCAAGGTTGGATGGCTTACTCAATTCCCAATGTTAATCCCCATATGTCTACCTTGAATATCTTTCCTAATAACAATTAGAATCAAATCCCAACTTTGAACCAATTACCTTTGAGCCATGCTACTCCTAATCAAAACTTAGGATTTTTTAACCATACTGAAACTAGATTTAATATAAATGATTAAAAAACTTTGGTACTGACCAATGGTGCTAATAATAATTAGGTTCATAATTTAGAAACTCCCAAGAGTGAGAATGACTTTATCTTAAAGATGGTCTAAGAGCTTAGAACTAATTTCCTTTAGTTTCAAACAAATATTATCCATACAAGAGAAAGCTCAGGTAGGAACTTGTAATTTCAAATATTCAATAGACCAAATAATAGATTCCATAATGATAGTTACAATAATAAAAATAATGAGTCATCTACTAACAAGAAAATAATGAATATAAATCTTATTGATATTGATCTACCTAATTATTATAGAGTACATTACACCTATAGGCATGGTGGGATAGATTGCATTGAATTATATGAATCCTTTGAATCCTTTCAAGAAGAATTAGACACCTTTGAAGTGATTCCTAACAAAGATAATGGTGTAGGTATATCATGATCTAAATATGATGACCAAGCCTTCATGGTAAAGATGTTTGACTTCCCTTTCTAAGAAGACAATGAACTTGATGATATTCCTAAAGAAGTTCATGCTTTCCAACAATTTTTGAAGAAGACATACCCTCTAAGGAATAGAGAGTAGAAGCAACCCCTAAATACTTCAACACCTCTAAATAAATTTGGCACTCCTCTAGCTACTACCTCAGATAATAACCCAGAGCCTCCAAATGGAAGTACTTCTAAACATAGTACTGATGCATTTAATTATTCCAATAAAATTTGGTACAATATTTTAGAGGACATGAAGAAAATAAAGGCTAACATTACATTGCATGAATTGATGTAGATCACTGAGTAAAATGACCTATTGTTAGAATCCTTATCTAAAAATCCTGGTAGGCCACCCAAGACTGACAATGGTAATGTTTCTATGTACAAAGCTAAGACTAAGTCCCCACTTTTCCTACTTACTGTCATAATGTTTGGTAGGAATTTACATAACTATTTCTTATATTTTGGTGCATCCACAAACATTATTCCAGTAGGTATTTTTAAACAACTTGGCCTGACTCATATCAAATCTAATAGATTTATCACTCAGTTAGATATATCTAGAGTCAAGGTAATTAGGTATTTATTAAATGTTCATATGCAACTTGCCTTTGAACCTAGAGTCCAATAATTTATTGACATCCAAGTGGTAGACATTCTTGATGCTTATGGGTTGATGTTAAGCAGGGAATAGACAAAGGCCATAAATGAATATATGTCCACTAACTATTCACATTTGTGGCTACCATGGAAAGGAGTCCCAAATCAGATCAAAGTGGAAAGAGAGCCTCAGATGAAACACATGATCACATAATATAATGTTGTGAATGAAAGGGTTAATATGCTTGACTGTGATGAGATCAACATGATGGATTTTAAATTAGGAGTGTATAATCTTGAGAATTTTAAGGTATGTAGCCCTAAGACTTCTCATGCTTTGCCTAAAATTTAGAAATTACATTTTGATGGTGTTAGGTGTAAGTTTGGATCTGGAGTAGGAGTTATTCTTACCAATCCTATTGGTAAAGAGCTAAAAGCTACTTATAAAATCTAGTTTCCTTGTACCAATAATCTTATAGAGTATGAAGCCTTGATTCTTGGATTGTAATTTGCAATTAATAATAAGGTTAAATAACTATTGGTTCATGGTGACTCAAAACTTGTATTCAATTAGGTGAGAAGTAGATACTAGTGTAAATTATCATATCTGAAGAGGTACAAGTTTAGAGTCTAGGATTTGCTGGAATCTTTTGATGCACTCAACATTATTTCCATCCCTAGGGAAGAATATGATGTAGGGGCATCCTCAATTATCCCAATTTTAGTGCATAATAATGTTTAAGTGTCCCAAAGGTTGTGTCAAGTTTCTAATAAGTCATGATGATAAGCCAAATTTGAACTTGGAGTCTAAAACAGGTTTCTTGCCTTTTATCTAATTTGAATTTTCAAATTTGTAATGAGGGTTTAAGAATGTGTTTAAGTGGTATAAGTGGGTGGTAATGTTATGTCATGTTTAAAATGTTGTAATAAACCTATAAGGTCTCTTGAAAGGTCCTTTAAGATGGGTTTGAATACATATGTCAAGTTAAGGTATGAGGTGGCAGTCCACCATCCTACGTGGGTAACAAGATGATGGAAAGTTTATTAAATTAAGAAATAATTATAAATTTTATTTTGAGAGTTTAAATCATAGGTAGGAAAGATATGGGTGTGTGTGGTTTTGAATTAGGATAATGATAATAAAATAGGGTAGATAATATAGTGAAAAAGAGTGAAGGTTTGCCAAGATCATATAAGACTGTTACTCCTTTAGTTATGAATAAAAGTTGCAGATGATTGTATTGTTGCTGTTTATACAAGTTTTCCTTCTTACATAGTATTATTAAATTTATTTTTAAATATCTTGAAACTAAAAGTGTTGCATTATGCTTTGAGGAGTTGTTATAATCTTAATAGAGTATTGTATTGCATGAGTTGTATGAATCCTATGTATAGAGAAAAGACTAAAAAGAAAGAAAGTATAAGACAAATTTATGGTTGTAAAAAGTGTCTTTTAATACACTTAAGGTACTTTATGAATTTTTAGTTTATTTTGATTCTATATCTCTTTCACTAAGTCATTGTACCCTATGTTATTTTGGGTTTGCATATAGACCCTATATAAAGTTTGTTGAAGAGATGGTGTAGGTGTATAAATAAGAAACTTTAATGTTGGATATATATGTATGGTATTAGGATAAATTAAGAAACATTAAAAAAATTGTGGGATTACTTATAACTTTATTAAAACCCTAAATAGTTTCCCTCATTAGCCTTACAGACCGTGCTTGCATGCACAAATTGACAAATAACTTGTTTAAAAATTTAAACAGTGAGTGTTTTCAGATTGATTAGCCATTAAAACATGTGTGAAATGTTATCATAGGCATTTTTAATTCATTACAATCCAAATAATGTCCACAAAAAGTTCTCAAATGATTGGTTTACTCTCTTAGGTCTATGAACCCTACTACAAACCTGTAGTTAGGGTTTCATTACTAAAATGTGAATAAAAAGAATTAACATGATCAAAAAGTCTTGAAATTTAGTATATAAAATGGAATTTGGTATTATTAATATATATTAAAATTTATAAGTTGTTCCCATACATATCCATTCATAGGGAGGAGACTGTGATTGATACAAGGTTTAAAAGGGGTAAGAGACCTAATCAGTGGCTTGAAAAAGATTAGAAACATGGTATAAAGAAAGTGTTAAGGATTTAAAATTTGTATAAAATTAAAGGAGGATATAGGGTATTCATATTTAAGATTTTTTTTCTAAAAACATACTCTGCATTTTTGTATACAAAGAAAATCAAGAGAAAAAGGGATATAAGAGAGCCTGTCTAAACTAGTGGAGTTTGTGAGTAAGATTGATAGTGCAATGAAGTATTTTATGAGATGAGTCATGAATATAATAATAATGGAATTTAAATAATATTTACATCTTAAATTTTTTTAATAGATATAGTTCAAGAGTTATGTGCTTTGTGTTTCACATAAATTTTGCTTATTTCCTTACAAAGAAAGTTGTAAAACTTAAAAAAAGGGTGAGGTTAGTAGATCCTGGATTTGGTTTACGATCCATGATCTAAATGGTTGTGGATACTCCTCTTTGGCTTGGGAGGAATGAATTGTAGATAAGAAAGCATTAAATAAATGGTTGATTAGTTAGATAGTAGGGTGGATTGCCTAGCAAGCTAGATCCAAGAAGCACAAGCTTCTTTGGAGGCTATCAATCTACACTTTTAAACAATCAAGTTTTGAAAATGAAAGATAAATTTCTTGCATAAATAATATAAAATACTAAAATAAAATAAAATAAGCTCTTTAAAGAGATGAATTTGACTAATTATATCAATAAATTATTGAATATTAATGTGAAACAAATCAGATGGGGTTTAGAAAATGGGGTGATGTTTTGTGTTTAGGCAGAAGGCCAAAAAGTGAGATTTAGTTACGGTTTGATAGGTGAAATTAGATTGCTATTAGAATTGTCACAAAGTGACCATCATTGGTTAGGTGAAATTATCAATAGTTAGGTGACTGTCAATGGTTGGGTACCTATTAGTGGTTATGGATAGATCATCAATAGTTAGGGTGACCATCAATAATTACTATGGGTTTTGGTTTGATTCAATAAACTGGTTGATGAGGTTGTATAATAGGTTATGGAAGTTGGGATGAAAAATAAAATAGAGAAAATAATTATTGAATCTGATAAAAGATAGATACTTAGCTTATTGGCCTAAAGAATGTGGACATAGTTGGTTGAAAAAATTGTTAGTGGAGTCTAGAGCAATTTTGGTAAAGTAACGATGTTTTGGTTGTGATTGATGAGAATCATCACTTTAGATCTCTATCACACTTTTTGGAAGCTTTCTTAGATTTGTTGGAAGAAGACTTGCAAAAAAAATTCTAATATAAGAAAATCTAATAATTGCTGATTCTCTTTGATGATTATTGCTCCTCCTTTTCCCCCCTTTTCACCTCCTACTCCTCTCTTTTTATAAAAAGAAGGGAGAGATGGAACAATAGGTTCAATAAGAGGTCTAATAGGGTGTATAAATTTAGCTTTAGCATGCATTGATTTCACACATAGATCATATAAGCTAAATATAAAAAATCAAATTATAGTTTAACCATTTCGGTAGTTAAAACTTGACCATCGGTGGTCGAGCCTAACCATCAGTGATTAAGGTGACGATCTATGGTCGATATGTCAAAGTTTAAGTTGGTTAAATTTAGTTATCTAATCAGCTATCTTGACTTAGCTTTGTGGTTAAAAGGTTGAAAAGTGGTCCCTAGGGGGTCCTAAGGTGGTCTAAGGGTTAGTTCAACATCTAGAACCATGGTGTTTTGTTTTTTAGTGTCTACATTTTCCCATTTTTACTATGCAATTTGTATCAGTAAGATATAAAACAAAAATGGATTGTAGATCAATGGTTAGGTTACCTCGAGCATTAGAGGATATGTTCCCCTTCAAACTAAGATTTAATGAGGTAAAATAGAATTAGGTGTAGGTTTGATGAGTGGGTAAGTTGGTGATAATTTGGGCACTAAAATGCAAACACATGCACAAAATAAGACTAAGTGTGATAGTTGTTGGTTGAATATTTTGTCGATCAGCGTACTGATAAACAAAATAGGTCTGATCAGCCAAAGTAGGAAGATTGGTCATCCAAATGTGTAGGTTTACCACATCAAAAGGGGACTAATCTCTCCTCTCATTAAGGGGAGGTTCCCTATAGATAGACTATATATATAAATAGAAAATGATACTCAAGGGTAGGATAAACCATCCATCTCTCTTTTTTTAGAGATGATGCATGTGAATCAAATGAGAAATCTCAAGGGAAATGATAGAAAGCACTCCTCTTCTTTTAGAAGTACTATTTATAAAACCACAAGAATACTCTAGGTAGTAATTGCAAAATGTAACCAAGGACGTAGTAACCAACAAGTTGAGATGTAGCACAGTCTCTACCTGAATTGCCTAAAGAGTGAGATATGAAGGACAATGAGGTCACAAAGTCATCCCAAGGTTCTTTACATAGAAATAAAAATAAAACACACTAAAGGCAATTATGGGGGCACAAAGTCTCTCCACATTTGACTTTAGGACACTTTCCTGACTACTTTCACTAATTCTGCTTGTTGAATTAAAGAAACAAAAGATATATTAAGAAAAAGACATAAGAACAGTTTCCCCAACAACAAAGATATCACAGCACAAATTCTAAAAAGTCACTTGCTTTCTTATTCCAATAACAAAATATGATAAAAAATCTGAGCTCAAAGTCTCAGTAATGCCTTTCAATTTGGGCAGAATTTCATTTCTGATTGTCAAAGAGAGATCCCCTTTACAATAACAAGAGAGTCCCTTATATAGCCTCTTCAAGACGGACTTGGGAATAGTAACACATCATGTTGCATTGAATTTTGTTGAGAAGATAAGCTAGAATTTAGGGGCATTTACCCATTTGATTTTCTCAATGTAGAGAAACAAGTCACGCTATTGAAAATTTGCATCTTTCAATGTCCACCTGGCAATCTGATCCTTCTTCATCATTCCTCCTTTTCTAGTTAATTGAATCAAGTCCTAGATTTAATTTGACGCTTTGTTCCTTAGTCACTTCCTACTAATCTTGGCCTTAAAACCTTTGAATGCATTCAGGTCCATAGATTTAAACTTTCAAGGATCAACGGCTATTTCATTGTCGCAACTTTGACGTCTGCAGACACGTCACTTTCCTAGGCAATTCCTTCAAATTTGTTGGTTGAGCTTTCTCAGAGGGAACTTGCCCTTCAGGCCTTGAGAAATGATCCACTTTGGGTCAAGAAGAGCCCCCTACAAGGGTATCTACGCTTTAGGTAGTCTTCGAATGGCCTTCGAGCTTCTTTCAGAGTCCTTCGGAGCTTTCTCATAGACTTTTTCTGCTGACATTTTCCCTAGGCTTTTTCCATGGGTATTTTTCCCAGGCTTTTTCCTCAGGCATTTTCCCTGAGCTTTTTCTGTGGGTATTTTCCCTGGGCTTTCCTCTCACAGTATTTTCAAATTCCTTCAGACCTTTTGTCTGAAGGAATTATTCCTTAGTCTTTTTCCCAAAGGAAATCCCTTTGTCTTTTGACTGCCTTAAACAAAACTCCAAAAGAACTTACCTTTGTAGTTTCCTTGAAAATGACCCTTTCGAAGGGTGCTTTTGTCAACCAAGTGCCCTTCGCAAGGGAAATTGTCCTTCAGGATGATCTTTTGAAATTTTGCATTGAACCACTCCTTTGAACCAACCATTGAACCGCTCCTTTGAACCAACCATTGAACCAAGCTGATGAACCCTTTAATTAAACCAAAAGACGTTGAACCATTTGATGAACCGACTGAGTGAACCAAAGCATTGAACCAACTGAATTGAACCAAGATTTTAAACCAAAGTGGTTTAATGGTTCATCGGTTCATTCTCTTTGATTTGTCTAAGTCCTTTTGATCCTTGTTAAACCAAACGCGTTGAACCTATTGAACGTTGAACCTGACTGTAGAAGCCTTTGAACCTGGAAGTGGTTAAACTCTTACTACTAAACTCTTTTGGTTAAACCTAGTTATTGAACCAACTTTGAGATCACCTAAGTGTTGAAAGCTTGATTCTTTCCTGCAAAGTCCATAGAAATCAACCTGTGAAGCCTGCTGAACTTGGCCTACAGAGTTCATAGATTTTCTTTTCCTATAGATTCCATAGATTTCTCTTCCTGCAGAGTTCTTATATTTCTAAGAAGCTTGAAAAATGAGGAATTTGAATGCCTAGGATAAATTTTGAAAAGGGAAGAGACAACTTTGGTCTGTAAGACCAAAATAGTTTAAATGTTGTCCCAAAAATGAGTGATATTTTTTTGGGGAACAACAGCTGGCTCTAGTTGGGGAACTTCTATCAATTGTAAAAAAAATTGAAGGGAGTAGAATCTAGAATCTATAGTTTCTTCATGTGTACCATTGGGATATAGAGTCATGTTATCCAAAAATGAAAGGTATCAAAAATGGAAATAGAAAAACAAAATAGAATTAAAAACTATACAAATATACATAGATACAGATGCAATGATTTGATAGTTCAAGAGGTTAAGTGTTTCAAATGTTGCCCATTATGACGTAGAGAAAAGAGTGTGCCATGTTGATATTTTAGTAGAAAGTTGTTTTCACCATTGTGTTGATGAATTATAAATGGGCCTCTCCAAAGGGAGTCAAACTTTCCATGCATCCCTTTTGGTTCTCTCCTTTTGTCCCACAGCAAGACTTGATCCCCAATCTAGAAATCACAATTTTTGGCCTTTTGGTCAAAGAGTTTTTTTACCAAATTTTGATGAGTAGAAATTTGGTCCACCACCATGGTTCTCTATTCATCTAGCTCAGTTAGGCACATGATTCTCTTATCAAGAGAGCTTTCATATGTCTGATCTTCAATTGCCTTTGCCAATTTCAAGGTTGGCAATTCTAAGGTGATTGGTATTTCAACATTGATACCATAAAGAATTTGAAAATAAGACATACCAATTGCCTTCTTTGGTGTGATTTTGTCTACCCATAGAGCATCAACCAATGTTTTATGCCATGTCCTTTGATTGTCATTTGCTAGCTTCTTGATGATAGTTACCAGGTTCTTATTGCTAGATTTAGCTTGTCCATTCCCTTGTAGAAAATAATCAAAAGAGTGAGAGAGTGTGATTCCATAATGGAAACAAAATTGTGTAATTTCCTGAGAGGTGAAATAGGCTGCATTGTCATAACAATTTTTGTTGGAACTCTAAATGTGAAAATGATATTCTCCTTGAGGAAATTGCATACAACTTCTGAAGTAGCATGCTTAGTTGGGATTATTTCTACCCACTTGGTAAAATAGTCAGTTGCTGTAAGGACATAATCATGTCCAACACTTGACGATGGGTTTATAGTCCCAATAAAATCAATCCCCCATTGCTGGAATGGTTCATCTATGATCACTAGCTTGAGAGGCAGTGCAGCTAACTTGGGTCTTCCAACAAATTGCTGGCAGAGTTCACATTTTCTCATCCACTTATATGCATCTTGGAAAAGAGTTGGCCAATAATACCTAGTTTTTAAAATCTTGTGAGCAGTCACAAGAGTAGAAAAATGTCCTCCACAAGCTAAATTATGGAAAGATTTCAAAAGTTGGCTTTGTTGCTCTTTATCTACACAGCGAAGGAATACTCCATCTATGCTTCTCTTGTATTAGCCGTTGTCCCAAAAGACAAAATTGGTAGCTTTCAGCTTGATAGTCCTCCTTTATTTATAAGACAAATGAGCAGGACATTCACCATAAGTAAAGAAATGAGCAATACCTAAATACCACTCTTTGGTAGTGGAGACAAAAAAGACTGTTGGTGTCTCTTCCACTTTAGCTTCTTCATGTTATGTATCTTCTGGCTTGTTGTTAGCAATTAATTAGCATAGGCCTTACCCCTAACCAACTTTGTCAGCTTGACGTCTAGATCAAAATCTTGGATATTTGCAATTTAATTGCCTTTTTTTGTGCCAATCTCCTACTGAGTTAATATAGACTTGACTGTAGTGTTAGGAACTAAGGCCATAGTGTGTGAATTCAGAATATAGAAGCAAAAATATTTGATTACTTTCACCAACACATAATCATGCTTCTCTACATTTGAATACTTCACATGGGTTTTAAGAGGGCAACTCATGAAAGAAATAGGAGATTCCATACCTTCCTTGTCTTGTTGAACAAGAATTACTGAAAGCGTATGTTCAAATGCATAGCTGTAAATGATGAAATCTTTGTTGTAATCTAGACAAACCAAGGTAGGGGCGTGGGCAATGGTAGTCTTGATATCCTAAAACGTTAACTTGCCTTCTTTAGTCCAGCTGAAGGTGGTCTTCTCTTTCATCATGTTCACAATGTGTTTAGTCTTCTCAGCAAATTCAGGGATGAACCTCCATAAGAAATTCACCTTTCTAAAGAAAGAGTGAACATCATTCTTACTTATAAGAAAATTAAGCTCTTGAATAGACTTGACTCTGTCTGAGTCAATCTTTATGCCTTCTTTAGACATAATGTGTCTAAGGAGTTTCCCCTCTGTTACTCAAAAAATAGACTTCTTAAGATTCAAAGAAATACCATTCTGGCGGCAGCACTCCAGCACTTGTTGTAAGTGATGTACATGATCAGATCGACGCTTTGAAAAAATATTCAAGTCATCAAGGTATACCACTATAAATTTACCTATCTCATCTTTGAAATTTAGGTCCATTGCTCTCTGAAAGGTAGCACCAGCATTTATCAAGTGAAAATGCATCTTTTTATATGCAAATGTACCCCAAGGTGTGGTGAATGCAGTCTTGTGTTGGTCTGCTTCACCAACTTCAACTTGATTATATCTTGAGAAGCCATTTAACATTGAATAACATCTCTGAACCTATCACTGTTTAAAGCACTTGATCCATAATTAGAAAAGGGTAATTATCTTTCAAAGATGACTGATTTAGATTCTTGAAATCTACACAAATGCGAATTTCACCACTCTTCTTCCTTACAGGAACTATGTTGGCAATCCATGTGGAATGATGGATTGGGAAGATGATTCTAGCATTTAACATTTTTTGTATCTCAGAAAAAATAGTACCTGATATTTTCAGATTATACTGTCTAGATTTTTGCTTATAGGGCATTGAGTCAGCCTTAAGAAGAATGTCATGGTAGATTTCATCAGGTTTGAGAGACTTCAGGTCTTTATAAGAATATGCTAATACATCCATGTATTGACAGAGTAAAGTGATGAACTTGAATCTTTTTTCAGGGGTGTAGCACTTACCAATGTTAACCATCTTGGGATTTTCTTTAGTAGTCAGATTTACTTGATTGAATCCCTAAGAGAAACTTGAATCTATTTGTTGTTATTTGATGAATCTATCATGCTTTTCAAATAGCTTCTCAAGAGAAACCAGGCCTTTAGAAATTTTATTTCCTTTCATCTATAAGAATTCTTTATTTATATCTGAACTAGATCCAGAGGTTGCTTCATACTTCTGAGATTCACTGCCTTCAAAACGTAGTTGTTCAAAATTGTCTTTTCATTCCAAGAAGGCAATGATTTGATGATCATCATTGGATACTTGCCAATGATTAGCATTGTCAAAAACACTTGGTCTACATATTAGCTCAATAGTATACCTATCTTCTTTAAAATCTAAGTGAGGAACTAAGAGAGTTCCTAAAATAGCAAGTGCATCAGCTCTATCATTAGATTCCCTAGGTATGGCAGAAATATTGAAAGTATCAAAGATTTCAATTTGGTCCCAAACCAAGTTGCGGTAGTGGCATAATATTTTATTTTTGGTTTGGTATAAGTTTCTCACTTGACAAATCACTAATTTAGCATCCCTTTTGGCATGAAGAAACTTGATGCCTTTGTCTTGAGGAGCCTTCAATTCAAGCAACAAAGATTCATATTCAGTTGTATTGTTAGTGTTGCTAAATTGTAATTTGTAAGATGAAGGAAACATATCTCCTTGAAGAGATATCAACACAATCCCAACTCTTGAACCGGTAGAGGAATAGCTACCATCAAATTCTAGAGTCTATATCTCATCATATACTTATTTTTCTTTAGACTTTCCTTCATTAGATAAGGAGGGTCCTTCTTCATTTGTATTACAGCCTACTAGTTCTTCTGCTATTCTAGTTGAACTGATTTCTGAGTTGACACTTTCAAGAATTATATCAGATTTTTCATGCATTTCATCTGTAGATAGAAAGTAGTTACCCATACCTTAGCATTCAAAAATAATTTGAGCTTTAGGGGCTGATGTTTGGGTTACCACATATTTTGCCTCCTTTTCACGGAGCAACCTCTTCATTATACCTTGGACAGGGATCCTTGCCTCAAACAGGTCCATGTTTAGTTCTCCTCCCACATCCTTATAGAAATTTCATCCAAGTAAAATTCCATAGGATGTTGGGACGTCAGCCTTTAGGACAGTCATCTTGATTCTCTTGTCTAGAAATGCTGCAAATGCAAATTGAGCATCTTTGATTTGCCCCAGCAATGGTACTTGCTTGTTTTCCATGGAGAAACATCTCCTAAATGTTTTGGTCAATGTGAGGCCAAGAGATTCAACTACTTTAGCAGGCATGACATTGTTAGATGCACTTGAGTCTATAATACAATTACTTAGCTTGTGACCATTTATTGATAGGAAAACATAGAAAGGTTCTATTTTTCCAAGGGCAGCTGGAGGAGTAATGACAAAATTATTCAAAATGAGCATGTTCTTTGGAGAATCAGAAGTTATCTTTTTAGATTTTTGTCTTGTAGGGATGGTTTGGTTCTTGACATATTGGACCAACTTATTCAATTAATCAGGATTGGACTGCAAATATTCAAATTCAAATATTTGTATTTTTGTTTTTTGACATGATCGATTATGTCAAATGGTTGAATTAAGCTAGGTAGAGAAAAAGGTATTTCAACCTTTTGAGTTTAAGGAGGGATGGGAGGAAGGCTGGTTTACAAAATTGAAGTAGAAGGTAAAGGTGAAATTGATGTATTTACCTTTTGGGTGATGACCAAATCTTTTGACTGGAAAGGCAGAGTGGTTCCATGCTTAACAATTGTAATTGCTGGTTGAGGTTGGTTCTCTATCTTCTTTTTATCATCTTGCTAGATTGATTGGTTATTGGACTTGGTAGACACTGCATATAATCCATCAAAAGCTTCTCCTTTACTTTTGGGTTCATCCTAGTAGTTCAGGAAACCAATGTGGGAGTTTCCAGCTGATTCTTCTTGATTTTCTTCAAGGAGATCAGTGTCATTTTCTTGATTCAATTTAGGCTGGAAAGAGAACTTTGATTTTACTTCAAGATATCCCATTGTAGAATTGTTTGGAGGAGCTTCCAAGGCAAGTTTCTCTTGTGGGGGAGGAAGATGATTTTGTTGCCCTTGATTCCTGGCAACATTGCCATGATATGATTGATTTGGAAATGTCCTTCTTGGCATATCTCTATATGAAGGTGTAGAAGACATTCCTTGAGCCATTTGCTTTTTGAGAGCAAGCAACTCATTTGCCAATTTATGCACTATTGGATCTGTGGTGCTTGTAGATGAATTTTTAGAAGATGATGAAGGTCTATTTCTATTTAGATCTCTTCTTATCTTCCTTGCTAAGATGAGGTCATCTTATACCTTAGTGGCCAAATGTTGAGCTGCAGCAAGATCTATTTGACCAACACGTCTCAAAAGAAAACTTACTTCAGGTAACTAAGAATTGATGAATAAGCATTTGAGATTTTCAGCTGTAGGTCAAGCAATTATAGGAATTCTATTCCTCAGTTTGTCAAACTTGTCTATGAAGTCCCTTATTGGTTCATGAGGTTCTTTCTTCATCTATGTAAGTTGAGCTAAGAGTGCATGTGCATCTTCTACAGGTTTGAATCTAGCTTCAAACTTATTTTTGAGGGTATTCCAATTAGTTATTAACTGAGCCTGTAGATGATAAAACTAATCTAAAGCAGCACCTTGTAATGTTTCTACGAATAGCCTGACTGCTACATCTTCAAATTATACTCCAATTATGCCACAGGCTATGCTGAAGGCTGCAATGTGTTCATTAGGATGAACTTTCCCATCACCATAGAATTTGGGGAAATTCTTCCTTGAACTACATGGAAGCTCATGTAGAGGTGGAGTAAGATTGAGAGGACCAAAATTATTACCCTAGGGGCCTTAAACTGCCATTATATGACTATAAAAAGGAGGAATAACAAATCTTAGAGGGGTAATTATTGGCAAAGCTTTATCAACAATAGAAGTGGATACTTTATTTGCAATGGAGATAGTAGGAGAAAAGATCTTGGTACATTAGAGATGAGATGGTGAAGGAAATAAATCAAAATTACTTTGCTGTACCAACTCAAATATAGGGTCAACAATACCTTTAGCCTTTTGGTTTTGTGTATACCTTGAATCTGTTAGATTGTGAAATAAAAATGGAAAGAATTGACCTTGCTTCAGTTTGAAGCTTGAGGCTTTAAACTGTGTGTTCTTTCCCGATTAGCATGGAGGTGAATGGTAAGGCTATAAATGGATAATGGGTTTTATCCCCAACGGAGTTGCCAAAAATTATTGGTTGAATATTTTGTCGATCAATATACTGATTAAAAAAATAGGTCTGATCAACCAAAGTAGGAAGATTGGTCATCCAAATGTGTAGGTTTACCACATCAAAAGGGGACTAATCTCTCCTCTCATCAAGGGGAGGTTCCCTATAGATAGGCTATATATATAAATAGAAAATAATACTCAAGGGTAGGATAAACCATCCATCTCTCTTTTTTTAGAGATGATGCGTGTGGATCAAAGGAGAAATCTCAAGGGAAATGACAAAAAGCACTCCTCTTCTTTCAGAAGTACTATTCAACAAACCACAAGAATACTCTATGTAGTAATTGCAAAATGTAACCAAGGATGTAGTAACTAGCAAATTGAGATGTAGCACAAAATCTCCACCTGAATTACCCAAGAGTGAGATACGAAGGACAATGAGGGCACAAAGTTGTCCTAAGGTCCTTTACATAGAAAAAAAACACACTAAAGGCAATTATGGGGGCACAAAGTCTCTCCACATTTGACTTTAGGACACCTTCCTGATTACTTTTACTAATTTTGCTTGTTGAATTAAAGGAACAGAAGATATATTAAGGAAAAAGATATAAAAACAGTTTCCCCAACAACAAGGATATCACAGCACAAAGTCTGATAAGTCACTTGCTTTCTTATTCCAATAACAAAATATGATCAACAATTTGAGCTCAAAGTCTCAGTAATGCCTTTCAATTTGGGCAGAGTTTCATTTCTGATTGTTAGAGAGAGATTCCCTTTACAATAACAAGAGAGTCCCTTATATAGCCTCTTCAAGATGAACTTGGGAATAGTAACATATCATGTTGCATTGAATTTTGTTGAGAAGATAGGCTAGAACTTATGGGCATTTACCCATTTGCTTTTCTCAATGTAGAGAAACAAGTCACGCTATTAAAAATATGCATCTTTCAATGTCCACCTAGCGATTTGATCCTTTATCGTTCTTCCTTTTTTGGTTAATTGAATTAGGTCCTAGATTCAATTTGATGCTCTATTCCTTAGTCGCTTCTTGCTAATCTTGGCCTTAAAACCTTTAAATGCATTCGAGTCCATAGATTTAAACTTACAAGGATCAATGGCTATTTCATTGTCACAACTTTGACATCCGTGAGCACATCACTTTCCTCGGTAATTCCTTCGACTTTGTCATTTGAGCTTTCTCAGAGGGAACCTGCCCTTTAGGCCTTGAAAAATGATCCACTTTGGGTCGAGAAGAGCCCCCCATAAGGGTATCTGCCCTTTGGGTAGTCTTTGAATGGCCTTTGGGCTTCTTTTAAAGTCCTTCAGAGCTTTCCTATGGACTTTTTCTATGGACATTTTCCCTGGGCTTTTTCCATGGGTATTTTCCCCGGGCTTTCCTCCTGCAGCCTTTCCAAATTCCTTCAGATTTTTTGTCCAAAGGAATTATGCCTGTCTTTTTCTCGAATGAAATCCCTTTGTCTTTCAACTACCTTAAACAAAATTATGAAAGAACTTACCTTTGCAGTTTCCTTGAAAATGACCCTTTCGAAGGGTGCTTTTGTCAATCAAGTTCCCTCCGCAAGGGCACTTGTCCTTCAAGATGTACTTTTGAACTTTTGCATTAAACTATCGAAGTTGTTGCCAAAATCCGGATAATGTGAGTGCAATGGAGACGTGATCACACAAGATGAACAAGTGCACACCACAAGATGCTAAAGTAATTTGAAAATAAGAAGATAAATTACACAAGACAAAATGGAGAAAACCAAAATCTGATTAACATGAAATGGCCAAAATAAAGAATATATATAGGAGAGCTAGTAAGTAATTCCTCCACAAATGGTGGTCAAAGCACCCCAAGAATAGACTCCTCCACAAAAGGTGGTCAAAGCACCCCAAGAATAGACTCCTCTAAAAAAGGTGGTGACAAGGTGCCAAGAATAGAGAAGTAACTCCCATACCCGGAATAGCCAGTCAAAGGAGTCACTTATGACACCTTATGACACAAATATGACACACAATCTCTACATAAGCTAGCCTATCCCATGAATGTAGGAAAACTCCATGTATGCACAAATATATAATATTTCCTAATTAATAAATAGGGAAAAATAAAAACCTACACTAATACCCCCCATAAGCGCAGCTTAGGTGGGCAGTGTGGAAATAGAAAATGGGTCCTGAAAACTAGCCCTGATGAGGTACTCATGTACAAATGCAATCTCCCATAATATAGAGAAAAGGAGAAAAACCATAGGAAAAAACTCCCCCCCAAAAGAGAGACATAAAATAAAAGAAGAGGCTAGAAGGCCCCCCCTGAAGATAATGCTATTGCAGATGTGGACCGCACCCCAAGAAGAGCTCATAGATGAATGAACTTGCTCTCGGTGAAAGGTTTGGTGAAGATGTCTACAACCTACTCCAAAGACTATCAAAATATCAAGTCAATAACCTGATTATGAATAAGCTCTTGAATGAAATGCATGTGAATCTCTATGTGCTTGGTCTGCTGGTGCTGAACCAAATTCTTGCAAATCTGAATGGTACTCTGGTTGTCACAATAAATGATGGTGGGCTGCCTAATAGGAATGCCAAACTCAAAGAATCCCCTAAAGCCAAATAGCCTCAGTAGCTACATTAATATCTCCCCTATACTCTTCCTCTGTGGATGATATAGCAATAGCATTTTGCTTCTTGCTAGACCAACTGATAGGACCAAAACCTAGAGAGAAACTGTACTCAAAAGTGGACTTGCGAGTCTGTGAATCGCCAACCCAATCTGAATCTGTATATCCAACCAAGTCAACCTCTATGCCAAATCTGTAATGAATCCTGTATCTATGTGAACCCTGTATGTAATGCAAGATCCTCTTAGCTACTTTCTAATGCAACTCATGAGGTTCCTGCATAAATCTGGAGACAAGTCCTACTGCATATGATATGTCGAGCTTGGTGTGAGTCAAGTAGATGAGACTGCCAACAAGTTGTCGATACCGAGTGGCATCAAACAATGGTGAAGAACAATCAATCTCAAGCTTAACTCTTGATAGAAAGGGAGTCAGAGATGGCTTGCAATCAACCATGTGAAATCGAGCCAATAAGTCGAGAGCATACTTGGGTTGTGTAAGAGAAATCCCTAAATCTGATTGTGAGATTTTGATGCCAAGGAAGTAGTGCAACAAACCCAAGTATGTCATGTCAAATCTATCCTAAAGAGATGCCTTTACCACTGTAATAGCCGATGAAGAACTCCCAGTGATTAAAAGGTCATCAACATATAAAACCAAAATTAAGAGCGAATCATCTTGCCACAAGAAGTAGACATTAGGATCAGAATGGCACCTAGTGAAACCTGCTGTGAGAAGGAAGGAATCCATCTTGGCATACCAAGACCGAGGGGCTTGTTTGAGGCCATAGATAGATTTCCTAAGTATGCATACTAAGGAAGAATCTTGAACAAATCTTGGTAGTTGCTCCATGTAGATCTCCTCCTCTAGGTCTCTGTGAAGAAAGGCACTCTTCACATCCATCTGATGCATATTCCAACCATGTGTTGTGGCAATAGCGAAGGTGAGTCAGATAGAAGTCATCTTTGCAACAGGTGTAAAGGTTTCTGAGTAGTCAATGCCTACCACCTATGAAAAACCTTTGGTGACCAATCGCGCCTTATACTTATCAACCAACCCATCTGCTGCAAACTTAGTCCAATATATCCACCTACATCGAACCATCTTTCTTCCCTTAGGAAGTGATGTCAAGTCCCAAGTCTGATTTTTTATTAAAGAAAAATATTCTTCATCCATAGCACTATTCCACTTAGGTACCCCTGATGCCTCTCGAAAAGACTGTGGATCTGAAACTAAAGCAAATAAGGCATGTGGATCTATCTAAAAATCCCCCCTAGTACATCTGTCATCTGTGGGATCTCCTGCCCAAGTGCCAGCACTCTCAAGTGTCTGTCTGGCCCAAAGTGGCCCAAAAGTGGGCGAGTTAGGTGCTAACTCCTCATCCTTTGACTGACTAGAGGTGGATGACTCTACATCACTATCCTCATTGTCTAAACTCGAAGAAGAAAAAGATGACTCTAGCTCAAGAACCTACTGTGGTTGATCTGAATCTGATGAGTAATCATCATGAAGAAGTAGATCTGATGAGGGAGAAGAAGACTGCCCTGAAAATGGACACTTCTCTCGATGAACAACTCTTGAGTGACAGGATCTAGAAGTCGATATCCCTTAATACCATCCAAATATCCTACAAAGATGCAAGGCTTAGACTGACGTTCCATAGCTTTGCATTTCTTCTTTGGAATGCGGGCCATGGCTGGGGATCCAAAAACTCTAAGGTGCTCAAGGTAGCGGTAGTTAAGGTGGCCAAACTACTCATGCCATAATTTGGTAACTCCATCTGAATGAGTCAACAATGCTATTGGAGAAGAATCTAATGCAAAATGTGAGGTGTATAACCTAGCTTGGTGATTTGCCCTACCCACTGCCACTGTAGTATCACTATGCAACTCTCTGATAGCCACTGAATCTAGTGAAAACTCAACTCTCATGGCCTGATTAATGTGAGTGATTTGGTACACTGATAGGAGATTGGTTGAAAGAGAAGGAACACTTAGAACATTATTGAATGTTCCTCTTTGCATTTCAACTGACCCTCTCACTGTAACGAAAACTGATGTGTCATCACCCAAACTATTGAAGTCATGCTACAAGGCTCTAAAGATGAAAACTCAACTAGTGAAGAGACCATGTGGTGAGAAGCACCTGAGTCTATGACCCATGAAGATGTAGAAGCTGCAGTTGCTACAAGGGCCTTGCCCTTTTCTTTCTCCTTACCCTTGCCTTTTGCCTTAGTAGAATCTTGGGTAGATGAATTCTGCTTGCTGGACTCAAGAACACCTATGTTGTTCTTCTCTAGAAGATGAGTAAGGTGATATATTTATTTATTCATGCATTTGTGTTCATCATGCCCTGTCTTTTTACAATAGACACACTTAACCTTCCCCTTCTTAGTTTTAGCATTGGAAGAGGAAGTCTCAGTGTTGTTTTTGGCAGGATTGGTGTTTTCTTTCTTCTTCTCTTGGTCTTTGTTCTTTTTCTTCTTCTCCTTTGTTGAAGTCTTATCCTTACCATTTTTAGCTATCAAAGCTTGGGGTTGAGTAGACTTTATTGTGCCCATTTGAATTAGCTTATCTTGCTCCCTAGTCAAGTCGGCAATGAATGAATCCAAAGAAGGCATTTTCCATGTAGTGCCAAGGGCACTTTTTGTGGCATGGAAACTGGAGACAAAGACTGAATAGCTTGGACCTAAATTTGCGAGAATAGAAAGAATGAGTTGATCATGTTTATTCTCTATCTCACATTCTTTCCATTGAAATCTAAGGGCTTTAAACTTAGTGAAGAAGTCCTATAGGGTGTCAAAGTTGCTAGGACTTAGACTTATGCGTTTGTTTTCGAGCTCATGACCTCTCATATCATCAAGCTTCCCAAACAACTTTTCTAAGGTGTCTCATATGTCATTAGGAGTTTGGGAGGATTCTAAGTGGAAGAGTAGTTTTGGAGACACAGACAAGCTTAGTAACCCAAAGGCTTCATCACTATGGTTGTACCACTTAACCTTTTCAGCATCTGTTTTGGGTTCTACTTATATACCCATGGTGATCCTATACAACCCTTTGCTTCTAAGAATGATTGAAATTTTAAATTTCCATTCATGATAGTTGAAGGGTTTTAGGGGTTTAAATTGAAAAGAATCCATTTTTAGCTGAAATTAGGTGAAGTTGTGTTGATTGCAAGTTGTTAATTTATGCAGAAAGGAGAATGAAAGTGAAAATCTGCAAGTTGTGAAAAAGCAATCACACCCCCCCCCAAAATATTGAGCCCCCCAAAATATGTAAGTGTACGCTCAAAAGATGTCAGACTCATCCGAAAATGTGTCTTAGAGCAATCAGTGCAAGACTAAAGCAAACAGGACATTGGACTCAACTGAAAATGCATCCTGAGAGACCCAAATTTTTGGCACTTTATAAACAAGTGAATTTTTTAAAAATAACAAGTCTACGCTATGGAGAATTGAATTATAAGCACTTTTGAAAAAAATGGCACCCAAAACTGAGCTACCATTTGCACGATTTTAAAGTTACAATTTTCCCATAAACGAGTGTTTTTGCAAAAAAAGCGCTAAAACATTTTAAAAATGCTTGTTATGGGGAGAGAATGTGGCCTTCCAAACACTCGTTGGATTCAGCATGGAATGGGATATCCAAATGAAGTTTTTGTGAAGGAAAATTGGCTTCATGCCAACCCGAGCCTCACCCTTCGTCTTTTACAGACGAAGATACAAGTTTTAATTGAAAATCTCCAAAATACAAAACTGTCTAAAAATTAAATACTCATTCAAATTGACTGATTTTTATTTTAACAAGTCAAATTTAATTGAGAATATTAAATCAAAGACATAATTGAAGGATTGCAAGTGTCCAAGGGGCGCCACATAGGATGCCAAGTAGGAAGGGGAGCCAAAATAGCAGTGCAGAATTTTAACTTGCATAAAAGACAAAAAAATAGCAGAATGTTTTCACCAAAAACAAGGTGCATTTCTAATTTGTTGGGCAAGAAAAGGTTAAGGAGTTTCTAGAATTTAAAGCAAAATAGGTTTACCAGAAAAATATGCCATATTCAGACAAAAATAGCCTATTTTGGACGCCGTACAGTTGATGGCGTGGTAGAACAGAAGAATGAACTGCTGCTGCTTGGCATGGAGGAAGGACAGCTGCTGCTTGGCCTCTTGCTAGAACTCACTGTGGCATGGTAGAACTGAAGGAGTGCTGAAGCTAGGTGCATAAGCTGATTTTCGTGCCTAGACTAGATGTTGCTGATCAAAAGAGCTGACTGTGAGGAGTGCTGACTGCTACTCCTCCCTCTGCGGCTCCACACAACAATGGCTCCCAAGAACACAAGTAAAACCAGCACCTGAAGATAGCCAAGACACCCCAATGCAAGGATCCCAAGGAAACTAACCAGAAATAATTTTGAAAGAATTTTTATTTATTTATTTTATACCAAATCTAGAATAAAAAATAAAGAGAACTCCGCTCCTCTTGATTTCAAAATAAGTTAAAAGCATAACCAAACACACGATTATCGGAGTAGCTCTAATACCATATCGAAGTTGTTGCCAGAATATGGATAACGTGAGTGCAATGGAGACGTGATCACACAAGATGAACAAGTGCACACCACAAGATGCTAGAGTAATTTGAAAATAAGAAGATAAATTGTACAAAACAAAACCAAAATCTGATTAACATGAAATGGCCAAAATGAAGAATACATATAGGAGAGCTAGTAAGTAACTCCTCCACAAATGGTGGTCAAAGCACCCCAAGAATAGACTCCTTCACAAAAGGTGGTCAAAGCACCCCAAGAATAGACTCCTCCAAAAAAGATGGTCACAAGGTGCCAAGAATAGAGTAGTAACTCCCATACCCAGAATAGCCGGTCAAATGAGTCACTTATGACATTCTTATGATACCTTATGACACAAATATGACACACAATATCCACACAAGCTAGCCTATCCCATGAATATAGGAAAACTCTATGTATGCACAAATATATAATATTCCCTAATTAATAAATAGGGAATAATAAAAACCTACACTAATATGAACCGCTCCTTTGAACCACTCCTTTGAACCAACCGTTGAACCAAGCTTTGAACCAAGTTTTGAACCAAGCCGATGAACCCTTTGATTAAACCAAAAGACATTGAACCATTTGATGAACCGACTGAGTGAATTGAAGCATTGAACCAACTGAATTGAACCAAGCCTTTGAACCAAAGTGGTTCAATGGTTCATCGGTTCATTCTCTTTGATTTGTCTAAGTCCTTTTGATCCTTGTTGAACCAAACGCATTGAACCTGTTAAACCTTGAACCTGACTGTAGAAGCCTTTGAACTTGGAAGCAGTTAAACTCTTACTGCTAAACTCTTTTGGTTGAACCTGGTTATTGAACCAACTTTGAGATCACCAAAGTGTTGAAAGCTTGATTCTTTCTTGCAAAGTTCATATAAATTAACCTGTGAAGCCCATTAAATTTGGCCTACAGAGTTAGTCAATTTCATTTTCCTACAAAGTCTGTAGATTTCTCTTCCTATAGAGTCTTTAGAGTCAAGCCTACATAGTTCATAGATTTAAGCCTGTAGAGTCTGTAGATTCAAGCCTACAGAGTCCGTAGATTTCTGAGAAGCTTGAAAAATGAGGAATTTGAATGCCTAGGACAAATTTTGAAAAGGGAAGAGACAAATTTGGTCTATAGGACCAAAATAGTTCAAATGTTGTCCCAAAAACGAGTGATATTTTTTTGGGGGACAACAATAGCCAAGTTCATGAATTGAATAGGATATCATGGTTAGTAAAAATAAGGTTAGAACTAAAAGTACAAGTGAAAAGTGGACCATGTGTGTAGACACCAATATCGTGTCAACCCCCCCTTGGTCCCCTTCTAAACGTTAACACTCCTAACCCACGCTTACACACCTTAGTAATTTAAAAACTACTTATTTTAAATTAATTACCTCACCTAGGCCACATCACCCTAAGACCGTTTTTTAGCCTATGAGTCAGCCTGAGACTAGGTCCTCCAAATCCTAACTACCCATGACCTATTCTCACTCCATCTTAACTCCTTAACCAACTCCTGTGCCTCATAAGCCCTTATTTTGACTGTTCTCCAACAGAAAAGGCACTTGGCGGGTGGAAAAATGGGCAAAGAGCTAAAAATAGCCCTTTTACCTATTCTCTTTGTCGACTTCAGTCAACCCTTGGTCGACATTGGTATTTCTATGCTGATGCCAGCTGGATCACCGACGTCAGTTACATAAGCCAAGCTCTAATATTGAGCTAGGCACACCGTATCAAAGCCTTAACTGAAATGATAAAGAGGAGCTCAATAGTAAATGACTAAAGAAATGATAAATGACTAAAGAAATAAAAAAAGATGGTGTGTACTTGTTCCTTGCAGCCTGTGTATCTCAGAATGCTATAGAAGGTTGGCTGAAGGTTCTGTCTGGTCTAGATGGGCTGTTTGGATGGCTTTCTAGTTTTCTGGTTCAGAACACAATCGCCGACGTCGATTGGGTTGCCGACGTCAACGAATGATTTTAAATTAATTAATTTTGAATGGAATTAGTGAAAATCTAGAGAAACATTCAATATCATCCCGTGAACATTGTCCATACTCGCAAGAAACATTTTTAAATGACATTCTCTAGAAAGAAACTAAGGTTAAGAGGTTGAAGGTGAACATTGTCCACACTCGCAAGAAACATTCTTGCATGCTTGGTGGGACAATGCTATTCAAACCCATAACCTCTTAACCTTAGCTTCATGCTTTAAGGTGAGGTAATTAATTTAAAATAAGTAGTTTTTAAATTAATAAGGTATGCAAGTGTGGGTTAGGAGTGTTAACGTTTAGAAGGGGACCAAGGGGGGTTGACACGATATTGGTGTCTACCGAATATTTCTCTATATTTTCATTAATTCCATTCAAATGAGAAAGAAACTAAGGTTAAGAGGTTATGGGTTTGATGTTACCTAGATTTAGTGTGCACCATATCAAAGCCTTATGGGAGCTCCTCTTTGTGGCAATTCTACGCTGACACCGGTGGGATTGCCGACGTCGGTTACATAAGCCAAGCTCTAACATTGAGCTAAGCCTACCTTTTCATACATTCACACGCACACTCTAAGATTTCAAGCACCAGAACTTGACTATCATTCTCCTGGCTACCAAAGATCTGCACAAATCATTCCAGAGACTGGATTGAAATATTGTATGAGGATCTCAGCTACCGAATTGAAGCAATCTGTGTTTGTTTCATTGGCTCACAACACCAGTCACATCAGCCACAATGGGAATCACTATTCTGACACCTCTAGTTATTCACCTAATAAAGCTAAGTACTCTAGTTTTTATTTCAGTGTTTTAGAATATATTATCAATTAGTTTTCATTGATATTTTTAAATATTGTTGAGAGGCCCGACTTCTTTTGTGGAGGGGCTAAAAGGCCTTCCCCTTGTTATCACCCCATTTTCACACCAATCCTCTACCTATACCTTTCTTCAAACCTCATTTACCTTCCTGTAACCCTGTACCAACCTCTTAACTTACAAAAACCCCTCTGTCTAACCCAAAAATATTTTAAAAGCTATCCAAGGCTGACTACCCCGAATGACATCAGCAACCCAATCGACATCAGCACCATTTTGTCGACCAACCTCGGTAGACCCACCGATGTCGGTGGCTGTGTTCTAAACCAACAAACCAAAAATCCATCCAAACAACCCATCTAAACCAAACAAAGCCTTTAACTAGCCTTTTGTAGCATTCTAAGACACACAGACTGCAAAGAATAGGTACACACCATCTACTTTTCTATTTCTTTAGTCATTTATCATTTCTTCCTTTAATAATACTTTTATCTTTAAACAGTAGACTGTCATCCCTTAAGGGAGCTTCACGCTTTCAAGACTGAGCGCGTAGCTTGGCAGTCTACCATATCCTCTTTTAACATCTTTCTTGTTTAAGTTTCACTCTTACTGTAGGTGTTTCCTCCATAGCCAAAGATGAGCTCCCACAAGGCTTGGATACAGTGCACACTAAATTTGGATAACATCAAACCCATAACTTCTTAATCTTAGTTTCTTTCTCATTTGAATGTAATTAGTGAAAATTTAGAGAAACATTCGTTACTCCCAGTGGGACAATGTTTACAAATTACTCCAACCCATGTCATATACAAACATTTGAGAGAAAGAAATAGTTGTTAAGAGTATTTGCCCCTTTATAATGTTTCTCTAGATTTTCACTAATTCCATTCAAATGAGGAAGAAACTAAGGTTAAAAGGTTATGGGTTTGATGTTACCTAGATTTAGTGCACACCATATCCAAGCCTTGTGGGAGCTCCTCTTTGGCTGTGAAGGAAATACCTACAGTTAATAATAAAACTTAAACAAGAAAGATGTTAGAAGAGGATATGGTAGACTATTAAGCTACGTGCTCAGTCCCAGAAGCGTGAAGCTCCCTAAGGGATGACAGTCCACTATTTAAAGATAAAAGTATTGTAAAGGAAGAAATGATAAATGACTAAAGAAATAAAAAAGAAGATGGTGTGTACCTATTCCTTGTAGTCTGTGTATCTCAAAATGCTACAGAAGGCTGGCTGAAGGTTCTGTCTGGTCTAGATAGGCTGTTTGGATGGCTTTCTAGTTTGTTGGTTCAGAACACAATCATCGATGTCGGTTGGGTTATCGATGTCAGTCTGACTAAAGGTGCTGACGTCGATTGGTCTACCAATGTCGATAGGGGTTGTCAGCCTTTAGGTAGGTTTTAGAGAATTTTTGGGATAGACAGAGGGGTTTCTGGAAGTTCAGAGGTTGGTGTAGGGTTGCGGGAAGGTGAATGAGGTATGAGGAAGTGTATAGGTAGAGGATTGGTGTGAAAAGGGGTGAAAACAAGGAGAAGGCCTTTCAGCCCCTCCACAGAAGAAGTCAGGCCTCTCAACAATATTTAGAAATATCAATGAAAACTAATTGACAATATATTCTAAAATAATGAAATGAAAACCAAAGTACTTAGCTTTATAGGGTGAAGAACCAGAGGTGTTAGAATAGTGATTCTTGTTATGGCTGATGTGACCGGTGTTGTGAGCCAATGAAGCAAACACAGATTGCCTCAATTTAGTAGCTCAAGGTCCTCATCCAATCTTTCAATCCAGTCTCTGGAATGATACACAGACTGAAATGATAAATGATGTTATGGCGTTTCAAAACCTCTTGGTCCCCTTCTAAACATTAACACTCCTAACCCACACTTTCACACCTTATTAATTTAAAAACTACTTATTTTAAATTAATTACCTCACCTTAAAGCATGAAGCTAAGGTTAAGAGGTTATGGGTTTGAATAACATTGTCCCACCGGGTGTGCCAAAATGTTTCTTGCAAGTGTGGACAATGTTCACCTTTAACCTCTTAACCTTAGTTTCTTTCTAGAGAATGTCATTTACAAATGTTTCTTGCGAGTGTGGACAATGTTCACAGGATGATATTGAATGTTTATCTAGATTTTCACTAATTCCATTCAAATGAGAAAGAAACTAAGGTTAAGAGGTTATGGGTTTGATGTTACCCAGATTTAGTGTGCACCGTATCCAAGCCTTGTGGGAGCTCCTCTTTGGTTGTGGAAGAACCACCTATAGTAAGAGTGAAACTTAAATAAGAAAGATGTTAGAAGAGGATATGGTGGACTACCAAGCTACGCGCTTGGTCCTGGAAGCGTGAAGCTCTGTAAGGGATGATAGTCCACTGTTTAGAGATAAAAGTATTGTAAATGAAGAAATGATAAATGACTAAAGAAAGAGAAAAGTAGATGGTGTGTACCTATTCCCTGTAGTCTGTGTATCTCAGAATGCTATAGAAAACTAGCTAAAGGTTCTGTCTGGTCTAGATGGGCTGTTTAGATGGCTCTCTAGTTTGTTGGTTTAGAACACAGTCACCGACGTCAATTGGGTTTCTGATGTTGGTCTTGTGAAGGTGCCGATGTCAGTTGTTTTGTCGATGTCGATAGGGGTTGTCAACCTTGGATGGATTTTAGAGGTGTTTCCATGATAGATAGAGGGATTTTTGGAAGTTCAGAGGTTGGTGCAGGGTTGCGGGAAGGTGAATGAGGTCTGAGGAAGGGTATAGGTAGAGGATTGGTGTGAAAAGGGGGTGAGAATAAGGGGAAGGCCTTTCAGCCCCTCCATGAAAGAAGTCAGGCCTCTTGATAGTATTTAGAAATATCAATGAAAACTAATTGACAATATATTCTAAAACACTAAAATGAAATCCATACTACTTAGCTTTATAGGGTGAAGAACTAGAGGTGTCAGAATAGTGATTCCCGTTATGGCTGATGTGACCAGTGTTGTGAGCTAATGAAGTGAACATGGATTGCTTCAATTTAGTAGCTCAAGGTCCTCATACAATCTTTCAATCCAGTCTCTAGAATTATTTGTGCATAGCTTTGGTAGCCAGGAGAATGATAGTTGAGTTTTGGTGCTTGAAATCTTAGAGTGTGCGTGCGAATGTACGAAATGGTGGGCTAACCTTAGAAGACCCCATGTCAACTGAGTGATGCCTACATAGCCCCTATTTTGAGGGCCTCAAGCCAATGTAGTTCTCCCAAAAGAGAAGAAGAGTCAAAGAGTTTGATAGTTGTTTTGGTTATGTTAGTGTTTTTAGCATTTCCCATATGTTTAATGGTACATGCTTGAAATGATGAGTGTATGATGATGTTATAGTCTTTTTCATATTGTGTGATGGTGTATGCTGTAACATAGGTTATGTGGTTTTTCATCTTTAGCCATTTTCCATATTGGTGATGGTGTATGCTAAAAATGAAATGAGTTTATTTATGCTTCAGTAGGTTTCCATATTGGTGATGGTATATGCTTGACATAAATTGTGTTTGGTTGATAGTTTCCATGTGTATTGTTTTCCATAGAAACTAATGTGAATGGGCTATGATAATTTATATAACACAAATTGGTATTTGCATTAAATAAATCATGATGTTATGTTAGTGGTTAGAAAATGTTTTGGTTGTATTTTATTAGAAACACGTGATGTTATTTATGATAAAATTGAGTTGAATGTTAGGTTCATAACTTTATAGTGAAAATTATGAGATGACAATATGTGAGCATATAATTTTAAGACACTGCATCCTAAAAGATAAATTGGCATGTGACGAAGGTGTGTAAGAAGTGAAAGGTGTGTTGCTCTTTCATTGATAAGGACCATAATGATAGCATAGATAGGGTTTTTGCAAATAAAATCCTTGTTCATGCATTACGTCATTGACCATTGGTTTTTGTTAGAGAAGTACCCTAATCACTTGACGTTAAGTGAGCTCAAAATCCCTTGGGTATTTCGGGGTAATAGGTATGATTATGTGGTATGTGAGGATAGCGTAACCCTTTTTAACAGGGATAACTTTGCCCCTTTTATAGGTGACCTTGAGAACAATTATAGGCAAGTCCATGACTTAATAGTTTGTTAGTCAGTTTTTTTTTGGTAGACTGATCAATGCGGGAAGTCTACTTTGGGATGTTATTTTGTTTTGTGGTCATGTGAAGCTGATTGATGTGGGGAGCTTCTGAGAGGGTGTTGTTTTGGTAGCAAAATTTGTGCATAGCCATCCTTCGAGGGAGCGGTCTATATTTTGCTTTATATGTTTTGATTTCTTTGAATAGCTATCCTTTAAGGGAGCAATTTTTTAATTACAATAATAATGCAACTATCCTTCGAGGGAGCAATCTACATTTATAGTTTATGACCTGTTAATATTTTGTTAGGCATCCCAGTTTTATATTTTTTTTGTTAACTAAACTTTTAGTCATGGACTAGACTATATAGGTCTACGGGTTTCCCTTTTATTAGGACAAAGCATTAATGCTTAAAAACGGGTTAACAATTTTTTTAAGGAAAAAAGGGTTGAAAGGAATAGGAATGAGGATGATTGGGGTTGCTGAAGGGACGAGCTCAAGTTAAACATCAAGTGAATGATTACTTGGTTAACAATATAATGGTCACAGATGCAAGGCATTAAGGGGCTCAGGTTCTAGCCAGCCTTCAAGAGAAGACAGACGATAAGTGCCTAATTTATACTTGTGTGTTATTATATAAGGTCCAAGCCAATTAAGAACAAACTTGCCTCGTTTGCTTCTTTCCATATTGGTCACGTGTTGGTTTTCTTTAAGGATGAGATCTCTAATTTTGAAATCTCGCTCTTTCAAATTTTTGTTGTAGGCACTCTTGATGTAATCTTGGTAGATATGAAGATGATTAAGAGCGACAAGATGACGTTCATCGAGTAACTTGAGTTGTGTTAATCGATCTTGATGAAAGTCATCGTTAGAGAGGATGTCGTGCAAGGAGATGTAAAGAGAAGGTATTTATACATCAAGAGGCAAGACGGTCTTAGTTTCATACACTAAGGAGAAAGGTGTAACACCTGTAGGGGTTCGGATGCTAGTGTGGTAAGCCCACAAAGCGAAGGGAATGTGAGTGTGCCAATCCCTTCCAGTGTCGTTGACCACTTTCATTAGGATTTTAGTTAGAAGCTTCTACGTGTCCATTTGCTTGTGGATATTAAGGCAAGGAAAAGTTGAGTTTGATGCCAAAAGAGTTGCAAAACTTATGGAAGGTTTTGTTTTTAAAATATTTGCTGTTATCGGTGATTATCTTATAAGGCACACTGAAATGACAAATTATATGGTGGTTGATGAAGTTGATTTTTTTAGCTTTAGTGGAGATGAGAGGAACAACTTCCACTCATTTAGTGAAATATTCAGTCACTGTGATAATAGACTGATGTTAGAGAGACAAATGAGGGTTAATCTCACCAATTAGATCTAAGCCCCATTATGAAAAGGGCTAGAAATCTTTAGAAACTTGTAAAGCATGGCTAGGGACGTGAAGTAGGTTAGCATGTTGCTAGAATTTGATACAATGCCAAACATAGTCACTACAGTCTTGGTTAAGAGTGGGCCAATAATAGCCTAGGTAGAGGATGTACTTTGCAATCAAGTTACCACTGAAGTGTCCTCCACAAATCCCATCATGGACTTGTTTGATGGCATGAGATGTTTTAGTGGTGGTTAGGCATCAGAGAAGGAGGCCGTCAAAACCTCATTTATAGAGAAGACCCCCTAGCATGGTGTATCAAGCAGTACTTTTGATAAAAGACCGTTGTCCATTGCTAGAGAGGTCAAGAGGAATGATAGAATAAGTCAAGTAGTCAACAAGTTGTTTATACCAAACATCATGTGGACTAGAGTCGATATTGCCAACAAAGTTGATGTCCGTTGAGATATATGAGGGAAACACCAAATGGTGTACTGTGACATAGATTCTCGAAGAAGAAGATGAAGATGGGATGTGTGAGGCAAGAGAGGCCATTGTGTTGACAAACTTATTCATAGAGTGAGGAATAGTTTGCAAGAGATAACGATCAAAAGACCCTAAAAATGTGTCAACACAATATTTATATCATTGGAAAACTTCATTTTTACAAAGACAGGAACCGCTAATCTGATTAATGACTAGTTGTGAGTCACCAAAGATATTGATTGTCTTAATGCCCAAGAAAATGGTAGTTTGAAGCCCCAAATTTAAGGCTTCATACTTAGCCATGTTATTGGTGCATTAAAAGAGATTTTGAAGGATACAAGCATGAGCTCACCCTCATGAGGGATGAGAATGACCCCTACACCCCCATTGAGTTGACATTTAGATCAATCAAAGAACATTATCATTTGATACAGGATGTCATCGGTGGATAGCATGGTGATAGACTCATCAAAAAATTCATAGTTAGAGGGTTGGTTATTAGGTAAAGGGGCATCTGCTAGTTGGTCAGTGATCATTTGCCCCTTTATATACTTTTGTTGAATGAATTCCAAATCGAACTCAGTGAGGAACATGAGCCAATGAGCCAGATGTTGGTTTTGGTATGGCTTGGAATGCATGTATTTGAGAGGGTCAGTGTGAGTGATGATGTAAGTCTTGTGGTTGAGGAGATAGTGGTAGAGTTTGGAGGCAGCAAAGACTAATTCCAAGCAAAGTTTTTTGGTATGAGTATACCGAGTTTCGTAGTTAATGAGCATTCAGCTTATATAATAAACAACCTGCTCACAATGTTGTTTATCTCGATGCATGATCATGGCACCTAAGGAATGATCTATTGTCGAAATGCAAAGATAGAAGGGTTAGTCATCTTTAGGTGGAATAAGGACTGGTGGAGAGACATGATAGCGTTTAAGAGCCTCAAAAGCCTCTTGGCAATCCTTATTCCAATTAAAGGAGATGTCCTTTTTGTGGAGGTGATGAAAGGGTTGACATCAGTCAGATAGTTGCGAGATGAAGTGATGAATAAATTAAAGCTTCCCTTATAGGCTACGAAGTTGTTTTAGGTTAGTTGGTGGGGTCATCTCAAGTATGGCTCGAATCTTAGCTGGATCTACCTCAATGCCACAGAGAGAAATGATGAAACCCAAAAGCTTTCTTGAGAGAACCCCAAAGATGCATTTCTTGGGGTTGAGTCGAATGTTATATTGTAGTAGGTGAGTGAATATTATTTTGAGAATGGTTAGGTGGTCATGGAAAAGTTTGGATTTCCCCAATAGGTCATCCACATAGTCCTCCTTGATTTTGTGGAGGAGATCGTGAAAGATATAAGTCATGATGCATTGGTATGTAGCGCCTACATTTTTAAGGCCAAAAGGCATGACCTGTAGTAGAATGTCCCCCATAGAGTGATGAAGGTGGTTTTATATTGATCTTCTAGGGCAATCAAGATTTGGTTATATCCTGAAAACCCGTCCATGAGGGATAGCATCTCATGACCAGCCATAAGATCAACAAGTTGGTCAATGTTTGGCAAAAGAAAGTCATCTTTGGGGCAAGCTAGGTTGAGGTCACGATAGTTAGTACAAATTTGAATTCCCCCTATTGCTTTTGTGACAGGGACAATGTTTAACACCCATTGTGAATAATTAATGGGTTGGATAAATGAGACGGAGAGAAGACATTGAAGCTCCTCTTTGATAAGGAGTGCATGCAAGGATGCATCTTGCGAAGCTTTTTCCTAGCAGGCTTAGCTTTGCGGTTTGTGATGATGTTGTGGATGACAATGTCGGGGTCAATATCGAGCATATTACTATAAGACTAAGCAAAGGCTTTACTATGATCTGTAAGGAATGTGGTATAGTTGATTTGTTCTTGGGCATCTAAAGATTTACCAATCTTTAAAATGTGAGGAACATCAGAAGATGGGAGATTAATGTCAACAGTTGATTCATTTAACATAGCCTGTGTTTCCAAAGGAAGTGAACATTGTATGAAAGAGTCATTCTCACCCATGTAGGTGAGTATGGCATCATCATCTAGGCATTGGACAGTGTTGATGCTAGAAGATTCAGCGTTTATCATGTCTAGATAGATGAGAGGAAGATACCTTGATGCCTCACCTAGTTGATAGGTCAGGGGTTTCAAGTGAATGGCGTTTATGGAAAAAAACTAGGAGGGATGGAGACCACTGACTCCATAGGTAAGGGTAGGTAAATAGGTGATGTTGGAGGAGAATGCTCTATGACAGTTTTGTGGTGTTGGATCTAAGACGGTTTTGTAGGTTCTTTGAAACCCATGCTATGTCATTTTTTGGAATTTTTGATTGCCTCTTCGTTTGGAGGCTCAATGGGCTTGTGGGGACCTTGTTCATAATGCCCAAAGCCAAAACCTTTCCATGCACACCTATGAAGATAGGTGTGAGCAAAGCTAGGGTTGCCAAAGAAGGAGAAATCACAAGTGAATAGTCAGGGTGATGAGAGAGGATTTCCAACAGTAGGAGCCCGATCTAGCCCTCTATAGGTGAGATTAGTTTGGAGATCAGGAGGACCATATGGGATGACCATTCTGATGCGATGGTCATAGTTAGGGTGGTTATGAAGTTTTCCATATTTTTGTGAAGTTTGGAACATGTTGAGGGTAAGCAAATGATACTCCCCAAGTGAAATTTGCTAGAAGGTATCTTCTATAGGATATTTCGTGATCACTTGAGGAGTAGGCGTAGGTGTGACCGGTGTCTATGAGCTTGTCGAGGCTTCCGTGGGTGGAGGTGGTTTTTGGGTGGATGTTTTCAAATGGATGAGAACATCATTAGGTCGGTAGGTCGTGTTGCATGTTTTAAAGGGGGAAGGGTCAATAGGAATGACATGAACTTGCTCTTCATGTTTAAATTTGACACAACGATGCAACATGGAAGGGACACAGGTCATGGAATGTATCTAAGGTCATCCCAATAGCATGTTATATTGGAACTCCCCCTCGATGATATAGAAGAGTTTCATAATTATACGTGGGCCAACATGAACATGTAAGACTACAGTGCCAATGGTAGTGGTGGTGGCATTGTTGAAAGAATGAAGGATTGCGTCAGTTTTTGACATGTAGTTCTTCAGAAGGGCTAGTTGATCACATGCATGGATAGAAATGATGTTAATTCTAGCACCTCCATCAATCATAACCTACTTAATGTGAGTTTGATCAATGTAAGCCATGATAAAGAGGACGGCATCTTGATCTTCCAGGTTGGAGGTAGGAATCTCAAAATCACTGAAGGTGATGGAGGCAATGGTGGGTAATGATTTGACTAAAGTAATCAGTGTTTGGGGGTCTTCAGTTTAGACCTCCACTGCTTGTAAAGCTTTGATCAAGGTTTGGTGATGTTATGGAGAGCTTTGTATTAGGTCATATAAAGATATCTTCATAGGAGTTTGGTGAAGTTGTTTCACCATGGAGTCGCAAATTGCCCTCGAAGATGTTGGTTGAGATGTGCCCAAGATAGAAATCTTGGGCTTTGGTCGTGGAGAGGGCTTGGTGAATGGATATGTCTAAGGGGTATAAACCTACTCTTTTCCTTTACCCTTTAGGGTTTGGGACTTGGTGGCCACATTAATAGTGTTGATTTCAAATAAAGGGAGAGAAAGTGGTAGAGGGACCATAATCTCGCATTGGGATCTCGATTCAAGTGAGGAGGTTTGGGAGGCATGGGATGGTGTTGGTAGTTTGTCAAAAAGGTGGTCAAGAGAATCCTCAATAAGAAGGGTGTCCTTTTCTAGGTGTTGGTGAATGAAAACCTTAAGAGCGTAGCAACTCTTAGTATCATGCCCAAATGTGCAATGATACGAGCAGATTTGAGTGTCGTCAAACCAAGATGGTTTTGATTTGAAAGGTCAGAATGGCTTAATGGGTAGGAGAATGATACTAGAAGACTGCAATAATTGGTAGAATAGTGAATCATAAGAACCCACTAATGGGTCTATGCTCATTGTTGTAGTAGGGGTTGACAACTTCTGTTTAGGAGTTGTAGGGAGAGTTTTTTATACCACCTTTTTGGTTGGTGGTGTGGCCACATGCGTAGATGGCACTTTCTTGATGAGAGGTGTCAAATTTCTTCGAGGAAATATATTTTTGATGAGCAGAGGGAGTAATGGAGGTAGTTTGTCTTTGTGAGGTGTTGGAATAGGGAGCACTCCTATTAAAGTGGAAGGATGTAGACCCAAGATAGAGGGCAATGGTGAAGGTGGGGGAGGAGTAGACCGACGTGGTTTAGCATCCTCCTTTAGTATGGTGTGAGGACCATTTATGTGTGGGGTGAGGTTCAAATCTAACTTCACTTGTGGGTGAGTTAGGTTTCATACAGGGTGAACACTGAGAGATCTAATCTATTTTAGCATAGTGGATGCCTGTGAGGATTTAGATTCAGACATGGAAGGCTGAGCTTCTAATGATATACTTGGTTTAGGGTTTAGGGTTTAGGGTTTAGTATGGTGTGAGGACCATTATTGGCATGAGGGGAACCCCCTAAGTTATAGGGTGCCTAAAAGGCATTGGGAGGGGTGTATGATATACTTGGTTGCATTTGTGTAAGTGCAACATACTGATAGTTTGTCATAGGGGCTGATGTTGAGGCCAAGGGGGCTTATGTCGTGAAGTTGGAGGGCACAACTTGACTAGATGCCACCAAGAGTGGTTGAATGGTGGTGACACTAGTTAAAGGATAAGTGGTCACTCTCATGTTTATAGGCACAAGAGTGGATGGGATAGAGACAATCAAGTTCTGAAAAGGTGTCAAACTTGGTTGAATTATTTGCATTTGAGGGGGTACAAAAACCCCGATGGAGGTAGGGCAAGAAAGGATAGAAGGGGAGGCCAAATCTTGAACATTGGCCATGGTTGGGTTACTGGTTGAGGCAGTGGCTTAACTGACCATAGGTTGGGTCGCAGATGTTGTTGATATCATTGTTGCTTAAACCAAAGAAGTTGGCATCCCATAAATAGGGTTACCCGAAGGATCTCCCATTTGGCTTCTAGTGCGATAATGTTGGAGAGCCTTAATGTTATGGTCAAGGAATCTCTCAAAATCTTGATTCCCTTTGGGAATAATAGGCGGTTGATCGAGGGTAGGTTAGATAGGAGTATGCTCAGTGTCTAAAGTATGCTCCATTAGATGACTTGGTATGAAGGGCGAAGGTGGGAGTGGTTGTTGACTCATGTGGTCAACAAGGAATTTTTCTTGACTGCGTGTCAAGACCATCCAAGGTGAAAGGGGTTTAGGTTCCAAAAACTATGTTTTAGTTTCAAAAAACCAGAATTTGTGTTAAATAGCAAGAAATTTGGGTTTTAAGCTTGTTATTTGGATTTTTTTTCAATTTATTAACAGTGACCGATGTCAGTTGTTTAATCAATATCAGTTAGAAAATGTTTCTGACATCGGTCAGTTAATCGATGTCGGTGAAGGTTAGTTTTTGACATCAGTGGAGAAACTGATGTCAGTTTTCGTGTAATTTTAGAAACCCAGAAGATTGATAGTTTTTTGAAGAAGATATTATGAGTTGTTTTGGACTTTAGAATGGTACAACCTTACCAGCTCAAACACTTGATAAAACTAGCAAAATAGATGATTAGGCAAGCAACCTCTAAAATGTTAGATTCCTAGAAATGAGTTTTAAAGTCGTGGTGGCTTATGCCTTAAGAGAATGTGTTGGGAGTTGGGCTTGTAGAACAGTTCCTAGAGAGGAAGTCTATGGATGGTTTCAAGTTGTGTTATTGTGCTCAAAGATATATTTGTTAGGGTTAGCATGTGGCTTGGTGCTAGGGCTTGCTCCCTTCACTTCACGAACCTAGAGCTGAGCTAGGCCACTTAGCTAGAATATACCTTCCCTATAGTTTATACTCTACTGGAGAATAGAGTGGGTCCTCCTCTTGGTGGTGAAATCCAAGTAGGATCACCGGGTGGGGTAAGGTATCTGCTAGGTGATGAAATCCTGGATGGGCCTTGTCTCAAGTAAGTTTATGGGTTTGATTTGAAGTGATTGTGGTTTGGTTGTCTCACATTTGTACACTACGATTCATTCATAATGCTTTAATTACTAAGTGAGCTAAGTGTGCATCTAAGCAAGAATGAAATGCAGTAGTTTTTAACCCAAATCGTAATATGTTATTCAAATGCAAACAAATGGAGAAGAGGTAAAGAGTATGAGTTTTTCGCTACTCTATGATGCATGAAAGAAGTAACAAGAAGAAAAAGAGATGTTATTTTTAACCTCTGCTAATGATTTCCTTTTGAAACAAAAAGATAAAAGAGATAAGAGAAATAGAAAGTAAGAGAAGCTAAGTTTTTTTATTTCTCAAGAAATAAAGGAAAAGAAGAGGGGATGCAAGAAGTGAATATTTTTCTAATGCATCTACATGAAAATTTGATTTTTAAAAGAAGAATAATGAACCCAAGGAAAACTCCAAGGGTCCCACCCGGCATGCCAGAATGTTTCTCTATATTTTCACTAATTCTATTCAAATGAGAAAGAAACTAAGGTTAAGAGGTTATGGGTTTTATGTTACCCAAATTTAGTGCACACCGTATCCAAGCCTTGTGGGTGTTCCTCTTTGGTTGTGGAGGAAACACCTATAGTAAGAGTGAAACTTAAATAAGAAAGATGTTAGAAGAGGATATGGTGGACTGCCAAGCTATGCGCTCGGTTCTAGAAGTGTGAAGCTTCATAAGGGATGACAGTCCATTGTTTAGAGATAAAAGTATTATAAATGAAGAAATGATAAATGACTAAATAAATAGAAAAGTAGATGGTGTGTACCTATTCCCTACAGTTTGTGTATCTCAGAATGCTATAGAAGGCTAGCTAAAGGTTCTATCTGGTCTAGATGGGTTGTTTGGATGGCTTTCTAGTTTGTTGGTTTAGAACACAGTCGTTGACATCGGTTGGGTTGCCAATGTCAGTATTTTGAAGGTTCCAACGTTGGTTGGTCTATCGATGTCGATAGGGGTTCTCAGCCTTGGACAACTTTTAGAGTATTTTCAAGATAGACAGAGGGGTTTTTGGAAGTTTAGAGGTTGGTGTAGGGTTGAAAGAAGGTGAATGAGGTCTGAGGAAGGGTATAGGTAGAGTATTGGTGTGAAAAGGGGGTGAGAACAAGGGGAAGGCCTTTCAACCCCTCCATGAAAGAAGTTAGGCCTCTCGACAGTATTTAAAAATATCAATGAAAACTAATTAATAATATATTCTAAAATATTGAAATGAAAACCAGAGTACTTAGCCTTATAGGGTAAAGAACCAAAGGTGTCAGAATAGTGATTCTTGTTATGGCTAATGTGACCGGTGTTGTGAGCCAATGAAGCAAACATAAATTTCTTCAATTCAGTAGCTCAAGGTCCTCATACAATCTTTCAATCCAGTCTCTGAAATGATTTGTGTAGAGCTTCGGTAGCCAAGAGAATGATAGTCAAGTTTTAGTGCTTGAAATCTCAGAGTGTGCATGTGAATGTATGAAAAGGTGGGCCTAAGTCAATGTTACATAAGCCAAGCTCTAACATTGAGCTAGGCCTACCATTTCATACATTCACATGCACACTCTGAGATTTCAAGCACTAGAATTCGACTATCATTCTCTTGGCTACCAAAGCTCTACACAAATCAATCCAGAGACTAGATTGAAAGATTGTACGAGGACCTCAAGCTACTGAATTGAAAAAATCCATGTTCACTTCATTATCTCACAACATCAGTCACATCAACCATAATGGGAATCACTATTCTGACACCTCTGGTTCTTTGCCCTATAAAGCTAAGTACTCTGGTTTTCATTTCAATCTTTTAGAATATATTGTCAATTATTTTTCATTGATATTTCTAAATACTATCGAGAGGCCCAACTTCTTCCGTGGAGGGGCTGAAAGGCCTTCCCCTTGTTCTCATCCCCTTTTCACACCAATCCTCTATCTATACCCTTCCTCAGACCTCATTCACCTTCCCATAACCCTACACCAACCTCTGAACTTCCAAAAACCCCTTTTTCTATCCTGGAAATACTCTAAAAGCTGTCTAAAATCAATAACCCCTACTGACATCGGTAGAGCAACCAACGTCGGCACCTTTACAAGACTGACATCGATAACCCAAATGATGTTGATGACTGTGTTATAAACTAGCAAACTAGAAAGCCATCCAAATAACCCATCTAGACCAGACAGAACCTTCAGCCAACCTTCTATAGCATTCTGAGATACACAGACTGCAAGGAAAAGGTACACACCATCTACTTTTCTATTTCATTAGTCATTTATCATTTCTTCATTTACAATACTTTTATCTCTAAATAATGGACTATCATCCCTTATGGAGCTTCACACTTTCGAGACCAAGCGCATAGCTTGGTAGTCCACCATATCCTCTTTTAACATCTTTCTTGTTTAAGTTTCACTCTTACTGTAGGTGTTTCCTCCACAGCCAAAGAAGAGCACCCATAAGGCTTGGATATGATGCGCACTAAATCTAGGTAACATCAAACCCATAACCTCTTAACTTTAGTTTCTTTCTCATTTGAATGGAATTAGTGAAAATCTAGGGAAACTAAATGTAGACACCAATATCATGTCAACCCCGCTTGGTCCCCTTCTAAACATTAAAAATCCTAACCCACACTTGCACACCTTATTAATTTAAAAACTACTTATTTTAAATTAATTACCTCACCTTGGACACCTCACCTAGACACCTCACCCTAAGACCATTTTTTAGCCTATGAGTCAGCCTGAGACTAGGTCCTCCAAATCCTAACTACCCATGACCTATTCTCACTCCATCTTAACTCCTTAACCAACTCTAGTCCCTCATAAGCCCTTATTTTGACTGTTCTCCAATGAAAGAGGCACTTGGTAGGTGGAGAAATGGGCAAAGAGCTAAAAATAGCCCTTTTACCTATACTCTCACCACCGATGTCAGTCAACATGTGGCCAACATCACCAGTTCTACCTTGATGCCGGTGGGATCACCGACATCGATTACATAAGCCAAGCTCTAACATTGAGCTGCCCCCACCTTTTTGAGATTCACACGCACACTCTGAGATTTCAAGCACCAAAACTTGACTATCATTCTCCTAACTACCAAAGCTCTGCACAAATCATTCCAGAGACTAGATTGAAAGATTGTACAAGGACCTCGAGCTATTGAATTGAAGCAATCCGTGTTTACTTCATTGGCTCATAACACTGGTCACACCAGCCACATTGGGAATCACTATTTTGACACCTCTGGTTCTTCACCTTATAAAACTAAGTACTCTAGTTTTCATTTTAGTATTTTAGAATATATTATCAATTAGTTTTCATTGATATTTATAAATACTGTTGAGAGGCCTGACTTCTTCTGTGGAGGGGTTGAAAGGCCTTCCCCTTGTTCTCACCCCCTTTTCACACCAATCCTCTATCTATACCCTTCCTCAGACCTCAATCGCCTTCCCACAACCCTACATCAACCTTTGAACTTCCAAAAACCCCTCTATCTATCCCAAAAATACTCTAAAAGCCATCCAAGGCTGACAACCCCTATCGACATTGACAGACCAACTGATGTCAACACCTTCAGCCAGACTGACATCAACAATGCAACTGATGTCATCACTTACCCAACTGACCTTGACAGACCAACCAACGTTGATGACTGTGTTCTAAACTAGCAAACCAGAAAGCCATCCAAATAGCCTATCTAGACTAGACAGAACCTTTAGCCAGCCTTTTGTAGCATTCTGAGATACACAGACTGCAGGGAACAGGTACACACCATCTTCTTTTCTATTTCTTTAGTCATTTATCATTTCTTCCTTTATAATACTTTATCTTTAAATAGTGGACTGTCATCCCTTAAGGAGCTTTAGACTTTTGGGACCGAGTGCATAGCTTGGCAGTCCACCATATCCTCTTCTAACATCTTTCTTGTTTAAGTTTCATTCTTATTGCAGGTGTTTCCTCCACAACTAAAGAGAATCTCCCATAATTCTTGGATACGGTGTGCACTAAATCTGGGTAACATAAAACCCATAACCTCTTAACCTTAGTTTCTTTCTCATTTGAATGCAATTACTGAAAATCTAGAGAAACATTCTGGCATGCCCGATGGGACCCTTGGAGTTTTCCTTGGGTTCATTCTTCTTCTTTTAAAAATCAAATTTTCATATAGATGCATTAGAAACATATTCACTTCTCGCATCCCCTATTTTTTGCCTTTATTTCTTGAGAAATAAAAAATTTAGCTTCTCTTACTTTTTGTTTTAAAAGGAAATCATTAGCAGAGGTTAAAAAGAACATCTCTTTTTCTTCTTGTTACCTCTTGCATGTATCTTAGAGTAGTGAAAAACTCATACTCTCCACCTCCTCTCCATTTGTTTGCATTTGAATAACATATTTTGAATTGGGTTAAAAACTACTACATTTTATTCTTGCTTGGATGCACACTTAGCCCACTTAGTAATTAAAACATTATGAATGAATTGTAATGCACGAATGTGACACAACCAAACCACAATCACTTCAAATCAAACATATAAACTTACTTGAGACAAGGCCCGTCTAGGATTTCATCACCTAGTGGATACCTTACCCCACCCAGTAATCATACTTAGATTTTACCACCAAGAGGAGGACCCACTCTGTTCTCTAGTAGAGTATAAACTATAGGGAAGGTATATTCTGGCTAAGTAGCCCAACTTGGCTCTGGGTTCGTGAAGTGAAGGGAGCAAGCCCTAGTACCAAGCCACGTATTGACCCTAACACAGATATTTTTTATCACCATAACACAACTTGAAACCAGCCATAGACTTTCTCTCTAGGAACTATTCTACAAGCCCAACTCCCAACACATTCTCTTAAGGCATAAGCCACCACGACTTTAAAACTTATTCTTAGGAATCTAACATTTTAGAGGTTACTTGCCTAATCATCTATTCTGTTAATTTTATTCGAGTGTTTGAGCCAGTAAGGTCATACCATTTTGAATTCCAAAACAACTCAAAATATCTTCTTCCTCCAAAAACTATCAGTTTTTTATGTTTTTGGAATTACACAAAAACTGACATCAATTTCTCCACTGACGTCGGCAACCAACCTTCACCGACATTGGTTAACTGACTGATGTTGGCAACATTTTCTAACCGATTCAGTTAAACAACTGACATCGGTCACTGTTAATAAATTAATTTTTTTTCCAAACATCAAGCTTAAAACCCAAATTTCTTGTTGTTTAACACAAATTTTGGTTTTCTAAAACTAAAACACATAATTTTTGGAACCTGAACCCCTTTTGCCTTGGATGGTCTTGACACACAGTCAAGCCAAATTCCTTGTTGACCACGTGAGTCAATAGCCACTCCCACCTTCGCCCTTCATACCAAGTCATCTAATGGAGCATACTTCAGACACTGAGCATACTCCTATCAAACCTACCCCTGATCAACCTCCTATTGTTCTTGAAGGGGATCAAGATTTTGAGAGATTCCTTGACCACAAAGTTAAGGCTCTCCAACATTATCTCACTAGAAGCCAAATGTGAGATCCTTTAGGTAACCCTATTTATGAGATGCCAACTTCTTTGGTTGAAGAAGTAATGATATCAACAGCATCTGCTACCCAATTTATGGTCACTCAAGCCACTGCCTCAACTAGTAACCCAACCATGGCCAATATTCAAGATTTGGCCACCCCTTCTATCTTTTCTTGCCCTACCTCTATTGGGGTTTCTCTATTCCCTCAAATGTAAACAATTCAACCAAGTTCGACACCTTTTTAGAACTTGATTGTCTCTATCCCATCCACTCTTGCACCTATAAACATGAGAGTGACCACTCATCCTTTAACTAGTGTTGCCACCATTCAACCACCCTTAGCGGCATCTAGTCAAGTTGTGCCTTCCAACTTCACAGCACAAGCCCCCTTGGCCTCCACATCAGCCCCTATGATGAACTATCAATATGTTGCACCTACACAAATGAAACCAAGTACATCATACACCCCTCCCAATGCCTTCCAAGTACCCTATAACTTAGGGGGTACACCTCATGCCAATCCATATGCCGATCTAATTAAGATGTTGATGGATAAGATTTCCAACCTTGAGACATCTGTTTCAGGTTCAAAGAGTGTTCTTTCATATGAACAAATCTCTAATAAACCTATCCACCCTTCTGTTTCTATTCGGCCATACCCTAGCCAGTGGGAACTCCCAAAATTTACTCACTTTCAGAGTAAAGAGGACCCACAACAATATCTACGAGCGTTTAGACACACTTGCTACCTCATAGGGCATGATGATGCATTATTGCCTCACACATTCTTTATGTCACTTTCTGGCACCCCCTTGATTGGTATATCTCCATTACTAGTCATTCTCTCTTCACCTTAATTCAACTTGCTTAGCTATTCCTTGATCATTTCTCAATCAATATTACCAAGAAGGTCTCCATCACAGACCTTTATTCAATTAGACAATTTAAGGATGAGTCAATAGTAGACTTTGTCACCCATTAGAGAGGTTTGATCAATCAACTCTCCTTCTCACTACCTCAACCTGAGCTCATTGAGCTCTTTTGAAGAGCATGTGCTAAGCACATCTCATCCACTCTATAGGTTCAAACTTTCTGCACATTCGATGAAGCTTTCACTATGGCCTGAAAGCTTGAACTTTGCGCAATCAAAGAAGACAGGGTCAAACTATGTAACAAAAATACCAATGCAAAACCCAATGACCCTTCTTCTTCCAAACCTTCTTCTTCTCACCCCAAGTCCAAGGGATCAGTGAATGCTGTGGTCCTTAGATCACCATATTCTACCACAACCAACCAATCTGATCCCTCCACTTCACAAAACATCACTAGACAATTCCAACAATGATATGAATAGTGATGATACACTCCAATAAGAGAATCATATGCTTCCATATTAGATAAATTAGTGATGTAGGGGGTCCTCAACCTCAGTCAAATCTGACCACCTATCTAATTTGATCCCTCATGAGCCATTCCTACATAGTATAGGGAAAATGACTTTTGTAACTATCATTGTGTCAAGGTTCATGACACAGATAATTGCAAAACCCTCAAAAACATTATTCAAGACATGTTAGACAAAGGGGACCTTGTCTTGGATAACCCTAATGTGTCGGCCAACCAAAACATGGATGTCTTTAGGCAACTATTTCCTAACCATCCCCTAAGTCAAAACAATGTTCAGACCATGGTCGATGACCCTCAAGAACGTAACATACGCACGGTCAACATAGTCTTTCCTTTCATTCCTATCCAACCTCTCCCACAATCTAAAGAGGTTGGTCAACCCATTTCTCCACCATGGATAGAAGAGCCTATTTTACCCATACCACCCCCACACAATGAAGAGTTCCCTTTGCCTCGCCCTCTTCCTCGCGTGGATAGACCCGTTTCACCTGTATCACCCCCATGACATCAAACACCTCCTCTACCCATTCTTTTACCTCATGAGCATCTCGTATTACCTGTTCCTCTTACCCACACCTTCCCTCTTCTTCTACCATTGGAAGAATTTACCATTCACACCCCACGCCCTCATGTAAAAGGGGCCATCATCCCTCTACTTTACCCTTTAGGGGAGCCTTCCTCTCCTATTTTTCCTCCACCGATGGAGGATAGTCCTCCATCCACCCCTTTCACATGTAGGAGAGTCTACTTTGACCTCTCCCATATTGGAGGATGCTTTGATGGTACCAATGTCGATGGCCTTGCCCTTATCCTTTTTATTACCAATGGAGGAACATACTTTCTATACTCCTAGACCACACGTGGAAGGCATGATCATCCCTGTGCTCTATCCACTTGAAGAGCCAAATTCTCCAATCCCTTCTCCACTGAGAGAAGAACTTGCCACCTCACCCACTTCAACTGAGGAAGATCTGGTGATGGTTCTCTCTCATCTTTGGCCCATGATTGTTGTGTCCAACACATTTTTGCTTGCAATCGCCTAAATCCTCTAAAGGACTGATTGTAAGGCCTCACGTAACATCATCTAAACCCTTCTCTCAATTGGCAAAAAACTTAGGATTCTTCCATTCTAGGAACCTAGAGTATGAAGCATTATGGGAGTGACTTAGGGCTCCTTATCTTACACATCCCACTTCACCTTATACTGCCAACCCTTCCATAATGATTTACCCTAAAGTCTCTGATGAGGATTAGGCTTCCACTTCTAAATCATCAGAAGCTTAGACTTCCATGTCTTAATCCAAACCCTTGCAGGTGTCCACCATGCCAAAATAGATTAGATCTCTTAGTGTTTGCCCTGTATCAAACCTAACTCACCCACAAGTGAATTTAGATTTGAACCTCACCCCACACAGTAATGGTCCTCACACCATACTAAATAAGGATGCTAAACCACATCGGTCTACCCTTCCCCCACCTTCACCATTGGCCTCTATCTTGGGTCCACATCCTTCCACTTTAATAGGAGTGCTCCCTATTCCAACACCTCACAAAGACAAACTACCTCCATTACTCCCTCTACCCATCAAAAACATATTTCCTCTAAGAAATTTGACACCTTTCATCAAAAAAGTGCCATCTACGCGTGTGGTCATAGCACCAACCAAAATGGTGGTACAAAAAACTCCCCCTACAACTCCTAAATAGAAGTTGTCGACCCCTACTACAATAACAAGCATAGACCCATTAGTGGGTTCCTATGCTTCACTATTATGCTAATTGTTGCATTCTTCTAGCATCGGTCTTCCACCCATTAAGCCATACCAACCTCTCAGATCAAAACCATCTTAGTTTGACGACACTCAAATCTGCTTGTATCATCGCACACCTGGGCATGATACTGAGAGTTGCTATGCTCTGAAGGTTGTCATTTGCCAACACTTGGAAAAGGACACCCTTCTCATTAAGGATTATTTTGACCACCCTTTTGACAAACTACCGACACCATCCCATGCCTCCCAAACCTCCTCACTTGAATCAGGATCCCAACGTGAGATTATGGTCCCTCTACCACCTTCTCCCCCTTTATTCAAAATCAACACTATTAATGTGGCAAGGTCCCAAAACCTAAAGGATAAAGGAAAAGAGTAAGTTTCTACCCCTTGGACATATCCATTTGCCAAGCCCTCTCCACCACCAAAGCCCAATATTTATATCTTGGGCACATCTCAACCAACATCTTCAAGGGTAATTCGTGACTCCATGGTGAAACAACTTCACCAAACTCCTGTGAAGATGTCTTTGTATGACCTAATACAAAGCTCTCCATAACATCACCAAGCCTTGATCAAAGCTTTATAGGTAGTGGAGGTCCAAACTAAAGACCCCCAACCACTGGCTACTTTAGTCAAATCGTTACCCACCGTTGCCTCCATCACCTTCAATGATTTTGAGATTCCTGCCTCCAACCTAGAAGATTAGGATACCACCCTCTTTATCATGACTTACATTGATCAAAATCATGTTAAGCAGGTTATGATTGATGGAGGTGCTAGCATCAACATCATTTTTACCCACGCATATGATCAACTAGCCCTTTTAAAGAACTACATGTCAAAAATTGACGTAATCCTTCATTCTTTCAATGATGCCACCACCACAACCATTGGCACTATAGTCTTGTATGTTCATGTTGGCCCACATACAATTTTGTAACTCTTCTATATCATCGAGGAGGAGTTCTAATATAACATGCTATTGGGATGACCTTGGATACGTGCCATGACCTATGTCCCTTCCACATTGCATCGTTGTGTCAAGTTTGAACATGAGGGGCAGGTTCATGTCATTCTTGCTAACCCTTCCCCATTTAAAACATGCAACACAACCTACCAACCTAATGATGTTCTCAACACTTTGAAAACATCCACCCAAACACCACCTCTACCTATAGGATCCTCGACAAGCTCGCAGACACCGGTCACACCTACGCCTACTCCTCAAGTGACTACAAAAGATCTTATGGAAGATACCTTCTAATGCCTTTCACTTGGGGAGTATTATTTACTTACCCTTGACATGTTCCAAACTCCACAAGAATATGGAAAACTTCATCACCACCCTAACTATGACCATCACATTAGAATGGTCACCCCATATGGTCCTCCCGATCTCCAAACTAATCTTATCTATGGAGGGCTAGATCGAGCTCCTACTATTGGAAATCCTCTCTCATCACCCTGACTATTCACTTGCAATTTCTCCTTCCTCGGCAACCCTAGATTTGCTCACACCTATCTTCATAGGTGTGAATGGAAGGGTTTTGGCTTTGGGCATTATGAACAAGGTCCCCATAAGCCCATTAAACCTCTAAATGATGAGGCAATAAAAAATGCCAAGAAACAACATGGCATGGGTTTTGAAGAACCTACAAAACCCTCTAAGATTCCTCACCACAAAACTGTCATAGAGCATTCTCCTCCAACCTCACCTAGTCCCCCATCCTCACCTATAGAGTCAGTGGTCTCCATCCCTCCTAGTTTTTTATTTCATAAACACCATTCACTTAGAACCCCTGACCTATCAACTAAGTGAGGCATCAAGGTCTCTTCCTCTCGTTTATCCAGACATGATAGACGATGAATCTTCTAGCATCAACATTGTCCAATGCATGGATGATGATGCCATACTCACCTACATGGGTGTGGATGACTCCTTCATATAATGATCACTTCCTTTGGAAACATAAGTTATGTTAAACAAATCAACTTTTGACATTAATCTCCCATCTTTTGATGTTCCTCACATTTTAAAGATTGGTCAATCTTTAGATGCCCAAAAACAAATCAACTATACCACATTCCTTACAGATCATAGCAAAGCCTTTGCTTGGTCCATAGTAATATGCCTGATATTGACCTCGACATTATCATCCACAACATCATCATGAACCACAAAGCTAAGCCTGTCAGGCAAAAGCTTCACAGGATGCATCCTCACGTTGCACTCCTTATCAAAGAGGAGCTTTAACATTTTCTCTCTGTCTCATTTATCCAACCTATTAATTATTCGTAACGGGTGTCAAACATTGTCCCTATCACAAAAGCAATAGGGGGAATTTGAATTTGTACTGACTATCGCAACCTCAACCTAGCTTGCCCAAAGGATGAATTTCCTTTGCCAAGCATCGACCAACTTGTTGATCTTACAACTGGTCATGAGATGCTATCCCTCATGGATGGGTTTTCAAGATATAACCAAATCTTGATTTCCCTAGAAGATCAACATAAAACCACCTTCATCACCTCTCTTCACATCTCCTTGCATGACATGCTCTCTAACGATGACTTTCGTCAAGATTGATTAACAAAACTTAAGTTACTCGATGAACGTTATCTTGTCGCTCTTAATCATCTTCATATCTACCAAGATTGCATCAAGCATGCCTACAACAAAAATTGAAAGAGCGAGATTTCAAAATTAGAGATCTCATCCTTAAAGAAACCCAACAAATGACCAATATGGAAAGAAGCAAATGAGGCAAGTTTGTTCCTAATTGGCTTAGACCTTATATAATAATGCACAAGTATGGATCAGGCACTTATCATTTGTCTTCTTTTGAAGGCCGGCCAGAACCTAAGCCCCTTAATGCTTTGCATCTGTGACCATTTTACTGTTAACCAAGTAATCATTCACTTGATGTTTAACTTGAGCTCATCCCTTAAACAACCCCCGTCATCCTCATTCCTATTCCTTTCAACCCTTTTTCCCTAAAAAAATTTGTTAACCCTTTTTTAAACATTAATGCTTTGTCCTAATAAAAGGGAAACCCCTAAACCTCTATAGTCTAGTCCATGACTATAAGTTCAATTAACAAAAAAAGCATAAAATTAGGATGCCTAAAAAACTATTAAAAGGTCATAAACTATAAATGTAGAATGCTCCCTCGAAGGACAGCTACATTATTGCTGTACTAAATAGACTACTCCCTTGAAGGACAACTATTCAAAGACATCAAAACATACAAAGTAAAATATAGACCACTCCCTCGAAGGATAGCTATGCCCAAATTTTGCTACAAAATAACACCCTCTCAGAAGCTCCCTGCATCGATCAGCTTCACATGACCATAAAATAAATCAACATCCCCAAGCAGACTTCCCGCATTGATCAGTCTACCAAAAAAAACTGACCGACAAACTATTAAGTCATGGACTTGCTTATAGTCATTCTCAGGGTCACCTATAAAAGGGGAAAAGTTATCCCTGCTAAAAAAGGGTTACACTATCCTCACATATCACATAATCACACCTATTACCCCAAAATACCCAAGGGATTTTGAGCTCACTTAACGTCAAGTGATTAGGTTACTTCTCTAACAAAAACTATTGGTCAATGCCGTAATGCATGAACGGGGCTTTTATTTTCAAAAACCCTATCTATGTTATCATTATGGTCCTTGTTAATGTAAGAGCAATGTGCCTTTCACTTCTTACACACCTTCGTCACATGCCAATTTATCTTTTAGGATGCAGTGTATTAAATTTATATGCTCGCATATTGTCATCTCATAATTTTCACTATAAAGTTATGAACCTAACATTTAACTCAATTTTATCATAAATAACATCACATGATAAAATATAACTAAAACATTTTCTAACCACTAACATCATGATTTATTTAATGCAAATACCAATTTGTGTTATATAAATTATCATTGCCCATTCACATCAGTTTCTGTAGAAAATGATACACATGGAAACTATCAACCAAACACAATTTATGTCAAGCATATACCATCACCAATATAGAAACCTGCTAAAGCATAAATAAACTCATTTCATTTTTAGCATACACCATCACCAATATGGAAAATTGCTAAGTATGAAAAACCACATAATCTACGTTACAACATACACCATCAGACAATATGGAAAAGGCTATAACATCATCATACACTCATCATTTTAAGCATGTACCATTAAACATATGGAAAATGCTAAAAACACTAACATAACCAAAATAACTATCAACCTCTTTGACTCTTCTTCCCTTTTGGGAGAACTCCATTGGCCTGAGGCCCTTAAAATATGGGCTATGTAGGTAGCACTCGGTGGACATGGGGTCTTCTGAGGTTAGCTCGACCATTCCTACATTCGTCTACCTAATGGACCAACTATCTAAACTAGCCCAAAATCATGACCAAAAAAACCAGCCCTGACACTGTAGAATTCACCTTAGACTTCTCATGGGGCACATTAGAGATCACATACATCTCCCTAACCAAAATAAACAACACTTGAGATCACTTATATCTCATCCCAACTCGACAAATAACCTCAGAGATCGTGACTATCTCTTCAGACCATGACCACTTTTGAGACAACTTTGCCTTGGTTGCTTTGATTGCATATGCTACTTCACGAATAGTTAGCAAATTAATATGCGCCCCTCACACCTATTGTTAGATCACGACCAAGTTGATCCCCAATATCTATGACATTTTTTGTTTTCCAAGAGCACTTCCTAACCCGAATACTTAGAACATGATGCCCATTGGAGCTACAACTTTGATCATTTTAATCCAATCAGCTACCACTAATAAGCTGGACTAATTACTTTGATTTTAGTCTTCCTCGACCATTGGAGCTATAGCTTTGATCATTTTAACCCAATCAGCTACCACTAATAAACTAGGGACCAGTTACTTCAATTTTAGTCCTCCTCGACCTTTCTTGTGACAATTTGACCTGCCTATCAAGTGAAGTGGTATATGCGCAATCTCAACTATTACAACATTCACACTCTAACCTCACCCTACCCATCCACTACCTATCAAATTAGCACCCAATTTCAGATTACCTTCTCTTAATTCCCGCTTTGAGGAGGAATACCTCATCCCATACCTGGGGCAACCTACATCTATTTTTATCTTGCAACTCGTCAGAACAAACCACAAGACAAAAAGAGGCAAATTTAGACACCAATATTGTGTCAACCCCCACTTGGTCCCCTTCTAAATGTTAACACTCCTAACACATACTTACACACCTTATTAATTTAAAAACTACTTATTTTAAATTAATTACCTCACCTTGGACACCTCACCTAGACACCTCACCCTATGATCATTTCTTAGCCTATGAGTCAGCCTGAGATGAGGTCATCCAAATCCTAACTACCCATGACCTATTCTCACTCCATCTTAACTCTTTAACCAATTCTCATGCCTCATAAGCCCTTGTTTTAACCATTCTCCAATGGAAAAGGCACTTGGCAGGTGGAGAAATGGGCAAAGAGCTAAAAATAGACCTTTTACCTATTCTCTCTCCACCAATGTCAATCAACCCACAGCTGATGTCGACAATTCTATGCTGACACTGGTGGGATCATCGATGTCAATTACATAAGCCAAGCTCTAACATTGAGTTAGGCTCACCTTTTCATACATTTGTATGCACACTCTGAGATTTCAAGCACTAGAACTCGACTATCATTCTCCTGGCTACTGAAGCTCTACATAAATCATTCCAGAGACTAGATTGAAAGATTGTACAAGGACCTCGAGCTACTAAATTGAAGTAATATGTGTTTGCTTCATTGGCTCACAACACAAGTCACATCAGTGATAATAGAAATCACTATTTTGACACCTCTGGTTCTTCACCCTATAAAGCTAAGTACTATAGTTTTCATTTCAGTGTTTTAGAATATATTGTCAATTAGTTTTCATTGATATTTCTATTTACTGTCGAGAGGCCTAACTTCTTTCTTGGAGGGGATGAAAGGCCTTCCCCTTTCTCTCACCCCCTTTTCAAACCAATCCTCTACCTATACCCTTCCTCAGACCTCATTCAACCTTCCCGCAACCCTGCACCAACCTTTGAACTTATAGAAACCCCTTTGTCTATCTCAAAAATACTCTAAAATCTATCCAAGGCCGACAACCCCTATCGACATTGGCAGACCAACTGACATCGGCACCTTCACAAGATCGACATTGGCAACCCAACTGACGTTGGTGACTATGTTCTGAACTAGCAAACCAAAAAGCCATCTGAATAGCCCATTTAGACCAGACAAAACCTTATGTAGAATTCTAAGATACACAGACTACAGGGAACAGGTTCACACCATCTACTTTTCTATTTCTTTAGTCATTTATCATTTCTTCATTTACAATACTTTTATCTCTAAACAGTGGACTATCATCCCTTATGGAGCTTCATGCTTCTAAGACCGAGCGCGTAGCTTGGCAGTCCACCATATCCTCTTCTAACATCTTTCTTGTTTAAGTTTCACTCTTATTGTAGGTGTTTCCTCCATAGCCAAATAGGAGCTCCCACAAGGCTTGGATATGGTGTGCACTAAATCTGGTTAACATCAAACCCATAACCTCTTAACCTTAGTTTCTTTCTCAATTGAATGAAATTAGTGAAAATCTAGAGAAACAATGTGACCACATTTAGGCATGGTGGTTAGGTTACACTTGTAAATGCAAATTTCCTAGGCAATGTTAGTGTTTTTTTAGGTATCCAAGATAGGAAGTGATTTTGGGAAGACACAATTGGTTAGTTGTGCACAAAAGGTAGCACAAGTTCAAATTTATTCAAGATGGAAATATAATCGATGCAGTCAAAAGGACCAAATCAAGGTCATCACAAAACATGAGAAAGTCAGGCTAGAATGACCCATGATGAAGTTAATATCATTAGTTGTGGTTGTTAGAGAAGGTTATCTCAATGGTTTGATAGTGGATTTGTTTTGTGATGAAAGTGTGTTGGAAAATTATGGGTAGGGAAAAATCACAAAAATTTCAACCATCAACAGTTATACATCATCCTTAAAAGGGTGAAGACAAAAGAGCTATCAAGGGTTTATTTTGTCATTTGAAATTAAACCCTCGATGACTACTCTATGATTTGAGTGAGGAAATATAGTGGCTATTTGGTAGTGTTGGTTGAGTGATGTATTTGTTAAGTTGATCAAGTGATTGAGGATGCATAGGGGATGAGGGAGAGCATGAGGTCAGGTGGTAGATCTTAGGGTACCTCCATGATGGTGATTAAGAAATGAGGTAGGGTTTGTCATTTATTTGGTGTATTGAGACTTGCATCTATTTGTTTTTGTTGTTGTTTGTTTGATTGTGGGTGTGGTTGACCTAGGGCTAGATGTAGGGTTTTATTTTGGTTGTTTTTGGGGGAGAATTAGGTATGAACTGGGATAGGTGAGTAGGTAATTGATGTTAGGATGGGTATGTGTAGGTTCTTTTAGCATTTTCTTAGATTGGGAGAGAGTTTGGTTAATCCTTAGGGCTTAAGGATCATGTGTGGTCACTACATAGTGACCATCGATGGTCATTATTGACTAGTGGTAGTTGATAGGTGACCTCCCACTGGTCATTATGGTGACCATCAATGATCAACTACCTAACTGTTGATAGTTTATGATTGATCAATGATGGTTCAAAAAGGAACCATCAATGGTCAACCTTCAATCTTCGATGGTTGGAAATTTGTTAAAAAGGTGGGATAGAAGTTTTAATTGAAAAGTTTGGGTAATAGATATGGGTTTAGTTTGAAGGGTAGTTGTGAAAGGTCAAGGGGTTAGGGTTATGGTTAGTGGTCAAGATAATGGTATAAGTCAAGAATGTTGAATGATGGGGTAGAGTAATGGTAAGAGGGTTTAATGATGTTGTTTAGGTTAGTGGGTATGGGTGGAGTGAAGGTAGCTGGAGGATAACGTGAAATAAATGATTAGCTTGGTAGGTGTGATTAGGTGAGTAATAGGTAGATTAGGTAATAGTTAAGATTTTTGGTAAATGTTTATAGGTGAAGGGTGTAGTTTGTGGAGTGTAGATTAAACGTTAAAGTAAATATTTGATTGGATGTTTTAGGTAGTGGTTGAGGGTAGTAGTTGATGGTTTAAGTCAGGGGTTTAGGGTAAGGTTAGTGATGTAGATAAAATAGGTAAAATAGTTGATAAGATAGGCATGTCTTGTATATAGGTCAGATGAGGTAGAGTTATCATTAATAAGGTGAGTAGTTTAAAATAGGGGTAAGGGTAAGTGGTAAATTTTTTATGCAAAGTATGTCAGATTAGGTAAACTAAGGCACTAGTTTTGAACCTTATAGGCATGGGAATAGATATAGATGAGAGACCATGTGCCTTGATTATTAGATGAGGTACAATGATGGATGACTAACATTGATTGGGATCATATGGAGGATGTGGGCCTTAGAGGCATGAGGTACTAACAACATGTACCTCAGGATGCAGTGATGTTAGTGTCACTCATTGAGAGATGGAATCCTACCATTAACACCTTCTTACTTTTGACAAGTGAGATGACCATTTTACCTGAGGATATCCATAGGATCCTGTGTCTACCCATACGGGGTGAGTTGATCTACCACATTGAGGATGAGGAGAGAGACAGACAGATGGATCTCTTATATGGAGAAGACCATAAGTATGTGAGGTGGCACTCAAGGGGTTTCTATTACACGCCACCATATCAGAGGGATATGAATGTGAGGTGGCTATTTACTATAATGATAATAATGGTCTCATGTTATGCATTACCAAATTATAGAGGTGGGAGGTTACCTTACTTATTGCTAGGGGTGCTTGTTGAGATGTGGTTAGGTCACATAGTGTTTGCATGGGCTCCTATGTTATTAGTTTAGATTTATAGAGATCTCTAGGGATTCCTCACCCATAGGAGATATGGGATTAGTGTTAGTTTTATTCTCCATTACTGGGCCTACAAGCACATCCAAGTACTGAGACCTATGGGGATATTGTGGGATGGTTTTGTTCAGATGGATTTCAAGGTCGGATATATGAGGTAGAAAGGTGATTATGCCCTCTTAGGACTAGGAGGAGGGGTACATGAAATAAAATAGTATAAGGACTAACTAGATACTTTGGTTATGGGAGATGTGATTTGGATATCATATATAAGGTTTATAAGATGGGCACACTATGTGAGACATACCCTATCACTTCAAAGCTACAAATAGATCTATGGTAGGTAAGATCATGAGTTAGAGCTTATTCTATTTGATAGGGTATGGAGACAGTTCAGCCTCATTCAACTTATACCTAAGGTTCTCTCAAGGTATAAGAGGGAGGATGTAGAGTTTTTATTGCCTACTCCATAGTCTATTCACAAGATCATTGATTAGGAGTTTTTACCAATGAGGATTGATGTAGATGATGTAGGTGTCATAGATGGCTATCTTACATGGTACCATGTGAACTATGATGCTACTATTTTTGGAGGTGATGATGTTGGTTGGAAGGACATGAATGTTTATGTAGGGGGAGGTGGTCAACAGGTAAGAGGGAGTGGTCTAAATGTGTAGGCACTGATCATTTAAAGGGACTAGACACAAGTGGAACTAACCATGATATAATCATCCTTGGTAACAATCACCTAGGAGAGGGATGCAACATAGGGTCATGTGGCTATTCTTATATGAGAGAGAGAGAGAGAGAGAGAGAGAGAGAGAGAGAGAGAGAGAGAGAGAGAGAGAGAGAGAGAGAGAGAGAGAGAGAGAGAGAGAGAGAGAGATTAGGCTAGGGCTCAACTAGCCATGGTGATGTAAGAGAGATATTCTCTCTGATAGGTAGGTAGGAGGAGTACCAATAGTTATGGGACCACCATGAACTATCTCAATGTAGAGATATGTAGTGACAATAGAGGAGCCATAATATTATGAGGTCTTGTTCTTTAGGCATCTACTAGATGAGCCCTAATGGGGTGAGTACAAAGCTAGGATCACAAGAGGTGCTAATACTATGACACTAGGTTAGTGGGCCACATGTGTAGAAAGATAGGTGGGTGTAGGAGGGTAGGATATAGGAGCTAGTGGTGCTTAAGGGGCTTAGATTTGTTATGAGACATTGTGATTTTGATGTATCATATGATTTTGATGTATCGTATGATTTTGATACTAGCTTATGAGCTGATGTAGTGAGGTATATACATATTTTGAGAGATATGTACTTATTTGTATGTACAATCATCATGTTGATTATGAGCTCATGATTTATAGATATGATCATTATATATGGTTTGTGGTTCATTATTACAATGTTCATGTTTCATATTTATGATTTGACATGATGGTTGATGTGGACTCACCTAGCTAGGCATGTGATGTGATGGCTACTTAATTTATGTGCATGACATCATTTGATATTTGATGGATGTTGTTTATGATATGATGATGCTTATGCTTTGTTGGACAAGGATATGATGTGTTTTGATTATTTTAATGGTTATGGTTTATGGATCATAGTTATATGGATGTGATAAATGATAGGATGATGATGATGTTATGATGATTTTTATGATATGGTTATGTGATGATGATGTTTGTGGATTTGATAATTTCATGATGATTATATTTATTATTCATGGTTCATGATGATTTTAATTTATAATGTGATGAAATATGTTCATGATATGGTTACATGATGATGATGTTTATTATTGGATGTTATGATGACAGTGATGATTATGTTCATGCTAAAATTTAAGGAGTATATGCTTCCTCATCTAGATTTAGACATGTGTTGGATATGTGTGAATGACTCATTTATTTTTGATGTATGATAAAATTATGGTAGATATGATAGATGGTTTAGTTGATGTGATATATTACTTGATGATCTTTGTTGTAGGAGATGTTTAATTCATTAAAATGTTCTTATGGTTAAAAACATTTAAGCAAATAAGGTAAAAACCCATTGGTAAATGCATTTATTTTGATGAAGGTGTAGTAATCTTAAAACACATAGAGTAGGTTGGATAATGAAACTAAATATGAGAAAATAAAGATAAGACAATAAAAAGACAAACTTCTTAATGAATGTATCAATCAGAATGAGATAATAAAAAGAAAGTATAATGCTTCTTCTTTGGCAAGAACTAAAACAAACCAAAGTTAGACCAAATTATGAACAGAAACCCTTCGAATGCTTTATATTAGCATTTTTTAGTTGGTTAAAAAGGTGTCTTGATCATATAATGTTAATTAAGATCAAAATACCTTAATTATAGAGTGTATAAAAGGGAAGGGGTGAAAATGTAACCTTTTTGAGAGACTAGCTTGCCTCTTTAGTAGGTCGCCAAAGAGCTAGTATAAATAAGTTCATGTCATATAAGGCATAGACTAATCGATGCAGGAAGTATAATTATGAAAGTTGATTGTGGCTTCCAAAATTAAGTTTGAATATTTTGATTTTTTATAATGGGTATTTTTCTATTTTGTTATTTCTTGGAGGGATGGGGAAAGCTAATTGATGTGGGAAGCTTGCAAGTGACTACCATGCTTTGATAAATGTTTTACTTTGCCATCCTTTAAGGGAATGGTCTAAGTTTGTGAGCTCTATTTAAGGATTTTGATAGCTATCATTCAATGGAGTAGTATACCTTATATTAATAAATTTTGATATGTGTTGGTAGCTGTCCTTCAAGGGAGAAGTCTATGAATACTTGATTTTGATATTTGCTTTTGATGACATAGACTTGCTTATATAGTCTTATAGGTTCACCTTTATGAAGGCAAAACTACAGCATAAGAAGGTTGATGGTGGGTAAAAAAGGTTTTAATCAATAACGACCATGGGAATCCATCATATGAGGGGATGGAAAGTACCATGAGGATCATGCCATGGGTAGAGTCATGGTACCCATGTTCAAGATTAGGCAAAAACTATAACAGATAATCACATGATATAGATTTAATCAATTATCCTTAAAAGAAGGAGATGAATGTGGGTGAAAATAAGGGATGAGCTTAATTTAGATGAAAGGTGAGTTCAATATTATTTAACAAAAGAAAGGATGCAGATGTGAAGCATTGAGGGGCTCAATTTTTAGTTTCCCTTCAAGAGAGGACAACTGGTAAGCTCTTGATCCATACTTGTGTATTATGATATAAGGTCTAAGCCAATTGATAGAAAACTTACCCTACTTGCTTTTATCCATAGTGGTGACATGTTGATTTTCATTTAAGACAAGGTCTCTGATATTGAATTCTCATACTTTAAGGTATTTTTTATAAGCACGCTTGATTCATTCTTGATAGACATGAAGATGACTGAGCGCTACTAAACAATGTTCATCAAGTAGCTCAAGTTGGGATAAACATTCTTGATGATATTTACTCTCAGAAATGAGATCTTCTAGGGATATGTGAAGAGAGGAAATTTAGACTTTAAGAGGCAAGACAACCTTTCCTCTAAAAACTAGAGAGAAAGGGGTAGCACTCATAGGGGTTTGAATGCTAGTATGATAGGCCCATAAGGTCAAGGGGATGTGTAAATGCCAATCTTGACCAAATGCATTAACCATTTTAGTTAGCATGTTATTGAGAGTCTTGTTAGAGGCTTCTACCTATCCATTAGCTTGTGGAAAATAGGGCGATGAGAAACTTAACTTGATACCAAATGCATCATAAAGACCTTGGACTTGTTTGTTTTTGAAATATTTATCATTATTGGTGATAATTTTATGAGCGACATTAAAATGATAGATGATGTGATGGTTGATAAAGTTGAAAATATTTTTAGCTTTGGTTGAGATAAGAGGAATATCCTCTACTCATTTGATGAAATATTCCATTGTAGTGATGATAGAATGATGTCACTATGAATAATGGGGGTTAATTTATCTAATGAGATCTAGACCCTGTTGTGAGAAGGGCCAGAGATCCTTACATACTTGAAGACTATGGATAGGTGTATGATGTAAATAAGCATGTTATTGAAATTTGACACACTTTTTCACATAATCATAGGAATCTTGGTTAAGGGTGGGATAATAATATATAAGGTGAAGGATGCATTTAGCAATAGCTAGACCACTAAAGTGTCCCCCATAGATCCCATCATGTGTTTCCGTGATAGCATGAGAGGCTTCATGACTATATAGGAAACCAAAGAGGAGACCATCAAAGTCAAATTTATAAATAATTCCCCTAGTATGGTATAATATGAGGTGATTTGGATAAATTCTCTTCGAGAACTTTTAGAAATGTTGGAAGGGATGATGGCAAGGTTTAAATAGTCAAAGGTCTACTGATACCAAAGGTCAGGTTAGGTCTCCTCCACATTGAAGATGGTGGGAGAGTCTGATTTGACATAAGAGGGCTGGGTAAGTTGATGGATAATGATAGATAGCTTAGATTCATAGGGTGCAGATGGGATCTAGGAAGTAAGGAAAGATATTATATCAGCAAAATTGTTCATAGATCATGGATTGGTTTGGATACAATAGTGTTAAAATGATGCTAAGAGTATGTTAAATAATTGTTTGTACTATTGAAAAACATCATTATTGCATTGATAAGAACCATTGATTTGATTGACCATGAGTTGAGAGTCACTAAAAATGTTGATAATTTTGACTCCTAAGGCTAATGCATTTTGGAAACCTATCACTAGGGATTTATACTTAGCTATATTGTTGGTACATTCAAAATCTAGCTTGAAGGATAAAGGAAGAGGTTCATCATGAAAGGGGATAAGGATAATTATAGATCCCATGCCATGTTGACACTTTGATCCATTGAAGAATATGGTCACTTGATAGGTGAAGTCTACCTAAGAGAGGGTTGTGATGGACTCAACTAAAAACTCAAGAGGAGGAAGCCAATTGTCTACTAATGATGCTTTAACCAATTGTTTAGTAATGAATGATCCTTTAATTAACTTTTATTAAAGGAATTCAAGGTTAAACTTAACTAAAATCATGAGCCACTTGGCCATACATTGGTTTTGGTATGGCTTGGAGTGCATATACTTGAGTGGGTTAGTATTGGTTATGACATAGGTCTTGTGGTTGAGAAGAAAGGTAGTGTCAAAGTTTGGTGGCCATGAAGACCAAGGATAACTAATTTTTTTTGATATGGGTATACCAAGTATCATACTCTATAAGCGTATGGCTAATGTAGTAGATGGATTGCTCTTTATGCTACTCATCTCAATGAGCCAACATTTCCCCTGAGTGGTCAGTGACAGAGATATAAAGGTAAAAGGGTTGATCTTCCTTAGGATGAATGAGGATGGGTTAAGACATAAGGTACTATTTAAGTGAATCAAAGGCCTTTTGATAGTAATTATTCCACTTAAAATATACTTCCTTCTTTAGAAGGTGATGAAAGGGTTGGCATCGATCTAAGAGTTGAGAGATAAAGTGATGAATGGATTGGAGCTTCCCCTGTAAGCTATAGAGTTGCTTGAGGTGGGTAGGAGGAGACATGTCAAGGATTGATTTGATTTTTTAGGATTGACTTTGATTCCCCAAAGGAAGATGATGAATCTAAGGAGATTTCTTGATAAGACCCCAAAAATACACTTCTTGGGGTTAAGGTAGACATGGTAATGGATGAGTCACTCAAAGATAATCTTAAGAATGACCAAATGATCTTTATGACATTTTTATTTTCTAAGAAGGTCATCAACATAGTCTTTTATGATTTTTTGAATAAGGTCATGGAAGATGTAGGTCATAGTGCATTGGTAGGTTACACCAACATTCTTCAGTCCAAAAGTGATGACTTATGGTAGAAAGTTCCCCATGGGGTGATAAAGGTAATTTTGTGTTGATATTTAGGGGTAATGAAATTTGATTATATCTTGAAAATCCATCCATAAGAGATAATATATCATGGCTAGTTGTAAGGTCAACAAGATGGTCAATGTTTGGCAAAGGAAAGCCATCCTTTGATTAAGCAAGGTTAAGATCATGAAATTCTAGACAAATATTAAGTCCTCCTATGGCTTTGGTGATAGGTATGATGTTGGAGACCCATTGGGGATAATCAATGGGTTGAATGAAATTGATGGATAGGAGACAGTGAAGCTCTTCTTTGATGATAAGGGCTATGCAAGGGTTCATTCATCAAGGTTTCTACCTAAAGAGCTTGGCATCATGATTGGTGACTATGTTTTAGGTAGCGATGGAGGGTTCAATTCTTAGCACATCACTATAAGACCAAGCAAATACTATGCTACAATATTGCAAGAAAGAGGGGAAATCTTGAAGCTCCTCATAATTTAGCAATTGGCCAATTTTGATAATGCATGGGTTATCCAGAGTGCCAAAGTTAATATCCATGGTGGATTTATTTAACATGGGGAGGAAGAGATTTATGGATGGAATAATCATCTGCACCTAGATAGGCTAGAATGGAATCATCATCATGACACCAAATGGTATTAATGGTAAGAGAGTCATTTTCTACCATTTTAGGATGGGCTAGAGGAATGGTCATGGTTGACCCATCCTTTTGATAAGTCTAGGGTCTAAGGCTGATCATATTGATGGAAAAAAAATTTAGGGGGGATGATGTTGGAATATTCAATTATCGATGGTGGAGTGGAAGGTGAGGATGGGCTCTCCTCATCAATGATGGTAAAGGGAGGTGCACTGGTTTGATTTTTAAGTGGCATGAAATTGAGGCCATGATTTTCATGAAGATTTTGGGTTTTAATTAGAAGAAACTCATGTGGCCCATGTTCATACCAGCTTAGATTTAATCCCTTCCAACCACACCTATAAAGGTATGTCTAGGCAAACTCTAGTTTATCTAGATAGGATAAACTAGAGGTGAATGGTTGACGTGAGAAAGAGATGGTAGAAGTGTCAAGGGTTTTATCAAGTCCCCTATAGATGAAATTGGTTTGATAATTTGAGGGATCGAAAGGAATAATGGCTCTTATTGGGGTCATAATTAGGTTTTTGGTCAAGAATTCCATCGGGTGTACCACAATATTTCACTTAAATTTTGATTATTTCCTTAAGAAAAAAATTCTAAAACTTACAAGAAGGGTGAGGTTAGTAGAACCTAGATTTGGTTTGTGTTTCATGATCTAGATAGTTGTAGATACTCCTCTTTGGCTTGGGAAGAATGACCTATAGATAAGAAAGCACTAAATAAATGGTTGATTAGTTAGATAGTAGGGTGGATTGCCTAGTAAGCTAGATCCAAGAATCATAAGCTTCTTTGAAGGATGTCAATCCACACTTTTAAAAAATCAAGTTCTAAAAATGAAATATAAATTACTTGCATAAATAATAGAAGATACTATAATCAAATATAAGAAGTGCTTGAAAGAGATGGGTTTAAATAATTATAACAATAAACAATTGAATATTAATTCCAAATAAATTAGATGAGGTTGAATAAATGGGGTGATGTTCTATGCTTAGCTAGAAGATCAGAAAGTGATATTTGGTTAGGGTCTAATAGGTGAAATTAGTTTGCTATTGGAATTATCACATAGTGACCCTAGATGGTTAGGCTCAAACCATCAATGGTTGGGTGACCATCAGTGGTTGGGTAACCATAAGTGGTTATGGATAGATCATTGGTGGAGGTTGGTGGTTATTGTGGGTTTTGGTCTAGCTCAAAAAGCTAGTTAATGAGGTTGTAAAATGGATTTTGGAAGGTGGGATGGAAGATAAAATAGAAAAACTAATTATTGAATCTGATAAAAGATAGTTACTTATCATGCTAGCCTACATAATGTGGAGGTAATTGACTGAAAAACTTGTTGGTGGAGTCTAAAGTAATTTTAGCAAAGTAATTGTGTCTTGGTTGTGATTGATGAGAAACAATACTTCGGATCTTTGTCTCACTCACTAGAATATTTCCTAGATTCATTAGAAGAATACTTGAAAAATAAGTTTTGATACAAGATGATATGATAATTGATAATTCTCTCTAATGATTATTGCTCCTCTTCCCCCCTTTTCACCTCCTCTTTCTCTCTTTTTATAGAAGGAAGGGAGAGATGAAACAATAGGTTCAACAAGAGGTTTAATAAGGTGTCTAAATTTTTCTCTAGCATGCATTGATTTTTCGCATGGATCAGATAAGCTAAATATAAAAAAAGAAAGTTTTAGATAGTGATGGATTTTAACTATTCAAGTGATTAAAACTTGACCTTCAATGGTCGAGCCTAACTATCAGTGGTTAGTGTGACCATTGGTAGTCAATAGGTCAAAGTTTAAGTTGGTCAAAGTCAGTTATCTTGACTTAGGTTTGCAGTCAAAAGGTTGTGAAGTGGTTCTTAGGGGGTTTCAAGGTGGTCTAAGGGTTAGTTAAACATCTAGAACTGTGGTGTGTGGTTTTCTAATGTCTATAATTTGACCTCAAGAGAGCCTTAAGCCTAGAGGGGACTAATTTGAGAATTTGGTTGTAAAGAAACATAGAAAATTAGAAAGTATGATTTTTATGAAAGAGAATGCCTTGTGTATAGACCCTAAAGACATAAAGTAAGAGATTTCAAAGTTTCTTAAGAGAATGACATTGAATTTTTCAAAGGAGGAGAAGTTTGATAAGCAAGACTTAGTAAACGTAGGTGAAGGACAATAGAAAGAGTTGAGTTTTAGCATTTGAGTATAAGCTCTGCATTATAAAACAAATATGTGGATGATTTGGCCTTAGTTTCAAGCAATCTTATGCCAAACCCTGACTCTCAAAACTTTAGCATTGATCTAGTTCCTTGCCCTTCTATCCCAAATAACATAAACCATCTACAAATTTTTAGTGATGACCAACAAATCCTAGATTTTATGACCAACTCAAGAGTATTCGAGGCTCATGTCATAGATGAGGCCAATGAAATTACTCTTGAAGAGGATGGTATATTTTGTAATAAAGTCATTCAGATAAATGAAAATAAAATCCCAAAAGGCATGATTACCTTAGAAAGGCTATTTAATCAGGATAAACTAGCTGAGAACACTAGGGTTCCCAAAGCAAGTGGGAAGGATTACAAGGTAGTTGATATTGGACCCCAAGATCAACCTTAGCTAGTCAATAGTAGAACATGGATGAGCATTGAAGATAAAAAATCCAAAGACATTCTAACAAACTATAAATACATAATAGCATGGTCCTATGATGACTTGAAGATTTTTTATCTAAAAGTCATCACTCATACCATACCCTTATAAAAAGAATGCAAACATTTTAGATAAAAGTAGAGGCCTGTCAACCCTATTTTGGAGCTATGATTTTCAAAGAAGTGAAAAAATTATTAGATGCCAAGATTTTATTTCCCATTAGGAACTCTACTTGGGTTATCAATTTGGTACCAGTTAGAAAGAAGAATGGTGAAATAAGACTGTGCATTTATTTTAGGAATCTAAATAAGTCATTTGAAAAAGACAATTACCCTTTTTCCTTCTCTAGATCAAGTTATACAAAGCATTTTTGTTTCTACTATGATGTCCTTTCTTGATGGATTTTTAGGGGATAACTAGTAATTGGTGAATCAGGAAGACATGATGAAGACTACTTTTACTACCAAGTGGGGCACATTTGCATACAAGAGAATGCCATTCAGATTGATCAACATAGGACCAATGTTCCAAAGGGCCATGGATAATGGTTTACAAGGTTTAGTAGGTAAATGCATTATTATATACATGGATATTTTGACTCTTTTTTCTATAAATAGGGAGGACCACATCATGCATTTATAGTAGGTATTTGAAAGGTGTAGAAGGTATGGGATTTCTCTTAACCCAAAAAAGACTATATTTTGTGTTACTAAGGGAAATTTGTTAAGCCATGCCATTACTAAGAAGGGAATATCTATATATCCATAAATATTAGAATATATATCAAAGATAGAGCCTCCTAATAGTAGGAAAGAATTGAAATCATTCTTTATAAAAATTAACTTTTTAAGAAAGTTTTTTTTTTGGCTTTATAAAAATTGTCAAGCCATTGAATGACATGCTGAAAAAAGATGCCAAAATCACTTGGAATGAGGAAACCAAGAAGGAATTTAAGGACATCAATAAGTCAATTGGTTAGGCTCTAGTTCTGATAAGTCTATTTTTCTCCAAGGATTTTAACCTTTACTCCTTTGTTTTTTATCATATTATTACTGTAGTCTTAACTCAATTGATAGATGTGACAATCTGATTGCTTTCATGAGCACAAACTTTAAAAATGCAAAGTTAAATTATTCCTTAATTGATAAAAAAGTATGTACATTAGTAAAGATAGTACATAAATTTAGGCACTACATTCTTAAGAATAAGGTACAGGATATCTTACCTAACCCTACCACCAAACTCATGTTGAGCCAGAATGAACTAGGAGGAATGAGAGGTAAGTGGATGTCTATCCTATAGGAATATGACATTGAGATGAAGACTAAAAAATTGATAACCCCAAGTTAAGTGTCACACATGTTAATCAACAAATATTTTAGACTAATCACTGGTATGATCTTATCATTCATTTGCTAAATAGCAATACTTATCCTATAGGACTGACCAGGGAGAAAAAGAGAGCTCTAAAACTCAAAGCAACCCATTAATTGATCAAGAATGGAGTACTATATCAGAATAAATTTTAATGCATCTACCTAAGATGCATTTTAAAAGAAGAAGATACTAAGATAATGATCACTTTTCATGAAAAGCTAAGAAGTGGGCATCCATCTGGGAGAACCACAACTCACAAAATACTTATAACTAGTTATTATTGGCCCATAATCTTCAATAATGTGCATAATCATGTACAAAAATGTCATTCATGCCAAGTCTTTAGCAAAAAGAATCCAAAGGTAACCATGCCACTAAAATCAGTGATGATTGATAAGCCATTTGCCCAATGGGATCTAGATTTTGTGGGGGTGATCAACCCTAATTCATTATAAGGTCACAAGTATGTTATAAAAGTTATTAACTATTGCACTAGGTTGACTGAGGTAGTGGCCACTAAATAATGTATAATTGAATAAGTGATCACCTTTTTAGAAGAAAACATATGTACCAAATTTGGAACTCTAGTCTCTCTAGTATGTGACAATAGATCTTCTTTCACATCCATTGAAATTATAGAATGGGCATATGATAACAATATTATTCTCAAGTTCTCTTCCAACCATTACCCTCAAGGTAATGGAGTATCTAAGTCAACCGATAATAAATTGATGAAAGAAATAAAGAAGTTTGTTGTAGATAATCTTAGAACATGACACAAGCTTCTCAAATATGCCCTTTGGACAGATATAACAAGAGTCAAGTAGGCTCTCAAAGCATCACCTTTATTGATTGTATATTTCCAAGAGACCATATTCCTCATTACACTCAAGCTACCAACATATCAATTCATGCAAGTGTACATAGAGGATGATCAAGAACTTAAAAATTCAAGACTGTTAGACACTGTTCAAATGGAAGATGCATGAGAAGAAGCTTTTGCTAATTTTAGCAAGCACCAAACCATAATGAAGAGGTGGTTTGATAAGTGATCAAATATAAAGCTATTCATACAAGGGACTTAGTTATTTTGTGGGACAAGTCATCTAAGCTTAAAAGTAAACATGGGAAGTTCACACTTATGTGGATAGGTCCCTACCAAATTGTTGAACCACTTGGAAACAACACCTTCAAGATGAAAGACCTATAAGGAGTAGAATTCACTTTGCCCACCAATGGGTAGTACCTTAAGCATTAATTTTATTCTGCTCCCCTTGGGGTATTCATGGAGTAAACTATAAGAATAGTTAGGGTTAGTGTATGTAAGCTATTTTAGTTTCTTTCTGCTCTTCCTTCATATCCATTGTTTGTCCATATGATTGTATATATTTGTATAATTTTCTTTGGTTTCCTTCTTTCTTTGATTTTTTTTTTGTGTTCAATTTCTCTACTTTGTTTCTTGCCCCTAATAAGTCCTTTGGGATAGCATCTAACTTAGAGTTTATTCTAATTGCTCAAGAACTCCACATTTCAGGAATGCAGGTATGAATGTTAAGCAAATGTTGATCATGAATCTTAAATATGAGCTTAATGATATGATTTAGAGAAACTATTAAGGACTAATAGATAAGTTAACTACTCCATAAGATCTTAAACATCTTTTTGATCTAAAATTAGTTATAAGAAAAATTACACATATAGGATAAAAACATAAATTATTGGAACGCAATCATGTTTGCACTTAACAAACATCCTTGCATGGGACAAAGGTTGAAACCATAGGATATTGTTTGAAGACCAAACATTTGACCGAATCCTTAAACCTAGCTAAATTTGTTCCCAACCTTTTCTAGAAATCCAAAATAGTCTAAAAATATAGAATAGGAGCTTATTGTAAAATCAAAAGTTTTCCAAGCAAAGGTGATTCTGGTAATATCCATTAAAGTTATGGATGCCTGACTGGTAGTAGAGAAATGCCTTGATTAGAGCCAAAGGTATCTTTGTCAAGGTTATGGATGCCTAGCTAGCAGTAGAACAATGGCCAAGCCTTCCCCTAAACTAAAGGATGGTTATTAATGAATATCCAAACATTTTGTAAGTCAGTGTTAATGATTAAAGACTTGAAACTTGGAAGTTTTTCCTTAGATATCATGGCAAAAATTAAGTGGAATCAAAGGACACACATATCATGGTTGGGTTTTTATATTTAATCCTAATTCTATAGATGCAAGGGTTGTTTTAAGCATGAACTGATCTTGATAATGGCACTGATCAAGTAGAATAAGTAATTTAGTTATTTTTATGAATCATAGTATTTGAATTCTAACATATTTCTATATTTCCACTGAAAGTTGTTATTTATTGAGGGTAACATACCCCCATTCCTGAAAAATGGGGACCCTTGTGGTAAAATTGTGTAAATTTGTCCTTAAAAGTTTAAATTCACTTGATCAGAGTGTCATTTGAGAGGTTTGCACATTATTTATATTCAAATATCATCCACACCATGTTATAGTTGGTCTTTTGTTCATGGTTCTACTTCAACTTGGCTTAATGTGGCTAACAATGAATCTTCATGTTTCAAGTTGCAGGTATAATGAAGATATCTTTAAATAGATTATGTTGGGATTTTAGAATTCAATACATATTTAGGATTTTATTAGCCTTTTGTCTACATAAATCCAAGTCTAATCCACGTTTAAAGTTCCTAGAAGTCCTCCTTCATAAATCTTGGCACAAGTTTTTGGACTAAATTCAAAATTGGCATGAGCACTTTAAAAATGTTGTGGACTCAAGCTTAATCTTTATACCATAGCTTATTCATGTTTTTTTTAACATCACCTAACCATAGCCTAAAAATTATATGCTTGGCCCCATTTATATATTTCCCCATTTGTTCCCTTTTTAGTGCATTGTCTAACTTTAATGTTTGCAGGGTCCTTTTATTACGTTCTTAGCTTGGTCTAACCTTTGTTATTACCATGGTCCCTCTTGTTACAACTTAGACTAATTAATTAATCCTAATGCCTCATTCATGTTTATTAATGTAAATGGGATCTTAGTCTTAAGACTTTAACCTAAGTCTTATATGCCCCTGAGCCCTAACTTAAACCATGTGCTTATTTGTAGGATCGACAACCCATTTTTAACCAGGCAAAACTGATTCAATGAAGTGAGGTGGACCTGATGAATCAAAAACTTTTATCCATAGAGATAATCTCACTCGAGCACATAGATCATAATCAATGCTCCATAATTTTTTGTATAAAATCAATCAAACAATGTGTATCAATTCAAAATTTATATGGGACCTACTATTCACAAGAGTTGAATTTGATGTTCATATGCCTATCAATTGATGTCCATGAGGCCATAATTGATGTCCATGAGGCTATCAAATTTTAGGACCCATGATTAATTATGCAAGCTTAAAATTGGTGTTCTTGCAACCATCAATTAAATCCATGAGGCCATTATTAACACCTGTGAGACCATCAAATTTTAGCCCGTATGAATATTTATATGAGCTTAAATTTGAAATTTTCACAACCATTAATTAAAGTTCTCAAGGAATTCATTGACATCCATGAGACCATCAATTTCAAGATCAAGAACCAATCTCATTTGGATAACTAAACATGTTTATCTTTGAGTTGCAGGATCAATGGAGGCCAATTTAGAGAAAAAACATGTTTAGAGTTTTATGATTCAATGATAAAATTATCCTTTTATTTATCCATTATCCCATCATAAACCAAGTTTAAATTTGGATGGGATCGATTATAAACACTAATAACCTAGCTCAAATTTCATCCTAAAGTGTGGTCATGTTTCTAAACATTTGACTAAACTTTGGCCTAAAGTATCATGCTTGGTTCCCATATGTCCCATGATCTTATTTGGGTCTATTCTATCAACTTAACCTAACAAATGTAAGGTCCCATTATTAAAATTTAGCTTATAACTTTTTACCCTAAAGTTTTATCATATTTATTAATATGATAAAAAAGCATTATACTCAATCATTTATTATTAAAGGTCCCCCTTTATCATGATCTAGACCCAGCTTAAATACTTTAGCCTATGTTTTATATCATGTTATTAAAATGAAATAAACCATAGCCTAAAAATATTTAACCTAAGTTCTTATATGTCCCAATGCTAACATAAACATTATGCACCTTTGCAGGATCTACAACTTGCATGAGATAAGAGGAACATTATTGAACAAAGTGAGATCTCTACAGACTATTCAATAGAACCCTTGAAGGCCCATGAGAATTCTACATAGTGAACACCTACCAACTAATGGAGCTAATAAAGTGCATAGCTTAGGGAGCCTCATGGGACTGCCAAGTAACATAATCATAGAGCCTAATACAAATAATGACTAATGGCATGCAACCCATATGATCAAGATCAATGGCCCATATTGATCTATGAAATATGATCCAAAAGATCAAGACCAAGTAGGATTTTCAAAGGGAAATGATCAATTTTTGAATATTAATGAACAAAGTGCCAATTGGATGCCACATAGATGCCACCTAAGCAAAAAATGACAAAACCAAAGATTTTGTGGTCATGAAAAAGTAAAGGTGTAAAGGTAGAGGTCCAAATAAAATCCAAGTCTCCAAATTTACTTAAGTCTAAAAATCATCACCGTTAAAGCCTAGAAAAGACTTGCATAGAAACCCTAACATCCATAAAGCCCTAATCTAATCTCAAATTGACCATAGTCAAACTAGAGAGAACTCAATTATCATCTAAATAAGTGTAGATTAATCCAATGGCAATTTTTAGACTACTAGTGAGAAATTTATAAAGCTCATAGTCATGGTGGCATGGAAGCAACACAGAGAGGACATAGAGTTCTACTTAACCATATATTTCAAAGGAATGGTCTTTAAGGACATAGTATTTGATATTGTGGTGTTAATCACTGAAGACAATAATTGGTCAAAGATCTTTTGGACAATTGATGAATTTCCACCCATAACAAAAGCGGATGAGAATATTGCATCCTTTAAGACAAGATATTACGACCTAGTTATAGCACAAATGATGAGCCTTCACCATGCAACAACCAAACTAGAGGTACTTTACTATATAGATGTCCTCCTACCTATTTTTAAAGAATGTAAAATTGAAAAGGGTATGTTGATCAATGAACATACTCATAAATACATTACTTATGTGTTTCCTATTGATTTTAAGAACTATTATAAGTTACCCAAGCCCTAAGTAGATGTACCCACACTTAATGAATGGGCTAAAAAAATGACCTCAAAACCATCCTAGCCCCATGGTTATATTATGGAAACCATGTGATTTCTAATCTTAGTGGAAACATTCCCACCAACTAATTCCAAACTGGAATTAGGATGATAATGACCTTGATGAACAGGCTATGTGGAAACCCCACTACAACTTATGTTGACAACATTTGGGTACCCCTAGTATAATATATGATTAAGAAGGAGCTCACCCCTCCCATTGGTGAAGTATGTTTATGTAAGTAGATCTCTATGATCAAGAAATGGTCTAGGAAAAACTTCTATATGATGTCTTATCTCATGGATGCCTTACTTGCCATAATTTGTTGAGTGTGGAGCCCTTTAGGGCTATCACATGACCATATGAATTAATTTTGGGGGCCTCAAGAGATCCAAGGATGTGGGGGACATAATTTTCATGTTCTCCACATGTGAGTGGAATATTATTTGTATTCCTAAATTCTATGTATTCTATATTTCATGGAGTTATTTGTTAGATGCCTTTTCCCATGTTGACTTCCTTATTTTGAGGAAGCTAGTTATTTTTTAGAAAAGGGAAATCCTTCTTTGTTGAGTGGAGTTGGTTGTGATCACATGTTCATGGGAAAATTTGCCCTTAGAAGGTGAAAAAGAAGAATATGGTGAATTTCTCCTTAGGAGAGCTTTTGGGTAAGCTTGATGAGGTGGAAGAGGGTTGTCACATGTTGGATAATGCTTATCTTGGATAAGCATTGCATATTTTTATCCTCCTTTTGTGAATTTTTTTTCATTCTCCTATATATATAGGGTGTGGTGTGACCTTTAGAGGTTGATGGTTTATTTTATGGTTTCTTCATTTTCCTTTGCTTTGAGGATCAAAGCCAAAGTGCAGGTGTTTTACAAAGTGTAGGTGTTCATCACAGGGTGTGGTGTAACAACTTGTGAGATACAACATTGTGCAGGTGCAGGTGAAAGTGCAACTTTTTATGCAACACTTTACACATAAGATTTTTTTTACCTTTATGAGAGTTCAATGTAATCTTATTTTAGATTACTGATTTATTCGAGAATCATTGGTGGATGTAGCCCACATTGGGTGAACCACATTAGATCTGTGTTATCTATGTTTTTATCTTGATCTCATTTATACTTTCATATTAATGGTGAATTAAGGAATGTTTTTGAGATGCATGTTATTTCATAGCTTTAGATTTGGTTTATGGTAATAGTAGATCTAGAGTCTAGTTCCAGTTATTCCCCCAAGATTGAGATTGCACTAGTTCTAATAGGACCCAAGAGGACTAGATTGACCTTCACTCATCCTTTGAGTGAGGTCAATGTCTTTAGTGAATAAAATTTGATACAAGTACCAACCATCCTTGAATGTTTCATCTATGGTAAGTTTCAAAAGGTTCCTACTCTACAACACTCTTGGCCATGACTAAGTTAGTGAACATAACTATCCATGATGACCTCAAACCATGGATAATTGCCTTATAGAAGGTTGAGAAAGAAATAAATATGGATGCCCTTGGGGATTCAAGTGGCACTTAGATGAATACTCCTGGGGAGTCAAGTGACACCCAAATAGATACTCCAAATACTCCTCAAATAACTCAATCATCAGTTAGAATCTAATTCAATTCAGAAACTATAGGTTTGGAAAGGGTGACTGAAAAGAGAGCCATGGTTGTTGGTGAAGAATTCATTTTTTGAAAGATGGAACCATTTGTTAGTTTAACTATAATATACTTATATTATACCAATCTCAATCAACCTAACTACAAACTGGTATCAAGGGCATGAAACAAAAAATAGAGAACCTGAAGAAGTAAAGGGAAATTTTAGAGAGGTAGGTTGTTTTATTTGTCCCAAATACTATGATAGATATGTTTGAGGCATCATTTTATGAAATGTTTAATTCATTAAAGATAACAAAATCAAGACAAGGTGTATTATCTTAACAAGATACAATAGCTACGAGTTTAATTACTCAATGGCAGAGTTTAAAAGATAAGATGAAAGATTTAATTAACATCTTGACAGGGGATAAAATACCAGGTTTCAAGACCATCAGCCTAGCTCATCTCAACATATTCATGGGACTAATTGTAGATAAAATTTAGAGATTGAGCATGTGGTCCAAGAGCTTGAAAGACTCCTCAGGTATGATAAAGAGTCATTGGATAGGATAGAACAATTCCTCAATACCATGATTGTTAAACCTACAACACTTAACTCCATGGGAATCATTATAGATGATGAATTAAAACATAGGACCACTTTGTTCATGCAATAGATAAATATCAAGAGCCAAGGTAGGTTTAGGACTAATAAAATTAGGGTCATGGATATGATCCTAATGGTATAATAAAAGATTACTGAGGTGAGGAGCATTAATGAAGCCTTGGAGACAAATAACAGGGACCTTGAAGACTTAGCTGAGGAAGAGGATGAACTCTTCCTTAAACCTATATTTAATTTGAGATTTATTGATGAGATCCATCAAAATAAAGAAAGGCTACTTTAGCAAAACCAAGGGACTTCATCAACACAAGGTCCACCAGTTAGGAATATTCTCTTTTATTGAAGCATTGTAAATTTTGAAAATGGGAAATTATTTTGTAAAGGCATGTGCATTTTTTTAGCACATTTGCCTATAGGTCAATTCATTTTGGAAAGTCTAGTGTATTTTTATAAACTTTATAGGAATGAAAAATTTCCATTACATTTGTACACTTGTAAGTCAATGCAACTGACCGACATGCTTGCTTGTTTCTATAAAAGGAGTATTGTCTATTGTAAAAGGGAGGGAGTTTTGAGACATAACTTATATACTTTTGAGATATTAATGTAAGCAAGGAACTCTGAACGGATTTTTTGAATTTGTTTGCATCATTTTCTATATGGTTTCTCTCTCAATTATTTGTTCTGAATATTATATTTGAATAGTTCTTTTGAATTCTTAGCACGTACCTTTTAAATGCAGAATTGTTAACTTTTGCATATGATAGGCTAATTGAAGGTTCCTTAGTTTTGATTCATTTTATTTGATCTGCATTTGTATATGTGCATCAACTATCTACTTAAAGGAGTAAATATTTAAAGTAAACATGGTTCTCATTTTCATTGTTTCAAATCTTCCTTAGAAGTTTGACTGATATATGTTATGATTTAAGATTAAACTACTTTAATTCATATATTGCTTTTAAGTGCATGCCTAGAAAACACTTGAAATTTGTCATGATATCTGAGATTAAGAGCAACAAAACTTTTCTTCTTTGCCTTACCTTGTCTTTTTAGTTCTTTTTTAACCATATCTCTTTATTTTAATTTCCATTATAAAATATTCATATAGATTAGTCTTAGCTTAAATTTGAGCATAATTCAAACTAATAAGAATATATCATCTTCTTATTTATAAATATATAAAACACTATTATCACCTACAATAAACTTAGAGGCATCAACAAGACCCTTATAAACCAAAAAACTAAGAAAATAAGTAAGTTTGGGCTAAAGCTTAACATTCCAAATTATGTTAAGTCAATTAAGCTAGGCCTTGGGCAAGGAATTCAGATTCAACCTCCTATTCATCTTGTCCAAATTTGAATATAATGGGTTCATGACTTGATAGAGAAGACTTGGAGAATGATTTTTAAAATGAGAATCATAATTCCATCTCTAATATTTCCACCGAGTAGGTGGAGATTGCAATCCCATCTTATGTAACACGGCAATGGGCATCATCTCTCGAATGTGTAAAATGGAAGGTGAGTATGAATCAATTAACTTATATTTATCTAACTTAGTAAAATCCAAGGAGCCCAATAGTAATAATAAATTATAAATTTAACATTATGAATATATATTTTTTGAAAAGCCTCAAAGATTTCATACCATGAAAATCTAATAAGAGAAGACTTGAGTTGGTCATGACAAGAGACCACCAAAGATTTTTGTCATTGAAATACAAGCCACTAAAAAAACCATTGCCCACCCATTTTAAATAGGGGTTTACATCTTGAAAATCCTTCTAAATTCTTTTAATAACAAAAATATCCCTCAATCTTGATGTAGTAGTGGTAACAACCAAGGTATGAAACCCAAAGTTTTACAAACTATCTTTGCAAAAACTTGAACTATAGGTAATGAAATGTCATATAATAAATTTACACAGTTATTTCAATTTCCTAGACCACCCATTTAGCACAAATATCAAAATTTTATCTATAAATGTCAATAATTCTCATACCACCTTTCTCATGAGGAAGACAACAAATATCCCAAGCAGTTTTATGATACCCTCAAGTTTTGTTAGCAATATCCCATAGGAAATCCCATTTAATATTTTCTAATTTCTCATAAGAGGATTTATAATGGGCCCAATAATAAGAATAATATACATGGGTGGCCACTAAAATTTCATAACATACTTAGAAAATTTTAGCTAGAGAAAGGGGTTTCAAAATCCAACACTCCACCTTTTTCTCCACTCAATCAATGACATATTTCCAAAGTTCATAAGGAGACCTATTAAAGGCAAATGGGATACCAAGGAATTTCAATTTCTCCCCTTTTAGATCCACTTTCATTCATACAATTTAATCCATTCCAATATAGGCATCATGATTTGTCAGTAGCATTGGGTTTTGACCCATTGCAAACTAAAATATGAGGTTCTACAAAAACTATTGAGGTAATGCAATGCCTCTTTTAAAGATTTTTTTTTTTCCAAGAGTGAAAAAAGTATCATATATAAAGTGACCATTAATGATCTAAGATGAGTGATCAAGAATTATAATTCCACTAATGATCCCTTGATCTGATCAATGAGTAATAATATAATGAAACACCTCTACAACTAAGACATATAGAGCTAGTACCAAAGGAAAAAATTATCTAATAAAACAAAATAGGCCAAAACTAATAGACTTGATCCCATTGATAGTAAGGTAGGTTGAATATTTAACAAACAAAGTCTTGACTAAAGATATAAAAAATGGACAAAACTTAAGGTGTGGAGCATCAAAAGAATTAAAGGCCACTCAATACTAACATAGGCCTTCTTAAAAAAAAATATTAAGGAATATGGTTTGTTGGTGAGAAGCCCACGTCCATTCCATTCCTTCCCAAACATCAATGAGATTATACAAAATGTATCTATTTTTAAGGAATCCAGTCTACTCAAGTCTAATTATTATATGAAAGAAATAATAGAAATATTTTTCAAGGGATTTAGTAAGGATTTTATTGTAGACATCAAATTCCTAAGACCGCTGTGTTGGAATTGTCAATCTTAATCGAAATATATGAAAATGTACAAAGTTGGGCCAAAATCACTTAAACACGCTAAATGGTTTGAGATTTTCATATACAAGTGCTGATTTAGGATAATGTATCCCTAAATGGGCAAATGCATTTGATGTGATTATTAACTTTGATCAAATCATTTCAAGTCAAAATGATGAAACTGCATTTTGATGCTCTAGATCACTCTTTTCTTCTAATTCAAAAGTACACAACACATGCATGTGTTATTTTATGTTGACAACATCCTAAATGGGATATTGGTCTGTACATAAGTAACATCACCTTCTAATTCCTATCTAGTAAAATTACAACCCTATAATATGATATTCTAACTAGTTTGATTAATGATGTGCTGCCAATTTCTAAAGAATTACTTAAATTTTAATTAATCTCATTTAGGTAAATTAATCAAAATCAAGAGTTTAAGTAGAAAATCCATAGAAGTTATTGAATATATTTTAATTGGAAATTAATTTCTATTATATGCATAATCAAATGACATCATTTGTGGTGTGGCATCCATGAGCCATAGATGCAACAAATATCAGGTTTAAGGCCTCCCATGCCTCTTTAATACCCCTTAAAAATATTGATGAGGGTATTTATGGATTAATTATATAAAATTAGATTAATTCATGGACACACATCTTGATCTCAAGATGGACGGTCATGATTGATCCTAATTAATTTGAAAAATCTATAAATAAGAGGGCTAAGACCACCATTTTTAAGCATCATATGTGTAAACTTATTATGAAAATTTCTCTCCACAAGCCATTTGTGTGTGGTTTTTATTATGATTAATTTGAAATAGGATATCTTCAAGATAAGCATAGCATTGATTTTCATATCATGATCCTAGTTTCATTAGTGCACAAGAGATGATGGAGGAGCTTTGCCTTGCATCATTGATGAATAATTGAGCACTAAATCAAGGGGAAAATCATATTTTGAGCCGCATTTGTGTGATGGGATGCTCTTAGGAAGGCATTGTGTATGCTTTCTTTCATTTATTCTTAATTTTCATTTGCCACCCTATCAAAAGAGTTGGCTTAGCTTGTTATGTTCTTATACATTTTTCTTGAGTTTTCTTGACTAATTGTTGATCTAACCATATTTTTAATTCATATCTAAATCTTGGCATGCTTGGTGGGACTACACATCCCAATCAAGCAAGGAAGACACTTTAGTAATCTTATATTTCCTTAAAAATTATTAAAAATCATTAGAAATCAATTTTTTGTCATAATTTTCCTATGTTTTTGAATTTTTATTGATACACAGGTCACACAGTGACCGACATCAATTATATGCAATTGGCATTAGTCCTAGATAATAGGCATTGATTCTAGTGCAGGAAAAACATGAAGAAATATCACATTTTAGAGATTTATTCAAAGTTGTAAGGTGTCATTTTGAGTTTTTAAGTATTTATCTGAACTTTATTTACATGATCTAGAGATTTTTTGGAGATTTTATCTTGACTTGGGATAACAAGTGTTTTTTGTAAAAAATCATTTTTACCTAAGGGTTCACAATGTTGAGTTGTGGAGCTAAAATCTTCACTGTTGATCTCATGTGGAGGTTGTTGGGCTTAACTAGTAACCAGCATCAGCAGTATCGCTGACAGCAGTCAAGCATGGATCAGAACTGACTGACATCAGTCTGGGATCAGCTGACATCGGTCATATGCAGACTGATAGTGACCGGCGTCAGTCACCTATGTGTGTGTATTTGCATGTGTTTCCAAAATTAGATTTGTTCTAATTTTAGGAGGACCGAGTGTTTGCATGTAAAGACTAATTTTAGTCTTGAGTCTGTGTTTCTAATTATTATATGCCTTAGATCCTATTTAAGAGACCCATGGGGCTGTATTATAATTAAGGGAATAACAACTTGGTTATTAAGTTGATTGTAATTGATTGAGAGAGAGAGAAATATTGTACACCTAAGAGGTGTGGGAAGAGTGAGATTTCTTCATTGTATTCTAGAAGAGTTTGATACAAGATTGGTTGTTTCTTGTATCTCCTATTATTTGCTATTTCACATTTCTAGTTACTTATTACTTTTTGGTTCAATTTCATATTTAGTTGCTTATATAAAAGTAATCAATTGTACTCCAAGTTCTTAACAAGTGGTATCAGAGCGGGTTAGTGTTTTGTTGATTACAGGATTCACTCACAGGGGTTTTCGATTGAGTGGAAGCAAAGCAATGGCAAAAGAAAGTAAGATAAGAATGGAGAAATTCAATGGCAAGAATTATCAATTATGGAGGATGCAGATAGAAGATTATCTGTATCAAAAAGATTTATTTTTATCGTTGGGTGGGGTTTCAAGTAAGCCCACAGATATGCAAGATAAAGAATGGAATGTTCTTGATAGAAAGGCTCCTGGATCTATAAGGTTGAGCCTGAAATCTTCTGTGATTTCTAACTTATCACAAGCAAAGACAATGATAGAGTTAATGGATACTCTGGCAAATTTATATAAAAAACCCTCAGCTTCAAATAAGGTATATCTTATGAAGCAATTATTTAGTTTGCAAATGCAGGAAGGTGGATCTGTATATAGTCATCTTAATGATTTCAATGAAATTGTAAATCAGTTACATTCAGTCAAAATAGTTTTTGATGATGAAATTAAGGCTCTCTTAATCTTATGCTCTTTACCTAAAAGCTGGCACAGTTTGGTAATGGCAGTTAGCAATACTGCATCTGCTTCAAATAAATTAAAAGTTGATGGTGTTGTTAGTGTAATCTTGAATGAAGAAATTCATAGGAAAAGCACAGGGGAAACATCAGGTAATGCTTTAAGTATTGAAAGCAGGGGAAGGCAAAGAGAGAAGGGCAAGCAAGGGAAATCAAGGTCAAAGATGGGAAGGAGATCTAAATATAGAAATGGAAAAATAACCTATTGGAATTATGGAAAGAAAGGGCATGCAAAGAAATATTGTTGGTTGAGGGATAACAAAGAAAACCAGCATGAAGGTATTAAGGAAGCAAATGTTGCAGGTATTGTTGCATAGGATGCTCTTATATTTTATTTGAATAGTCAAGTAGAATCATGGGTTTTAGATTCTGGTGCTTCTTTCCATGCAACCCTAAATAAAGAATTTTTCAATGATTATGTCCATGGAGATTTTGGAAAAGTTTATTTAGGGGATGGTGAGCCTTGTCAAATTGTTGGAAAAGGAAAAGTGCAGCTGAAATTGTAGAATGACAACACATGGGTGTTGAAAGATGTCATGCATGTACCCATCTTAAAGAGGAATCTAATTTCTATAGGAAAGTTCTGTGATGAGGGTTGCATAGTAACTCTCATAGCTGAATCTAGGAAAATTTCCAAGGGTGCACTTGTATTAGCAAGAGGTAAGAGAGTAGGTACACTTTATCTATCTACTTGTGTTACTGATTATTCTCCTTCTATTTTATCTACTTTAGATGTAGATGCAAATATGTGGCACTGTAGGCTTGGTCACATGAGTGAGAAGGGAATGACTGTTCTTAAGTCAAAAGGTAATCTTTCAAATTTTAAAAGCATAGATCTAGATTATTGTGAGCACTGTATTTTTGGGAAACAAAAGAAAGTGAGATTTCTCAAAACTGGGTCAACAAAGAAGGAGCACAAGTTGGAGCTTGTTCACATAGATGTGTGGGGACCAGCTCAGGTAGCTTCTATTTGAGGATCACAGTATTATGTTTCTTTCATTGATGATGCTACAAGAAAGGTATGGGTTTATTGCATAAAGAGGAAATATGATGTTTTTGACACATTTAAGAAATGGAAAGCTTTGGTTGAAAATGAAATAGGTTTGAGATTGAAGTGCCTTATATCTGACAATGGTGGTGAGTACTACAGTAATAAATTCAACAGTTACTGTTCTATGAGTGGAATACGCAGGGAAAGGATGATTCCAAGGACACCTCAGCAAAATAGAGTTACTTTAAGGATGAATAAAACAATAATGGAGCATGCACGGAGTATGAGGTTGCATGCTGGTTTACCCTTAAAGTTTTGGGTAGAAGCTGTAAATACTGTGGTTTACCTGATTAACAGAGGACCTTGTACTACTCTGGATGGTGGAATTCTAGAAGAGGCTTAGATAGGTAAAAAGGTAGATCTTTCATTTCTCAATGTTTTTGGTTTGAAAGCTTTTGTGCACATTGATAAAGAAAATAGAAAGAAGCTAGATGTTAAATCTATGCGGTGCACTTTCATTGGTTATGGCTTTAGAGATTTTGGATTCCAGTTGTGGAATTTAGAAACTAACAAAATTATTAGAAGCTGTGATTAGTTTTCAATGAGAAGGTGATGTACAGTGATCAGCTTAAGAGGCTGAATAATTTTGAGCAGGGCAATCTTGATTTGGATGAGGTAATGATCCAAAATGAGCTCATGGGTAAAAATCATCACTCACAGGAAAACACAGGAACTGACATCAGTCAGGTAAGAACTAACATCGGTCAGGTAGGAACCAACGTTGATTAGGTAGAGACTAACATTGGTCATGTAGAACTGACATCGATCAGGTGCAGACAGAGAGATGATCGGGATTGGTCACTATCAGAATGAAATTTGGGTGGACAGCAAGCTGTGAATGAGTCTCAAACACCCATAAAGAGGACTATAAGGGTAAGTAAACCTCCAATTCATTATTCCCCTTATTTATACTATGTGTTGCTCACTGATGGTGGATAATCAAAAAGTTTTGATGAGGCAATATAGGTAGAATCTAAGAAATAGTGGGAGCATGGCATGAATGAGAAAATTGATTCCTTGGAAGAGAGCCAAATGTGGGATTTGGTTGAGTTGCCAGGCGGTAAAAAAGCATTAAAAAATAAATGGGTATACAGGTTAAAGGAAGGAGAGAATGGAAAAATGAGACATAAGGCCAGGTTGGTAGTAAAGGGATTTCCACAGAAACTAGGTATTGATTTTGGTGAAATTTTTTCTCCTGTAGTAAAGATGACTTCTATTCAGACTGTATTGTCTTTAGTTGCTATTGAGGATTTGCATCTTGAGTAGCTTGATGTTAAGATAGTGTTTCTTCATGGAGATTTGGATGAAGAGATATATATGGATCAGCTGAAAGGTTTTGAGGTCAAAGGTAAGGAGAAACTTGTGTGCAGGTTGAAGAAAAGCTTATATGGTCTTAAGCAAGCTCTAAGACAATGGTATTTAAGGTTTGACAGGTTTATGACAGAGCATGGCTTTAGTAAATGTCAATCTAATCATTATGTTTATTTTATCAAATTGGATAATGGTAGTTATATTATCTTATTGTTGTATGTAGGTGATATGCTTGTTGCAGGTTCACACATGCAGGAAATTACTGAGCTAAACGTAAAATTAGCTCACACATTTGCCATGAAGGATTTAGGAGCAGCAAAGAAAATCCTTGGCATGAGTATTAAGAGAGACAGGAAAAATCACAAGCTGATTTTGTCTCAAGAGGATTATGTGAATAAGGTGTTGGAGAGGTTCTATATGCAGGATGCAAAACCAGTAAGCACACCTATAGTTGAACACTTCAAGATGAGCAAAGAACAGTGTCCTAAATCACATGATGAGGTTGAGTACATTATTAAAGTTCCATATGCTTTAGCAGTTGGGAGCTTGATGTATGTTATGGTATATATCAGACCTGATATTTCCCAAGCAGTGGGAGTTGTCAGCAAGTTTATGGCCAATTTAAGAAAGGAGCACTGGAAAGCAGTTTAGTGGATTCTCAAATATCTAAGAGGGACTAGTAGTAAGCATTTATGCTATGGAGGGTCAAACACTTCTCTACATGGGTATGTAGATTTGGATATGGCAGGTGACTTGGATGGCAAGAGAAGCACCATAGTATATGTGTTCACTATTGGTGGAATGACGGTTAGCTAGATTTCAAAGTTGTAAAAGGTTGTTGCACTGTCTACTGCAGAGGCTAGCAAGGAAATGATATGGATGAATCGGTTCATGGAAGAGTTTGGAAAGGAGTAAGAGAGTTGTAGATTATACAGTGATAGTTAAAGTGCAATTCATTTGGCAAAGAATTCAGCCTTTCATTCAAGAACCAAACATATATAGCTTAGGTACCACTTCATCATACAGGTATTGGAGGATGGACAGTTGAAGCTGGAGAAGATCCATATGAATAAGAACCCTGTTGATATGTTAACAAAGCTGGTAACAAAGGAGAAGTTGAATCTTCATTCAACTTTTGTTGGTCTTCAAGATTGAACTTGAAGAGGGAGAAACAAGCTAGAGAAATAAGATAGAGGATGTTGTTGTACAGGTACAGGTGCAGTTGTTTATCTCCAAGTGGGAGATTGTTGAGTTGTGGAGCTAAAAGCTTCACTATTGAGCTCATGTGGAGGTTGTTGGGCTTAACTAGTAACCGACATTAGTAGTATCACTGACATCAGTCAGGCATGGATCAGATCCAACTGACATCGGTCTGGGATCAACTGACATTAGTCATATGCTGACCGACAGGGACCGGCATCGGTCACTTATGTGTGTGCATTTGCATGCATTTCCATAATTAGATTTGTTCTAATTTTAGGAGGACCGAGTGTTTGCATGTAAAGACTAATTTTAGTCTTGAGTCTGTGTTTTTAATTATTGTATGCCTTGGATCCTATTTAAGATACCCATGGGGTTGTATTGTAATTAAGAGAATAACAACTCAGTTATTGAGTTGATTGTAATTGATTGAGAGAGAGAGAACTCTTGAGAGAGAAATACTATACACCCAAGAGGTGTGGGAAGAGTGAGATTTCTTCATTGTATTCTAGAAGAGTTTAATACAAGATTGGTTGTTTCTTGTATCTCCTATTATTTGCTATTTCATATTTCTAGTTACTTATTACTTTTGGTTCAATTTCGTGTTTAGTTTCTTATACAAAATTAATCAATTGTACTCCATGTTCCTAACACACAAGTAACTGGTATTAGTCTTTATGAATTGGCATTAGTTTGTTCATGACTGACATTGATCTTGTTGTAATTAGCATCAATCACTATTGACTGACGTTGGTCTCTGTGTTTTAAAAATAGAGAACTTGAGAGCAAGTTTTGAAAACTTTCTTGATTTATTATCAATTGTGCTTCAAAGTAGGGGAAACTCTCTAACCTTTATAGGACCCATATGGAAAAGTGACCAATTTGAGCATAATTAGGTCTTGAACCTTCCCTTTGGTGTTTAAAAGGAACTTAAATGGTTTGTTTAATTGTTTAATGAAGTTTTTCAAAGTTTTTGTAAACTAAGGCCAAAGGGCCAAGAACTTAATCAAACATTTCAATTTGGTGCTTAAAACTAAAACTCACTTAAATTGTAAGTTATCAAAAGTGTGTTGTTTTATGTTAGATCATCTAGTACTTTTTTGTTTTTTGTGCAAAACAAAGAGTGCACATATGCTCTTCCCCCATCCCCTTTAGTGAACTTGGGTGACCAAAAGCGCCTTCTTCATTATAATTATGCTTTTATCCAAGGCATGCAAATAAATTTATCAAGGCTCTCCCTAAAACTTATATGGTTTGGGTGATCCAAAAATAACCTCTAAAATCTTATCACTTAGTTTTATTTTATACAACTTGGCTTATGGAGGGGAGTTCATAAATTCTTCATGAGTTATTTATGGAAGCTTTGACATGAAGTTTAATTTTTTAACATTGTTTCAACCCTGTTCCATGGTAGGGTATATAAATTAGGGTATGTATACTGTGAGAGCTAGGGGGTGAGTGACTAACCTCTCCTTTTGTAATGAAAATTTGAGTCAAGTCTGGTTAGCCACGGGATTATACTAAGCAATACATGGATAGAATCACTATGAAAAGGAATAGACCCTTGCATAGTAAGTTAGTTGATATGAACTCAATTTATGTGAGGCAACTCTCACATTATCCACACTTGGGACCAGCTAGACGGTCAAAATTTTAAGTTTTAGAAAAACCCCGCTTACCATGAACATATTATTGATGTAGGGTGAGTAGCCCAAAGGTCCATGTTACCATACAATATCTTGGGAGAAGGGGGTGTAAAACCCTACTAATTTATGCACTTTAATTTTTTGGATTAACACTTAAAATCCTCCCAAGAGCATGTATATAAATGGATTTAATAAATACAATGTAACCTTATCAGTTTACGGCATACACCAATTTATATATTTGTAAACCAAAATGTCAACAAAACACATTTGTTTCCCACCATTTTATTTTAATAAGGTGTTATGCTAGTAAAATCAAAATCATCATTTTCCTTGTTTAAATCCCCATTTCAAACATTGTGTTTGTGTTATATAAACATCACTTTTATGTTATCCATTATAGTCTAAACCATTTTCTAAAAATATTTAAGTAAACTTTAATTTAAATTTAGAATCTCACCTTTCTAAGTTATGGGCCAATGTGTTAATTGGTTTTCCATTTGTAATTGGTTTGAGTTAACTTGGGTATGATTTCCCATTTGGATTGAAGGATATTTATAGACTCATCATCATCTAATCATTGTGAACTTAGGTCATCTATCATGTCACTCTCTAAATTCTAAAACACATTTTATTTTACCTCCTATTACCATGTGATGGCATTGTGCTACCCATTTTATTTTAGTTTTATACTTAGGAATTCTTGTATGTTTTCACATATTGAATTTCTTAGTTCACATTATCACCTTCCTAATCCAAAGGGATTTCTTCTAATTTTATATTAGTAACTCATTGAAGTTGAACTAGATTTTATGGTATTGACGTATCTCTAAACCTACATTTGGTATACTAGTTTACACTTAGGCTTTTGAGTTATCATACACTTTTCTAATTTAATGATTTTAACCCACCAAAGGTTAAGTAATCTCATGAACCATTTCTTCTAATTATGTGGTACTACACCACCTTATTTGTTATATTCTCTTTTGCCTTGTCACTTTTTTATAGAAAATAAAAACACAATTTGTTAAACATTTGCAGAACATTTTCCAAATATTTCCAAACATAAAGAATAACCTTTTAGACATGATGCAAAGGTACACTTGTAGTGGGGTCCCTTAAAAATCTAGCTCTGAGGAGGAGCACTTTTATGATGGATAGGACAATTTCATGGTCTTTAAAGACATTCCCATGACTATAAGATCTGAAAAAGATTACTTTGAACATCAACCCCTAGAGGATAAAGATGAAATACTCTTAAGGTTGATTGAACCAGGTGCTAGATTGCCATCAAAATTTCATATAGAATAATTACATACCTTAGTTAGGGTATAATAACAATAGCAAGAACAATTTCTTGCTAATATTTCAAAAACAAATGTTGCTTCTTCTATTAAAGGAAAGAAAGTGCTCTTAAATTTGAAACCTAATGATCACAATCTTGTCACCAAGATCAAAAATATAAGTTAATGATATATAGACCAGCTTATCATGGACTTAATGGACTCTTTAGTTATTACTTCAATACATATTGATGCTTCCAAAGAACAAGGGAATGTGGTTGAACCAACACAACAAACTTTAGTTGAGAACACACCTACGATGGATCAAGATGTCTCAATTGAACAACCTAAGTCTCAAGAGGTTCCATAACATGCTTTACTAGACATAGAGTATACATTTTTAAATCATCCATAACCTCTTGTCCCTTTGAAAAATCAAGGACCAAAACATTTAGTGCATATTGAAGAGATTATTCAAAATAATCTATCTAGTTCTTCCCAACCAACACATACTTTGGTGAATAGACCATGAATTCCCCAAATTCAATAGAACACTTATAACTCAAGGTTGTGATCTAGGAATTTGACTCAAGAGAGGATGGTTAGTATGGTGTTAGTTCTAAAATGAAAACAAAATGAAATAAATACACTAATAACATAACATATCTAGGCCTAGACACTAGGGAGAGCTTAGTTAATAAAAGCAAATGACAACCACAACTAAAAGCAAGGAATGAAAATGCAATAATTCCTTCACCTTCCTTGGATGCTCCAAATGACTTTGTAGTAGTGGCTTGCTTAGCTTGTGTTCATGAAGTCCTTGGCAATGGAAGCTTGGCTACCTCCATCTCTCCTTGGTACCTTTGGCTTATGGCCTTGCTTGGCTTGGAATCAATTTGGCATGATAACACTAGTTACAATGGCTTCTTGAAGATATTTGTGCATTATAACTTTGCACCAAAAAATAGCTTAGAATTCATGTGGTGAGGCCTTCTATTTATATATTTTTGAGAATGTCTAAAATCAACCTGAACTGCCCATCTCAGGATTAAGATGTGTGGCTAAGGATTAATCTAATTATGCAATTAAAACTGATAAATAGGCTCATCAATAGTTGGGATAGAGGCGTAATTAAGAGGAATGGATAGCTTTGATGAGGTATTGATGAGGCATGGAGGGTATGAATCTTAATATTTGTGGCATTTATGGCCTAGGGATGTCTTCCCAAGAAATTAAGTCACCTAATGAAGCAAATATTCAATATTCATTTCCAAAACAAATTATTCAAAAAAATTCCATGGAATTATTAATTAGGCCCTAATTTGGTTAAATAAGCTCTTAAGCATGATTAAGCACTTTGTGCATAGATCACTCAAATTGATTAGAATGCCTTGTTATTGGTCCAAAATTTGATTGGATTAGAATTGGAAGTTAATGTCAGATGAGCTGAAACTATATTCCCATTTATGATGTTGCTGACAAAAAATAAAAAAGGCATACATTTTGTGCAAGATATTTGATAGGAAAGAGCAATCTAGAGCACCTATGTGCAAAATTGTCATTTTGACTCAATGATCTGACCAAAGTTAGCTAGCTCATAAATTACATTGCCCCATTTAGGGATACCCTAGCCAAAATCAGCACTTGAATATGTCAGTTTCACATCATTTAACATGTTTTAGAATTTTTAGGCCAAATTATGCATTTTAGGTGGAAATTGGTCAAAAGCTTGGATAAAGGTTATCGGTGGCTAGATTTAGGTGTTTATAGTTTGCCCTTATTTGGGAAGATTTGGAAACCCATAGGCAAAGCAATGTCTTCTCAAAGAATGAGAAATGCCCTATATGCCAAAAAGAATATGATGACTGAAGAACAAAGCTCCAAATGGTTTTGGGAAGCTTATGATGATGCCCCCTGGAGGGAGTGGTCATCACATTTGTTGATGGATGGTCCCTTGAAAAGAAATAAGAAGAAAGGTGGAATTAACCCATGGTTGAGATTAATCCAAATAAGAAAATGCTTGCATGCATTGATGTAAAAAAGATGTTGATTTGCCTAAAGGTGGTTATAATCAAGAATAAAAGTCAAAATAATGATTTGCCCATAAGTGGTTATAATCATTAAATAGACCTAGATTGGCTAAAAATAATGGTGCCCTCGTCAGGGATGATTAGCAAGCATAACTCAAGGATATAACTTGGAATATATATTAAAGATGAATGGGTGCAAAGTGATGGAAGAGATGGATAGAGGAATAAGATTGATCATTAGAAATGATTTAGTTGTACCTACCAATGAGGAGAGGCTAGTTCTGATTAGCAATGATACAACTAGAATGGTAAAATGATTTATATTGATCAAGGTTGGTGGGAGGATTTGCCAAGGTGCCAAGGAGAAACATCAGTGACTCCATTGATTTTAGACCTTCTTGAAGATAAGTTTTGCTATAACATGTGATGGTAGGCATCATGATATAACACCATGAAGACTTGGCCAAAATATGCATAAGGATTGTCTCCTGATAAAAAAAACACTTGAAAATAATTCACCAATGAAAAAAACCATGATCAAAATGTTGATGTATGAATATGGATAGACTCAAGATGATAAAGAAAAACATGCTTTGGTCTAGATAGGAATGGAATGATAAGATGACACAGTCTTGATCTAGGATCATGATGGTTTAATAAAATGGTAAGAGGATTTTCCCTAGGTGATGGGGTGAATGGTAGGATACGTGACAATGACACAAGGATATGTAACAAAGGCAATGGCATGGTAATGAAATGAGATGGCATGGTACATGTTTTTGGCCTGGGTGTGGTTTTTGATTCTGTTGTTCATATTGATGGAGAGATACACGTCCTAATTAACAAATGATACAAAAAAAATACTTGATCATGTTAATTACTATCCCACACCTCATTTTAATAACTACTCTATCAAAAACTTGATGTAAATCTAGTTGTCAAGAATGCTTTTGTGATCTTCGTTGGTCATTGATTTTGATTCCTTTGAATGTTGAGACAAGGTATCTTTGTAGCATATACAAAGGAAAGTGAAACCATGGATGGTAACAAGGACAATAATGGATGGTAGGTTTGATTGTAAAATGGAATAGCCAATGATAATGGAATGTATAATGGTGGGGAAACAAATGAAGATCAGGACTTTGAGTCACACATAATATTGTTGATTCCAAATTCAATACAACTTTGGTTGTTGTAGGGCTGAATTTTTTTTATATCGATAGGACCATTAGATTTTTTTGTTGTTTGGGCCTAAGAGTAGCTACCATATGATTAGGCTATAGATAGTAAACTATTTTAATTTGATTTTTGATTTTGTCTTCATCAAGTAATGAAGAACTTTTGTGCTTAGCTATTGGTGTCTCAATGAGGTTTTCACTAATGAAGCTATCTTGATTATCCCATAGCACCTTTGAGAAGGTTTCACTAATTAACATTAGATTTTGACTTTAATTTTATTCTAGTGCTTTTGAAAAAGTTTCACTAGAAGGTGCTGAGTTCTGACGTTGATTGTCCCCTAGTGCCTTCAAAAAGGTTTCACTAGGAGAGTGCTATTCTACTATATGAATATGGTCTTGGTCTCCTTCTCTTCCTCAACTGCTATGTCACCATGGATGTATTTCAATAAAGTGTGGTTATATCAATCCCAATCAACACTTGTGGGAGATGGAATGTCAATGATATGTCTATTTTAGTTAATGGTAATGGCCTATGGAATGGTAATAGAATCGGGAAAGGCTACACAATCCTCATAGAAGATACTAGGATAACTTGTGTTGATGCTAAATTATTCATCCTCAAAAAATTCAAAAGGATCACAAATGTATTCAAATTGATTTGCAAGACATGTGTGACCAATATTGTAACAACCACAAACATATTCTTCTTTTGAGTCTAATTCTAACTCAAGGGACTTTGAATCTGATGTTGACGTTGCTATTTATTTAGATTCTAATGGTAAATCTGATGTTAGTTCAATAATAAAACTTGACTCTAACTCTAATTATTCATCTGATGGGTACTCTATTATAATAATGTCTTGTTGAATATTTGGTATTGGATAAGTAACAACATGTAAAAGCATGATGGGCTCCACAAAGATTGATTTGTCAAAGTAGGACTCCTCTAGGATGGGAAATAGGCCAAGAGACAACTCCTTAGAGATTGACTTATCAATAGAAGTCTCTTGAAAAATAGGCACATAGTTGAGGTAACGATTTTCACAAAGGTGGTTATAATCATTAAGAAGTGACTCAGTAAAGACTGGCTTGTCAGTGTGAGATTCCTCAATAACTAGTATATGATCAATAGGTGATTCATCACAGGTTGACTTATCATAAGTGGTTGGTTCAATAAAAACATCTTGGATTGGTTGGTTCTCTTGGCCTTGGTTTCTAGTGAGTTGGAAAATACTAGTTTTGAACACAACTTGGTCTTCAAATGATTAGATTAGTTTAGGTTTGGTTTGGATTGGTATTGGATGAGGAATGACTTGCGGTTGGATAATGGTAGGGCCTTGGGGAGCATGATTACTCACATGAGCCAAAGGGCAAAGTCTTTAGATGGTAACAATAGGGAATTTTGGGGATTGATTGCCTACATAAGCCAAAAGACTAGGTCCTAGAATGATGAAGGGGCATTGTGGAGCTTGATTTCTCACACAATCCGAAGGATGAGGTCTTGGTGTAGAAATGGTTTGGCATTGTAGAACCTAATTTCTCACATAAACCAAAGGATGAGGTCTTCATATGGGAATGGTGAGATATTATGGTCCTAGAATAGAAATGGTATGATCTGGTAGAGCTTGAATACTCACATAAGCCAAAGCATCCAAGTCATCCTCATAAACCATTTCATCCCAGTTGTGATTTGGCTCATAAGCTAGTTCTTGAATGTGTTCTATGTAATGATTATTGAAAAGAGGGTATGGATTTATATCCTAAAAAACATTATCTATATTTGAGTCTTCAAATTCCTCCTCACAAGCCTCTTCATGCCAATCAAGGTCTCTATTTAGATTTTGTGGATTTTTACTATGTTCCCCATATGGAGTATTGTAGGGAGAATAATAAAATTAACTAAAAAATCTTTCTCTATAGGGGTTCTTAATGGGATTTTATGTGGCCATTCTATCATAAATTGGATTGTATGTGACTCCATCATAATTTTAGTGAGACATATCTACATAAATGATGAAATATCTAAAAATAAAAAGGTTTAGAGTTATACAAACTATGAAAAATGATCCAAAGCACAACTGGTTCAAACTTGGTCCAACTTGGTTAAAGGGGTGGATTTGTATCTCCAATGTGGTTTGAAAGTGGAGTTGTATCTATAAAATGGTTTGTGTTAATACTTGGCATAAAATAGCCTAACATCAAACGTCTAACGTCAAATGTCATACACATAAAAGGTCAAGCATATGAATAACAACTGATATGTCAAAGGTCTAGGTCAAAGTTTTCCAAATAAGGTCTAAACTAGGAAAGGGAAAAGTTGGGTTACTAGGTATTTTGTCCAAACACGAAGTCAAAAGCTAGGATCAAACAAATAGGTATGATGTGATTTGATTTAATCTAACAAGTTTGGAAATAACTTTGACATAGACCTGATACATGGAATCAAACATAAATATGATCAGTTGGCATAAGGCATAACACAAAAGGCTCTTTGAGAAATGTTGTGTTCTCCCAAATAAAGGCACAAATAATGATGAGGATAGGCATTAAAAAAACAAACCATCAATAGTTTTCAAATTTAGGTAATCAATTAACTGAAGTTATGCAAACCAAAAGAGAAAGATCTATGTATTATCCCTATGAATTAAGGCCTAAACATAAATCAATCAATGTTTAAATCCAAACCTGACAAGGTTAATTGAAAACTCAACTTTGAAAACTAGGATTTGACCAAACATGATAGACAAGATTGGATAACATGACAACACAAGATAAAGGTCCAAATGGTATACATGAAATGGTTTGAAACAAATGGTTTTGATATAATGGTAAACAAGTCTTGAAACAAATTGAGTAGCCTAAAGGCATAATCATATTCAAATAATGTGGTCAATGTTATGTTTCAAAGACTTAAAAAGCTCAAAATATTTTGACATGATTTGGGTGGCATAACACTACCCTCTGTAACTCAAATGGCATACACAAACAAGTTTAGAAAAAAATTCAAGGCATAAGTGTGGTGTAAAATGGCCAACATAATGCCTCTTTAGACAAAAGAGTGATGTATAGACAAATTGGTTTTAACATGACTTATGAACAAACAAACAAGTTTCAGTCTCAAAACATACCAAGCAAGATAATGACCAAAATACACTAAGTATAATCATCCAAATCCTAAAAATTTTATGGCATGTGGGGTTGACTAAACTATCAAGTTTTGAATGTCTCTAATGAAATCAATTGCACAATGACTTTCACATCAAACAATGCAAAATACATACACAAAAATTTGGTGATTGTGACATTGGTTAGTTGTAAAAAGGTCTAGTCCTTTTTACAAACACTACATCCTTCTATTCACTTAGTGTAGTGTGATGTCTAAATGTAGATACATCCCATGTGTAACTCCAAAGGAGCCAAATGAAGTCAATGCTATGAGATGAAACCTCAGGTCAAAGTGTTCCTAAAGAACTTATGGGAAGTGATGAAGTCCCCCTCGTAAGCCAAGTTTGCATAAAAATAAAGAAACCATGAAAGTAGAAAGACTTTAGGGTCATTTTCAAGGTCACCCAAACTTTGATGAGTTTTTGGGGAGTGCTTTAGATGACTTTCTTTCTAGGCCTTGGACTAGGCTACTTGAAATAGGAATGGCACTTTTGATTCCAAGGATTCCCTATAGGGGATAAATGTAAGAGCATACACGTAACATTCCTCTTTTTGGCAAACAAATATTTAATCCAAATAACTATTAAAAACAAGAATTTACAAGTGTATTCAATTTTAAGCCCAAAATGAAAGATTTGGTGGTGTTCATTTAACTCCTTAGTCTTAGTTGCAAACTTTTAAAAAATTCACCAAAAACATCTAAATTCTTTGTTAAACACCCAAAACAAGGTTCCTAATTGATTTTTAAGCATGCAAAGTTGATTTAAACATGTTTTGAGCAAATATCAATCTTGGTCCTATAGTAAAAATGTTATCATGTCCTTTAGCTTTGAAGCTCTTTTTGGTTTGAAATAATGAACTTTGGAAAAATAGCTCTCACGTCTATGTTTTTAGAAAAACATAGTGACCAACGTTGGTTATTACAATTGATGATAGTTACTTTTGCTAATCGACATTGGTTAAGCTATGCAACTGATGTTGGTATTACCTATCGACATTGGTTACTGTGTAAAATTGTGGCAAACAAAAATGGCAAAATAAAGTTAGAAAATTAATTTGCATGAGTTTTAAGGGTCCAAATAAATATTTTAAAGTTGAAAAATGATCTTCTTCAGGTGTGAGATGCATCTATTCCCATCGGATGTGCCATATGTGATCTAGGAATTTGACTTAAGAGAGGATGGTTAATATGGTGTTAGTTATATTGAAGAGATTATTCAAAATAATATGTCTAGTTCTTCCCAACCAACACATACTTTGGTGAATAGACCATGAATTACCCAAATTCAATAAGACACTTATAACTCAAGGTTGTGATCTAGGAATTTGACTCAAGAGAGGATGGTTAGTATAGTGTTAGTTCCAAAATGAAAAAAAAATGAAATAAACACACTAATAGCATAACATCTCTAGGATTGGACATTAGGGAGAGATTAGTTAACAAAAGTAAATGACAAATACAACTAAAAAGTAAGAAATGAAAACACAATAATTCATTCACCTTCCTTGGATGTTCCAAATGCCTTTGTTTTAGTGGCTTTCTCAGCTTGTTCTCATGAAGTCCTTGGAAATGGAAGCTTGGCTACCTCCATCTCTCCTTGATACCTTTGTCTTGTGGCTTGGCTTGGATTAGAATCAATTTGGCATGGTAACACTAGTTGTGATGGATTCTTGAAGATATTTATGCATTATAACTTTCTACCAAAAAATAGATTAGAATTCATGTGGTGAGGCCTCCTATTTATAGATTTTTGAGAATGTCTAGAATTAACCTGAACCATCCATCTCAAGATTGAGATGTGTGGCTAAGGATTAATCCAATTATGCAATTAAAATTTAAAAATAGGCTCATCAATATTTAGGATAGAGAAGTAATTAAGAGGCATGGAGGGCATGAATCCTAATATTTGTGGCATTTATGACCTAGGGATGTCTTCCCAAGAAATGTAGTCACCTGATGGTGCAGATATTTAATATTCATTTCCAAAACAAATTATTCAACAAGTTTCCATGGAAGTATTAATTAGACCCTAATTTGGTTTAATAAGATCTTAATCATGATTAAGCACTTTGTGCACATATTACTCAAATTGATTAGAATGCCTTATTATTGGTCTAAATTTTGATTGGATTAGAATTGGAAGTTAATGTCAGATGTGTTGGAACCATATTCCCATTTAGGATGTTTTTGACAACAAATAACAAAGGCATACATCTTGTGTAAGAGATTTGATAGGAAAGAGCAATCCAAAGTACCTAGGTGCAAAATTGGCACTTTCACTCAAAATGATTTGACCAAAATTAGCTAGCCTATAAATTGAATTGTTCCATTTAGGGATACCCTGGCCAAAATTGGCACTTGAATATGTTATTTTCACATCATTTAGCATGTTTTAGTATTTTTAGGCCAAATTGTTGGGTAATTTTGGTAGAAATTGGTCAAAATCCTGGTTAGAGGTTATCGGTGGCCAAATTTAGGTGTCTATAAAGGCAACATATTTTAGGTAATTTTTATCAACCTAGGAATTAGCATCTCACTTACTCAACTCAAGGAGTGAACCAAAACAAAGCTGAAAATCATAGGGTGTATATCCCTAATAAATCCATGTAAAATGGGCACATACCACCCCAATAGAATCATGTTCCACCCACCACTACACTAAATGTGTAAGAGTGGAATTTGATGAAGGAAATTATGTCATAATTGGAGATAAGAAATATAATCAAGAAGTATAAATTTGACAAGATATGTCTATATCCATTTAATTTGAGCATTCTTCAAGTCCCCTTTTCACCTCATTTTAAGGCACCCAAATTTGAAAAATACAAAGGAAAGGGTGACCTTCGTGAACACATTCAAGAATTTTTGTATTATGCCAAAAGGTAGCTTATAATAGTGTTTTCTTATTTCATTTATTTTTGCAAAGTTTAGTAGGACAAGATTTAAATTGGATTTTTAGGTTACCCAAGGGATCAATTATATATTATAATGATCTATTTGAAAATTATGTCAACCACTTATCGTCCAACATTGAACATGAACTGACCATTGTTGACTTGTGCAAAGCTAAACAATGAGATGGATATAGATTTGTAGCATATCTATAGTGACGGAGAGCTTCAGCTAATTGCTTTCAACATAATTTGTTAGACAAATAGTTGGTGGAAATATTTGCATATAACTTACACATTAAGGTGACACATAATTTATGGCTTGCTTACATGAACACATTTAAATAAATTATAGATAAAGGTGTACAGATTGAGAAGGTGATTATCACCAAAGGCCTTATCAAGATTTATTCATAGGGATAAATGTCAAATCAGTTCCAATAGCCTAGTCAAATAGTTACAACAAAGAAACCTTAGGGTTTTAATAAGAATAAGAAAATGGTCAAAAATGGAGTAACTAAATCAAGACATGTATAAATGGTGTAGGCTCTACTAACTCCAAATGTGCAATTAGCTCCCCCTAATTCACCAAACACTTTTCAAAGAGTCCCTCCTCTAAGGGTATTCAATAATATTTTTAGAGTCTTTAGTAAACTAAGAGAGCCTATTGAGGTAGTGTTACAAAATCTCATAGTAGATAATTTGATTTTGTGGCCTATACCAAGGCCATTTCTTATAGATCAGCCCAAACCTGATTGGTATCAAACAAATGAATTTTACAATTTTCATCATGTTATAGTCATGGTGCATATTGTTGTATCCAATTATAATACCTTATTGAATATTTGATTTAGAGTTGTGAAGTTGAGATAAATATTTCTCCATAAGACACTAATTAGGATATGGGAATCTACAAAGATCCATTTCCTTGACATAATCAGTATCCACCAAGGAACAATCAGAACCAAGGGTAGAACTAGTGATAAAATCAGACTCAAGGTCAAAATCATAACCAACATGATCATAATCAAGATCCTAATACCCATGTTAACAACATGAGTTATAAAAATTTGCCTTATGATTACAACAATACCATGGGATGCATTTTTGCAAACCACATTTCCACTATCATTGTTAAATCTCGTGAACCATCCCATTTCCACTATCATAATCAGGATCCTGATACTCATGTTAACAACATGGGTTATAAAAACATGCCTTATGATTACAAAAATACCATGGGATGCACTTTTTCAAACCACATTTCCACTCCTTGTAGTATTGGACACATTATTATAGGTCAACACCCTCTCCCTCTAGTAATCTCATGTCAAGTTCATGAAATTCTATTGCACCTCCATTTACATGGGTTACTATTTTTGGACCTCATCCTTCCTCTAATTATAATGGATCCTCATCAAATTAAAATTGTTTAAATTCAACTAGATGCTTGTGAGTCACCCTTCAAGGCCCTTTGCCTTCATCTTCTAATTATAATGACTTCCTTCCACCTCTAGATTATGAAATCATAACTAGGTGTTTGTGAGTTACCCTTCAAGTTCCTTTGTCCTCTTTTTCTAGCACTGAACCCAATGTGAAAATTAGGCCTTTAGATCCAAAGCCAAATATTTTTTTAACCAAGGCCAAGCCATCTCATCCTACTATTGAGAAGCCTTATAGTTTATTGGACCAACTGAGTAAAACCCTTGTGTAGATTTCTATTTTAGATCTCTTACATACATCTGAAGTCCATAGAGCTATTTTGAATAACATTTTACAACAATAAATTATTCCCCAAGATATAAATCATGAATAGTTATAAACACTAGTGGGATATTTGTCTTCATTTTGAAATCTCTCATTTTATCAAAAAGAAATGTCCACCCTTAGTCCAATCCATAATAACCCATTGTATATTGAGGTAGTCATTGAAAACTTAAGATCAAGTGGGTTATTATAAACAATGGTTCAGGTTCAATATAGTGTGCCTTAAACTGGTATAGATATTGGGCTACTTTGCAAAGAACATTCATCCAAAGATGATCACCATAAAGGCTTATGATAACACCAAGAGGAAATCTTTCGATACAATTTGTTTGCTAATTATTATTGGGTCTATTTCCCATCACACATTTTTACATATTCTGGATATTGAGTTGACTTATAACATACTTCTTATTCATCCCTAGATCCATGAAGTATAGGCCATTCCATCCACCTTGCATCAATGCCTTAAGTTTTCCCATGATGGTATCAAGGTTACTATTCCTACTAATCTACAACCTTATCAATATTGAAAACATCTAGAGGTTGAATTTTGCAATTATAAATATTATCTTAGTTTTGCATTTGTTGCAAAGAACGACAAGGAAATAGTTTCACATCCACCAAAACCTAATTATATCAATCCTAGTGACCTTGCATCCACTTCAGCTGATCTATTTCTAGTAACTCTTGAAAAGTAGGTTAGTATAAAATTTCTCAACAGTTTTACATACCATCTTAAGGATACCTTCCATGTTGCTAAATTTTTGAAGTCTCCTAAAACATTTGGTAAACCCAAACCCTCCAAAATCCATAATAGGCCCAACTTGATCTAGTAATAGAAGAAATAAACAAAAAAACCACCCATGTTATTTGTACCTACTATTTTGCCAAAATGGGATCAAGAGGATTTCACTAAAGGAGATTGGTTATATTCTGATGACATTTTTGATTGTTTTTAGAATCCAAAATATCCCATCCCTAATTGAATCATGGATAATTTTGATTATATAGGAAAAGGCCTTAGCCCATGAGTGCAAGGAATCTTGTAACCTTTGTCAACTAAAACACCTAATTTAAATCATGATCTTTGATTTATATTGCCTGGGGGTGACCTCATGACTTTTGATAGTGATTATTCTAAATTGAATAGTGATAAGACTCCTGACAGTGATATAGAATCCCATTATAGCCTTTTTTATGAGCTTGCTGACTTATATTTATTTTATTCAAATGCCATTATGACCATAACACCCCATTATTTCCTATGACTTTGTCATCCTGAACTCATTGATTGAGACCAAAAAATTTGGTCATATGCCTTGATAAATTCTAGAATGAAGAATCAATTGTAGAGTATATGGGCCTTAGAGATGGATTGCCCATTGGTGATCATAAACAAGGCTTTGATTTTTCATTAGATCCTTTTGCCTACTTTGGAGAGCAAGTAAACTTTCTTGGTCATAACAAAGATAAAACATCAAGATCTTAGGGTGAAAACCTCTTTGAGGCACTCATTGATTAGTTAAAAATTAAATAAAAAGAGAAGCCTTTAAGTGAAAACCTATTTCAAGAACTTTTTGATGGGAAATTTTTCTCATCTCCAAAGGATGCACAAGGTCCATCAAGTCCTAACTCTATAGCCAATACTAGCATCACATCAGAAAAACAATAATCTTTGAGCATCTCCCTCTTGATTTTCTTGATATTTTTTCTAGTTAGGCATTACTTGATTTGCTAGATTCAAATTCATCATATTATCTAGATCTTTAGGAGGAAAAATAAGAAACTGTAGTAGAACAAGATGATCATGATCACACATTGCCTACTCTTCTTGAAGATGATTCTACACTCCTTATAGAAAAGACTATTAAAATGAACCTAGTGTAAACACCAATATTGTGTCAACCCCCACTTGGTCCCCTTCTAAACACTTACACACCTTATTAATGTAAAATAAACTACTTATTTTAAATTAATGACCTCACCTAGACACTTCACCTTGGACACCTCACCCTAAGACCTTTTCTTAACCTATGAGTCACCCTGAGACTAGGTCCTCCAAATCCTAAATACCCATGACCTATTCTCACTCCCTATTAACTTCCTAACCAACTCTCATACCTCATAAACCCATGTTTTGACCATTCTCCAATGGAAAAGGAACTTGGCAGGTGGAGAAATGGGTGAAGAGATTAAAATAGCCCTTTTACCTATTCTCCCTCCACTGACATCGGTCAAACCTCAGTCGACATCATCATCCCTACACCGACACCGGTGAGATCACCGACGTCGGTTACATAAGCATAGCTCTTTCATTGAGATGTCACCCCCAGACTCTTTGAGATCGATGTGCACACTCTGAGACCAAGCATCAAAATTTAACTATCGCTCTCCTGGCTACTGAAGCTCTGCATAAGTCACTCCTGAGATTGGATTGAAACATTGTATGAGGACCTCGACATCAGCCACAACAAGAACAAGCATTCTGACACCTCTAGTTCTTCACTGAATAGAGCTAAGTATTCTATCTCATTTCAATATTTTAGAATACATTGATAATTAGTTTCCATTTGATAATTCTAAAGAACTGTTGAGAAACCTGACTTCTTTCGTGGAGAGGCTAAAAATCCTTCCTCTTATTCTTACCTTTTTTGACAACCTATCCTCTACCTTTGCCCTTCCTCAGACCTTATTGACTTTCCCACAACCCTACACAAACTTTTAAATCTCCACAGACTCCTCTATTGACCACAGACATATTAATCTCCATAGACTCCTCTGTTGACCACATACATATTCCAAAACCCATCCACTGCCCCTATAGACATTGGCAACCTAACTGACGTCGGCACCATTGACAACCAACCTCGGTAGAACTATCGACATCAGTGACTGTGACAGATTGATTGCAAGGAATAGGTATGCATTATCTATTTTTCTCTTTCTTAGTCTTTCATCATTTCTTTTTATACAACACTCTTTTTGTTAAATAGTGGACTGTCATCTCTTACAGAGCTTTACGCTTTCAGGACCGAGCATATAGCTTGGCAGTCCACCATATCCTCCTATAACATTCTCTTTGTTTGAGTTTCTTTCTTATTACAGGTGTTTCCTCCACAGCCAAAGAGGAGCTCACACAAAAGCTTGGATATGGTGCACACTACATCTGGGTATCAATCAAACCCCTAACCTTTAACCTTAGTTTCTTATTTCCTTTAAATGCAATTGTAGAAAAACTTAGAGAAACATTCTAGCACGCTCGGTGGAACCCCTGTAGTTTTTCTTGGGTTCATTCTTCTTTTTTTGAAAAGACAAATTTTCATATAGATGCATTAGATTCTCTTCTTACATCTCCTCTTACTTTCTTTTTGTTATAAAAGGAAACCATTATCAAAAGTTAAAAAGAACATTTATTTTTTCTTCTTATCACTTCTTGCCTGCATCATAGAGTAGTGAAAATTCATACTCTTTACCTCTTCTTCTCCAATTGTTTGCATTTGAAACAACATATTTCAACTTGGGTTAAAAAAACTAATGCATTTCATTCTTTCTTGGATGCATACTTATCCCACTTAGTAATTAAAGCATTATGAATAAAACATAGTGCACAAATGTTACACAACCAAACCACAATCACAGTCAAATCAAACATTTAAACTTACTTGAGACAAGGCCCATCTAGGATTTCATCACCTAGTGGATACCTTACCCCACCTGGCGATCCTACTTGGACTTCACTACCAAGATGAGGACCCACTCTATTCTCTGGCAGATTATAAACTATAGGCAAAGTATATTTTGGCTAAGCGGCCCAGCTCAGCTCTGGGTTTGTGAAGTGAAGGGAGAAAGCTTTAGCACTAGCCCACATACTGAACCTAACACAGATATTTTGAGCACCATAATTCAACCTGAAACCAGCCATAGACTTCCTCTCTAGGACTTGTTCTACAAGCCCAACTCCCAACATATTCTATTAAGGCATAAGCCACCATGACTCTAAAACTAATTTCTAGGAATTTAACATTTTAGAGGTTGCTTGCCTAATCTTCTATTCTGCTATTTTTATCTAAGTGTTTGAGTTGGTAAGGTCATACTATTCTGAAGTCTTAAACCACTCAGAATTTCTTCTTGATTCCAAAAATTATCAATTTTTTATGTTTCTAGAATTACAGAAAAACTGACATCAATTTCTCCACCGATGTCGGCAATTGAACTTCACCACCATCAGTTAATTGATCGATCCTGGGAATATTTTCTAAATGACATCAGTTATCTAACTGACATCAGTCACTATCATAAAAAAATTCTTTCCAAACAGCAAGCTTAAAACCTAAATTTCTTACTGTTCAACACAAATTCTAGTTTTTTGAAACTAAAACACATAGTTTCTAGAACCTAAACCCCTTTCACCTTGGATGGTTCTGACACGCAGTCAAGCCAAATCTCTTGTTGACCATGTGAGTCAATAGCCACTCCCACCTTCACCATTCGTACCTAGTCATCTAATGGAGCATACTTCAGATACTGAACATACTTCTATCCAGCCTACCCCTAATCAACCTCCAATTGTTCTCGAAGGAGATCAAGACTTTGAGAGATTCCTTGACCACAACATCAAGGCTCTCCAACACTATCTCACTAGAAACCAAATATGAGATCCTTCAGGTAACCCAATTTATGGGATGCCAACTTCCTTGGTTGAAGCGGTAATGATATCAACAGCCTCTACTACCCAACCTATGGTAACTCAGGTCACTACCTCAACTAGTAACCCAACCATGGCCACTATTCAAGATTTGGCCTCCCCTTCTATTTCTAGACCTACTTCCATCAGGGTTTTTATACCCCCTCAACCACAAACAATTCAACCAAGTTTGACACCTTTTCAAAACTTGATTGTCTCTATCCCACCCACTCTTGCACCTATAAACATGAGAGTGACCACCTATCCTTTTACTAGTATCACTGCCATTCAACCACCCTTGGTGACATCTAGTCAATTTGTGCCCTCCAACTTCATGGCACAAGCCCCCGTGGCCTCGATATCGGCCCCTATAACAAATTATCAATATGTTGCACCCACACAAATGTAATAAAGTACATCATACGCCCCTTTCAATGCCTTCCAGGTACCTTATAACTTAGGGGGTACCCCTCATGCCAATCCATCTGTCGATCTAATTAAGATACTGATGGATAAAATGTCCAACCTTGAGACATCTATTTCAAGTTTGAGGAATGTTATTTCATATGAATAAATCTATAATGAACCTATCCACCTGTTAGTTCCCATTCAACCATACCCTAGCTAGTGGGAACTCCTAAAATTTACTCACTTTCAGAGTAAAAAGGACCCACAACAACATCTATGAGCATTTAAACACGCTTGCTACCTCATAGCGCATGATGATGTGTTATTAATTCACACATTTCCTATGTCACTTTTTGGCATCGCCTTTGACTGGTATAGCTCCATTACCAGTCATTCTCTCTTCACCTTCACTCAACTAGCTCAGCTATTCCTTGATCATTTCTCAATCAACATCTCTAAGAAGGTCTCCATCACGGACCTTTATTTTATTAGACAATTTGAGGATGAATCAATAGCTGACTTTGTCACTCGTTGGAGAGGTTTGATCAACCAACTCTCCTTCTCACTACCTCAACCTGAGCTCACTGAGCTCTTTTCAAGAGCATGTGCCAAGCACATCTCTTCCACTCTACAGGTTTAAACTTTCCACACATTTGATGAAGCTTTCATTATGGCCCGAAAGCTTAAACTCCATGCAGTCAAAGAAGATAGGGTCAAATTACATAGCAAAAATACCAACATAAAATCCAATGACCCTTCTTCTTCCAAACCTTCTTCTTCCCACTCCAAGTCTAAAAGATCATCAAATGCTGTGTTCATTAGGTCACCATCTTCTACCACAACTAACAAATTTGAGCCCTCCACTTCACAAAGCATCACTAAACAATTCCAACAATGGTATGAATAGCAATGATACACTCTAATTGGAGAATCGTATGCTTCCATATTGGATAAATTAGTGAAGTAGGGGGTCCCCAACCTCCCTCAAATTTGACCAGTCCAACTTGACCCCTCATGAGCCATCCCTACATGGTATAGGGAAAATGACTTTTGTAACTATCATCATGTCAAGGGTCATGACATAGACAATTATAAAACCCTCAAAAACATTGTTCAAGACATGTTAGACAAAGGGGACCTTATTTTGGATAACCCTAATGCACCAGCCAACCAAAACATGGATGTCTTTAGGCAACCATTTCCTAACCATCCTCCAAGTCAGAATAATGTTTAGACCATGGCTGATGACCCTCAGAAACGTAACATACGCACAGTCGACATGGTCTCTCCTTTCATTCCTAACCAACCTCTCCCATAATCTGAATAGGTTAGTCAACCCATTTCTCCACCATGGGTAGAAGAGCCTATTTTACCCACACCACTCCCACGTAATGAAGAGCTACCTTTGCCTCACCCTCTTCCTCATGTGGATGAACCCATTTCACCTATATCACCCCCACAACATCAAACACCTCATCTACCCATTCTTCTACCCCGTGAGGAACCTGTATTACCTGTTCTTCTTGCCCCCACCTTCCCTCTTCTTCTACCATTGGAAGATCATACCCCATGCCCTCATATAGAAGGGATCATCATCCCTCTACTTCACCCTTTGGAGGATCCTTCCTCTCTTATCTTTCCTCCACCAATGGAGGATAGTCCTCCATCCACCCCTCTTTCACACGTAGGAGAGTCTACTTTGACCTCTCCCATACTGGAGGATGCCTTGATGATACCAACGTCGATGGCCCCACCTTTATCCTTCTTATCACCAATGGAGGGTCATACTTTTCCCACTCTTAGAACACACATGAAAGGCATGGTCATCCCTATGCTCTATCCACTTGAAGAGCCAAATTCTCCAATCCCTTCTCCACCGGGAGAAGAAATTGCCACCTCACCTACTTTGGCCGAGGAAGATCTGATGATGGTTTTCTCTCACCTTTGGCCCATGATTGCTGCATCCAACACATTTCTGCTCTCACAATCGCCCAAATCCTCCAAAGGACCAATTGTAAAACCTCCCATGATGACATTTAAACCTTTCTCTTGATTGGCAGAAAACTTAGGATTTCTCCATTTTAGGAACCTAAAACATGAGGTGCTATGGGAGCGACTTAAGGATCCTTATCCTACACGTCTCACTTTGATTTATACTACCAACCCTTCTACGATGATTCACCCTAAAGTCTCTAACGAGGATCAAGCTTCTACTTCTAAAACATTATAAGCTCAACCTTCCATATCTAAATCAAAACCCTTGTAGGCATCCACCATGCTGAAATAGATTAAATCTCTCAGTGTTTGCCCTGCATCAAATCTCACTCACCCACAAGTGAAGTTAGATTTGAACCTCATCTTTCATAGTAGTGGTCCTCACACCAAACTAAATAAGGGTGCTAAACCATGTCAATTTACTCCTCCCCCAACCAAAAAGGTGGTACGAAAAACTCCCCCACCTTCACCATTGCCTTCTATCTTGAGTCCACATCCTTCCACTTTAATAAGAATGCTCCCAATTCCAACACCTCACAAAAAAAATTGCCTCCATTACTCCCTCTACTTGTTAAAAACATATTTCCTCCATGAAATCCAACACCTCTCATCAAGAAAGTGCCAGCCACACCACTAACCAAAAAAGTTGTACGAAAAACTCCCCCTATAACTCCTAAATAAAATTTGTCAACCCCTACTACAACAATAAGTGTAAACCCATTAGTGGGTTCCTATGCTTTGCTCTTACACCGATTGTTGTAGTCTTCTAGCATCATTCTCCCACCCATTAGGCCATACCATCCTCTTGGATCAAAACTAGCTTAGTTCGATGACACTCAAATATGCTTATATCATCGCAAACCTGGGCATGATACTGAGAGTTGCCATGCCCTTAAGGTTTTCATTCGCTAACACTTGGAAAATGACACCCTTCTTGAAGAGTCTTTTGACAAACTACTGACATCATCCCATGTCTCCCAAACCTCCTCACTTGAATCAAGATCTCAACATGAGACTATGGTCCCTCTACCACCTTCTCCCCCTTTATTCGAAATCAACACTATTAAATTGGCCACTAGGTCCCAAACCCTAAAGGATAAAGGAAAAGAACATGCTTCTATCCCTTGGACATATCCATTCGTCAAGCCCTCTCCACCACCAAAACCCAAGATTTCTATCTTGCGCACATCTCAACCAACATCTTTAGAGGCAATTCGTGACTCCATGGTGAAACAACTTCACCAAACCCCTGTGAAGATATCTTTGTATGAACTAATTCAAAGCTCTCCACAACATCACCAAGCCTTGATCAAAGCCTTATAGGTAGTGGAGGTCCAACCTGAAGACCCCCAACCACTGGCTACTTTAGTCAAATTATTACCCACCGTTGCCTCCCTCACCTTCAGTAATTATAAGATTCCAGACTACAACCTGGAAGATCAGGATCTCACCCTCTAAAACTAAGCCTATCAGGCAAAAGCTTCATAGGATGCATCCTCGCATCCCACTCCTTATCAAAGAGGAGCCTCAACGTCTTCTCTCCATCTCATTTGTCCAACCCATTGATTATCCACAATGGGTATCAAACATTGTCCCTATCACAAAAGCAATAGGGGGAATTCAAATTTATACTAACTATCACAACCTCATCCTAGCTTGCCCAAAGGATGACTTTCCTTTACCAAGATCACATCAAGCGTGCCTATAACAAAAATCTGAAAGAGCGAGATTTCAAAATCAAAGATCTTGTCCTTAAAAAAAACCAACATGTGACCAATATGGAAAGAAGCAAATAAGGCAAGTTTGCTCCTAATTGGCTCAGACCTTACATAATAACACACAAGTATGGATGAGGCACTTATCATCTATCTTCTCTCGAAGGCCAGCCAAAACCTGAGCCCCTTAATGCCTTGCATATGTGACCATTCTAGTGTTAACCAAGTAATCATTCACTTGATGTTTAACTTGAGCTCGTCCCTTGAGCAACCCCTGTCATCCTCATTCCTATTCCTTTCAACACTTTTTCCCTACAAACATTAGTTAACCCTTTTTTAAGCTTTAATGCTTTATCCTAATAAAAGGGAAACCCCTAAACTTCTATAGTCTAGTCCATGACTAAAAGTTTAGTCAAACATAAAACAAACATAAAAATGGGATGCCTAACAAAATATTAAAAGGTCATAAACTATAAATGTAGATTGCTCCCTCGAAGGATAGTTACATCATTTCTATAATTAATAAATTGCTCCCTTAAAGGATAGCTATTCAAAAACATCCAAACATACAAAGCAAAATATAGACCACTTCCTCAAAGGATGGCTATGCCCAAATTTTGCTACAAAAACAACACCCTCTCAGAAGCTTCCCACATTGATCAGCTTCACATGACCATAAAACAAAACAAACATCCCCAAGTAGACTTCCCACATTGATCAGTCTTCCAAAAAAAAAATTGATCAACAAAATATTAAGTCATGGACTTGCCTATAGTCATTCTCAGGGTCACCTATAAAAGGGGCAAAGTTATCCCTGCTAAAAAAGGTTACGCTATCCTCACATAATCACACCTATTACCCCAAAATACCCAAGGGATTTTGAGCTCACTTAATGTCAAGTGATTAGAGTACTTCTCTAACACAAAAACCAATGGTCAATGACGTAATGCATGAACGAAGCTTTTGTTTACAAAAACCCTATCTATGTTATCATTACGGTCCTTGTTAATGAAAGAGCAACACGCCTTTCACTTCTTACACACCTTCGTCACATAAAACCAAACCAAACCAAAACATTTTATAACCATTAACATAACATCATGATTTATTTAATGCAAATACCAATTTGTGTTATATAAATTATCATTGCCCATTCACATTAGTTTCTATGAAAAACAATACACATGGAAACTATCAACCAAACACAACTTATGTTATAGAATACACCATCACACAATATGGAAAAGGCTATAACATCATCATATACTCATCATTTCAAGCATATACCATTAAACATATGGGAAATGCTAACAACACTAACCTGACCAAAACAACTATCAACCTCTTTGACTCTTCTTCCCTTTTTAGGAGAACTACATTGGCTTAAGGCCCTTAAAATAGGGGCTATGTAGGCAGCACTCAATTGACATGGGGTCTTCTGAAGTTAGCTCAGCCATTCATTCATTCATCTACCTAATGGATGAACTATCTATATCAACCCAAAATCATTACCAAAAAACCAGCCCTAACACTGTGGAAGTCACCTTAGACTTCTCATGGGGCACATTGGAGATCATATACATCTCCTTAACCATTAAAAAACAACACTTGAGATCACTTATATCTCAACCCAACTTGACAAATGACCTTAGAGATCGTGACTATCTCCTCTGACCACGACCACTTTTGAGATAACTTTGCCTTGGTTGTTTTAATTGCATATGCTACCTCACGAATAGTTAGCAAATTATACGTGCCCCTCACAGCTATTGTTAGATCGTGCCCAAGTTGATCCCCAATATTTGTGACATTTTCATGTTTTCTAGGAGCACTTCCTAGCCTGGGATACTTAGAACATGATGCCCATCAGAGCTACACCTTTGATCGATTAACCCAATCAGCTACCACTAATAAGCTGGGGACTGATTACTTTAGTTTTAGTTCACTTTGACCATTGAAGCTACAGCTTTGATCATTTAATCCAATCAGCTACCACTAATGAGCTGGGGACTGGTTATTTCAATTTTAGTGCTCCTCGACCTTGTCTACAACAATTTGACCTACCTATCAAGTGAAGTGGTATACGCGCAATCTCAACTATTGTAGCATTCACACTCAAACTTCACCTTACCCATCCATTGCCTATCAAATCGGCACTCAATTTTGGGTTACCTTCTCTCGATTCCTGCTTTGAGGGGGAATATCTCATCCCATACCTAGGGCAACTTACACTTATTTTTGTCTTACAATCTGTCAAAACAAACCACAAGATAAAAAGGGGCAAATGTAGACACCAATATTGTGTTAACCCCCCTTGGTCCCCTTCTAAACACTTACACACCTTATTAATTTAAAATAAACTACTTATTTTAAATTAATGACCTCACCTAGACACCTCACCCTAAGACCTTTTCTTAACCTATGAGTCACCCTGAGACTAGGTCCTCCAAATCCTAACTACCCATGACCTATTCTCACTCCCTATTAACTTCCTAACCAACTCTCATACCTCATAAACCTGTGTTTTGACCATTCTCCAATGGCAAAGGCACTTGGTGGGTGGAGAAATAGGTGAAGAGCTAAAAATACCCCTTTTACCTATTCTCCCTCCACTGACGTTGGTCAAACCTCGACCGACGTTGTCATCCCTACACCGATGTCAGTGGGATCACCGACATCGGTTACATAAGCATAGCTCTTTCATTGAGTTGTCACCCCCTAGAATCTTTGAGATAGATGCACACACTCTGAGACCAAACATAAAAATTCAACTATCACTCTCTTAGCTACTAAAGCTCTGCACAAGTCACTCCTGAGATTGGATTGAAACATTGTACGAGGATCTTGACATCAGCCACAATAAGAACAAGCATTCTGACACCTCTGGTTCTTCACTAAATAGAGCTAAGTATTCTATCTCATTTCAATATTTTAGAATACATTGGTAATTAGTTTCCATTCGATAATTCTAAAGAACTGTTGAGAAACCCAACTTCTTCCATGGAGAAGCTGAAAAGCCTTCCTCTTATTCTTACCTTTTTTGACAACCTATCCTCTACCTTTGCCCTTCCTCAGACCTTATTAACTTTATTGAAACCCTACACAAACTTTTAAATCTCCATAGACTCCTCTATTGACCACAGACATATTAATCTCCATAGACTCCTCTATTGACCACAAACATATTCCAAAACCTGTCTAAGGCCCACTGCCCCTACCGACATCGGTAGCCTAATCAACGTCGGTACCATTGACAATTGACCTCGACAGAACTATTGATGTCGGTGACTGTGACAGATTGATTACAGGGAATAGGTACGTATTATCTATTTTTCTCTTTCTTAGTATTTCATCATTACTTTTTATACAACAATCTTTTCATTAAATAGTGGACTGTCATCCCTTATGGAGCTTTACGCTTTCGAGACCGAGCATATAGCTTGGCAGTGTACCATATCCTCCTCTAACATTCTCTTTGTTTGAGTTTCTTTCTTATTACAGGTGTTTCCTCCACAGCCAAAGAGGAGCTCACACAAAAGCTTGGATACAGTGCACACTACATTCGGGTATCAATCAAACCCCTAACCTTTAACCTTAGTTTCTTCTTTCCTTTAAACACAATTGTAGAAAATCTTAGAGAAACACCTAGAAAGATATGAACATCCCAAAAAAATTTACCTTAGAGCTTCCCTTATTGATCAAAATTTGAACACATTATATCCATTTTGATGGATTTCATTGATATTTTGCATGGGCATATTTATATATGCTAGGATTAGAACCTCACTTGGTTGTGCATCAACTTGTTGTTTATCCAAATGCCAAACTAGTAAAACAAGAATTGAGGAAGATGCATCCATGCATCACCCTATTGGTGAAAGTTGAATTGGAGAAGTTATTAGTAGTAGGCTTCATCAGACCACTAGACTATTCTAAATGGATATCAAACATAGTTCTAGTTAGCAAAAATCCATAGGGTATACATCTTTGTACTGATTTTAGAGATATCAACAAAGCATGCACTAAAGGTGATTTCCCTTTGCCCAACATTGACATAATTGTCAATTCTACTACTAGGTATGAGATGTTATCCCTCATGGATAGATTTTCTAGATACAATTATATCAAGATAGCCCAATAAGACAAGCATAATACTACATTTACCACTTTGTAGGGAACACTTTATTATCAAGTCATGTCATTTGGCCTAAAGAACACTAGATCCACTTATCAACATGTAATGTATATCATCTTCCATGACATGATGCAAAATAATGTTGAGGATTATGTTGATGACATCCTAGCTAAATCAAGATCACATGTCAAACATCTTGACGTTTTATGGAGAATCTTTAAGAGACTTTGTGAATATAAAGTCTGTTTGAATCCTAAGAAGTGTGTCTTTGGCATCACTTTAAGAAAATTGATAGGGTTTATTATATTGTAAAGAGGGATAAAATTCAACCTTTCTAAGGTCAAGGCCATTGTTGAAATGCCTTTTACCTTCAAATCTTAAACAACTCCAAAATCCTATAAGGAAAGATTCAATCTATTCATAGGTTTATTTCACAATTGGTAGGTAAGTGCCACCCATTTACACATCTCTTGAAGAAAGGGGTCACGTTTCAATGGGATAATGAGTGTAAATTAGGATTTTTTAATCTCATAACATATTTGTCTAACCCACAAGTTTTGAGACTACCAAAACCAGGACAACCATTGCTTCTTTACATTTCAGTAACTAAGCATGCACTGGGGGGACTTTTTGCCAATATGATGAACAAGGTAAAGAACATGCAATTTATTATTTAAGCCATAAATTGGTGGATTATGAACTAAATCATACACCTATTGAGAAGTCATATTTATCAATGATGTTCACTTCCAAAAATCTAAGATATTATATGTTGAACAATAAAACCATTGTTATCACTAAGGTGGATCCTCTCAAAATTTTATTATCCAAAGCAAATCGCATAGGTTGTATGGCAAAATGGGTCATGCTCTTAAGTGGGTTTAATGTTGAGTATTAGAATTAGAAAGCTATCAATGGGTAGGTTATTACTAATAAACTTTTAGAGGCCCTATTATAGACACTCAACCACTCAGATTTGACTTTTCAGATGATTCTATCATGATAGTGGAATAAGTGCAACATGAATCTAAATAATGGAAATTTTATTTTGATGGTTATTTCACTTCTCAAGGATCTAGAACCGGTATATTATTGATTTCACCATAAGGGGATTTTATTCCCAAAGCATTTCATATCAATTTTCATTGTACTAATAATGTGGCCAAGTATGAGGCACTTGTTGTAGGACTTCATCTTGCAGTATAGTGGGATAATCAACATTTAATGGTCTATGGTGATTCCCGATTGATTATCAATCAGACCACTAATTAGTATCAAACTAGAGATGATAATATTTTACCCTACAAGTAAATCATGGATAATCTCAAGGCTCATTTTAAATCTCTATAGTTTGAACAAGTACCAAGGGACAACATCGGATCTATCGATGCAATGACAATAATTGGATCCATGATAAAGATTGACAACATTCATAAAGAGTATTAGTTTCTTATTGAATACTTTTTGCAACTTTCACATGTATTTCCAGATTTGAAAAAGGTATGTGCTATTATTGGTCCCAATCTCCCACCTGAACCACCTTGGTATCAAGATTTTTATAATTATTTCCATGGTCATGTTTTTCTACCTAACCTTTCTAACAATCATAAAAAAAAAATTCTTCACTGCATAGCTCATTATACCATCCCTAGAAACACACTTTATTTCAAAGGCTATGATGGAATGCTACTTCATTTTTTAGCTTTAGGAGAATCCAAGCTAGCACTTACAGAGGTTCATGAAGGAATGTGTGGGGCCCACACCAATGACATAGTCTTAACTAAAAATCTTCTTAGAATAGGTTATTATTGGCTAAAAATGGAGATAGATGCTTGTAATTATGTGAGGAAGTGTGTTCCTTGTCAACAACATGAGAATTTGATACATGTACCTTATTTACCACTAAAACTGATCTATACACCATGCTTATTTTTTACATGGGGCCTCAATCTCATCAAGAAAAATAAACCCAACATCTTCAAATGGCCATAATCATATTTTAACTGCTCGTAAGTATTTTACTAAGTGGATTGATTCCATTCCTTTTACTCACATCACTATAGGTAGATTTTTAAGTTCATTCATTACCATATCATATGTTGATATGGTATCCCAACTCAATTATATATGATAATGGTTGATCATTTATATATAGAGATGTAAAAAAAAATTGTGAAAAAGTCAAAATCAAGCACAAGAAATCCATACCATATAACCCACAAGGAAATGGACAAGTTGAGGCATCAAATAAAACCATTATAGACATTTTAAATAAGATTATCAATGATGCTAGCTATAATTGGCACTTGAAATTTTTTCCTACCCTTTGGGCTTATCAAAATAGTCATCAAACCCACATAGAACCAACTCCCTACTCCCTTATTTATGGTATAAAAGTTATTATCCTAATTGAGATTGAGATGCCTTTATTATGAGTATCTTTGGAGAACATTGATGATGACAAAGATTATAGAGTTTCCAAGTCGTAATAATGGGAACTTCTTGATGGTAAGTGTTTGTCTGCTCTAGAAAACTTGCAAGCCTATTACAATAAATTATGAAGAAGATACAATAATCACATTCTCCATTAGGAGTTTGAGATTGTTTATTTAGTCTAGAAAGAGAACCAAAAGAACACAAATGTTGAATGCAAGAAAAAGAGTAAGTTCTAACCCAATTGGCTTAGACCATATGCTATCACAATAAACTACGGATCAAGAGCATACAAACTAGCTACTCCAAGTGGCAAGGAAATTCTAGATCCCATGAACATTATGCATCTCAAGTGGTTCTATGCTTGATATCCATTCAAACCATTATCTACAAGACCCTTTACTTGGGGATAACTTGTGCTAAAGTAATGTTATCCTACCAGTATATCCTAGACTGTCCCATGTTGAACCATATTCATTTTAACTTACCTTAGATCATTTAAATGAGAACCATATTCTTTTCATGACTTTGGACAGTGAAAACTTTGGACCATTGGCACTCTAGATCATTTATATCCTAGTTGGACTCATTTCATCCCACTTTGAACCATCCTCTTTTGGGACCTATTCATTTTAGACCATTCTCTTTCAAGAAACACATTATTTTCATACCTTGGGCCAATGTAACCTAGACATATTTTAACCCTTAACCAATTATGATCATGATTATGACTCATAGGCATCATGAACACATTTAATGCTAGTTCTACAAAGTAGTTCAATGTGGACAACATTGTGTATCTTCTTCTTATAGACAAATAAGCATGGATGAATTTGCTTAAAATTTTTTCTTGTGGGATGGTTCTTTAGATTAAACAAATGCTACATAATATTCTATTATTTTGTTGTTATTTGGTAGGTGATTTAGCTTTTTGGGGAATAATGGATTTTTATTCCTATTTTAGTTCAGGGTCTAGATTAATAAATCAATACAAAATGTAGCAATAATTATAATCTTGATTTGTGTCATTGTTTATCTTTTTCACCATTTTAAAAATAGAAATAAATAGGAATAAATATTACTTAGCTTGAAAATAGATTGAGATGGTTGATATAGAGGCTAAAAATGGTTGTGCAAGACTGGGGTAGTTTTGTAAACTTGAATCTAGCTTTCATTCAGTGAAAGGACAAAAGCATTAAAAAATGGATTTTTTGGTGTCTAGTGTTATTGTTCATTCCTACTACTATTGTATAAACTGATCATAGAGAGCTAAAAATTTCTAGGTAGTTGTGTTGTCCCTGTGTGAGCCTACCTATGAAAAATTAAGCACTAGTTATCGATGAAACTCATTGTAGAGATAATTTTGTCTCAAAACCCTAACCCTCCATTATGATTGATAAAAAATATTTGAATAATTTGAGAAAGAAGGGGTTTAGTGTGTAAGATGCACTGAACGTGCAATCCAAACCCCTTGTGTGGGCATGTTGCCTACATACCAATACTCTAAAGAGTGATAAAGCCATATGTAGTTCTCTCACCCAATGTGCTTTGTGAAATAGTGTGATGTGGATGCAAAATGCCAATTTGATAGTGTTTAATGTGGTTAGGACCTAGTATGAATATTTTAGTAGGTTTGTAGTTATTCTAGGTGATTGTATGCAGAGAATAAGAAAGTTTGCTTTAGTGATTTATTTTTATTCTTGCTTCCTTTGTAAGTTTTGTCACCTTCCTTTGTAAATGAACTTTGAGTGGGATTTTATAGGGAATAATTGGTCATGGGTAAGATATTCATCCTAAGCTAACCTAATTAAGGATAAGGACTGGATGGAAATGACTTTTGGAGATCAAAGTTTAAATAGATAGGTGCACCAAAAATGGGACACTTTGGGGTCTAGCATTGTAATACAAATTTGTAGCTCCTATCCTACAAGTTCAAGACTTGGGGGAATAGGATTGGTACAATAAATATGGTCTAGCTAAGGTGGAATCAAGGTTCAAAATGTTCTAGATGACTTGTAATGAGCAAGAAGGTGTCTAGAAGGGTCACAAGAGCATGCAAAAAGGACCTATGGATGGGGTCTCACAAATCACATTCAAACTATCAATTTGGACATTTTATATGACTACATTCCCCCCCCCCTTTATTCTAGAGATACATTGAAGTTAAATACTAAGATAAAATAAAAATAGAAAGTGTACCTAAACTTACCTATAAGGTTGAAGCTCATGAAGATGTGTGATGCTAAGTGTGCATAGAGAGAGTATAGTGTGAATCATAAATCTACAAGAGAAAATAAGAAGTAGATCAGTTCTTCCTAGACATGTTATGTCTAAAAATAAGAATGTACAAAGGATGGGTAAAAGAGAGAGGAAGATAAAGGAATGAATACACCTCACTGGGTACACAAACTAATACAAAAACTCTTGTAGTATTGAGTGATGGTGAGTGATGTTGGGTATGTGTTATACCAAGAGTAATATCATGAATGGAGCTAAGTGATCAATTCCCCAAGGGTGGCTCAAGAATACAAAGGTTGTCCCTTTGGCTCCATCCTTATCCACTAAGTGAAATTATGTGATCATGCATGTGTTAATAGATGTTTGGATAGTGTGTCTAATCCCTCTAAGTAAGTGGCTCAAGAATGCAAAGGCTAGCTAATCTTTTGGCTCCATCATTGCCTACTAAGTGTAAACTATGAACCAATATTAGTATGAATGTATGTCATATGAGATGGCTCTTGAAGCCCATGAATGTTCTATAATTTGACAATGTGGTGTGGATAACTGAATGTGTATTGAGAATTAGGCCAATCTTTGCCACCAAAATGTGGAAATTAAGCTTGTATGAAAGCCACTCCAAAACTGAGAACTAGGCTTATATGAAAGCCACTCTAAAATGATGCCAACTAGCTATAGATGGAATAAGGCATGCAACTACTAAGAATACCTAGGTAATACAATGAACTAAAAAGAAATGAAGGCAAATGTGCAAGCACATTTCCCCCAATCACTATTGTCTATAACATGGATTTTGATATGGAAATTATACCAACTGCCCAATCTAAAACTAGAAGCGAGAGCCATCATATCATGCATGATGCCCCTTATATCTAGATAATCTGATTAAAATTTTACTAAAACTACCTAATCTAAATTGAATTATAGCTGACAAAACTATAATTGACCTTAACTTTCTATCTATTTTTGAAAATTTTAGGTTTTTGGTTGTTTGGATAGGAGTGCCAAAAAGTGAACACTTTGGTGTCTAGCATTGTTGTCTAATTTTGGAACTCTTGTACTTTATTATTTTTTATGATTGTTCTATATTCATCACTATTTTTCTAGTCTATTTTGAATTTTTTGAACTCTGATTACTATTCTGAGTGTTCTAAAAACTAATTTTTGACTAGTAGAGGGCTCTGATCTTTATGATAAAAACCCTATTTGTTGCCACCTCTTTTGAGGGTAGGAATAAAGACCCTACAATGACTAACCTTAGAATGAATATCCCTAAAAGTGTGTTATGTTGTGAAATACATGATAAATCAATGATAATCCAAAATATGTCTCAATATATGGCTTGTTTTGTATTGGAGATTGTTAGATCAATATGGGTATGCCTAGATAGATGTAACAATGTAATAGTATGTGTAGTATATTAAACTAAAATTGGAAATATGATTATTTTTCAAGTAGGAATGGAGCATGATTTACATCATGGCATCCAAGAAGGCAAGATAATGCGTGATGTGGATCATGGCATTGCAAATAACTGGGAAGAAAACAAACAAACAAACAAACATGCAAGGAACGAATCATACAAAAGAGGCTGAGGGGACAAGCAAATAAGGGACATGGGCACATGTCACTCAAACTAGGAAAGAAATAATATAAGGTATGTTAAAATTCCTACATACACATATAATTACAAACAATTAATATTGGCATGAGGGCCACAAGCACATACAAGAGTACAACCAAAGGACAGTGGAAAATGTTGTAAGGCACACACAAGTAACAAAATAGGAACTAAGAAATGCAATCACATCTAGATACTCAAAAAAATAAAATAAATCATGTAAATGATGGAAATAATATAACATCTAAATAATCAAAATAAGAAGTGAAAGTATGCAAAACACGTAGTACAAGACTAGGTAGATGCTAGGAAATACACAAGTGTTATATACTAATGAGTGTCGATAAAATAATCTATGTAAGCTAGTAATTAACGTAAATCAACATGATAATTAGAGTGTGTGGTGTAGGAATGACAAACTTGGATGGTGTAGTCATCTATAAGATGCCCCCAGTGGGTAGATATGTTAATGCATGTATCAAATGTAGAAGTAGGATGCCCCTTCAATGGGTTGAGTGAAGTAATCAAGGATCTCGGTGTCACTACACACACTCAAACAAGATCAATTGAAGCATGGTAATGTAGATAAATTGAAAAACATTACCATAAAACAACAAAATGTAAGTCTAGCATGATAGTAGAAATGTAAAGCATTGATAATGCGTATAGTTGGAAAGTTTTTGGTGTTTTGAGTTATTTGAATGTTTTTGTATTTTGATATGTTATATAGTTTTTGGTATCTTGAAATATTTTATTGTTTTTGGTATTTTTAAATAGGCTATGTACAAGTAATAAAAAATACACTATGTACAAGTAAGCTACGAAATTATGTACAAGTAAGTAGGAAAAAATGATACTAACCAATGAGTCTCGGAAGAGACTCCCTGTCATGGTGTCTTGTATCAAAAAAAGGAATCATACATGATTATGAAGAATGAGGTAATGGTTGTGAATATTATTATGAATATTAAAATTCATTATTGGTATCTTAGAAATCATAATAACATGTATTATTCTACTCATCATTACCATCTTGATTTTGAACCAATGGAATGTTAGTGTCGACTTTTGTTGTATCTGGATCTTTTCCTTTGATAAATTGTGTTTGTGAATGATTTGCCTTAGGATTTTAAATTAATCCCAAACCTTGGTGATAAACATTATCAACTACTAGAATAGGAATAATGATGCCTTGAGCATGCTTGCCCAATACTTGACCTTGATAATCAAAATGTTGTAGATATTTTTGACCAAACCCATACTGCTTTGAAAGTTGAGCCTCATTTTAGAGAGGTATATTTACATATTTTTCATGATTTACCTATTCTTGTGGTACTATTTTTTTCTCTGATTTTGCTTTTTCATCCTTTTGTTGTTCTGAGTTATGCTTTGGTAACCACTTTTGTATTGTTTCTGAATTTGACCCTTTGTGAATGTATTTCTATGTCACTATGGATTAACTGACTAATTTACCTTTTATAGGATCCTCATTAGTAATTATCTATTGTATATGTTTTTTAAATGCCAAACATGAATCTATGTGATGCCCATGCATTCTATGATATGCACAATAATAGCTGGATCTTCTCATTGTATGTAAAGGAGGTAGTTTGATCAACTTAGATTTAATAATTTCCATTAGTACCTCACTTTAAATATTATTTTATATTTGAATGATTTTTAAATAAATATTTATAAAGTTACTTTTTTGTGATTTCTTGTTTTGATATGTAACATTGCTTATAACCAATTGACTAGGTGAAGGTGCATATACATGATTGACACTAGTGTGAATTTGAGGCTTTTGCATTATAATATAATTTTCTAATGTTGTGATATTTTCATGTAATATTTAATTTTTAATTTTTAAATTTAAAATTAACTTGCTCATACTAGTGATTTTATCCCTTAGAGTCTCACCAGTGCAAATCCTAGTTGCTTCCAACTAAACATGTAAGCATATATATTGAAGAGGGTTTCAAGAAGCTATAGGATGAATGTTTGCATTATAAACAATATTATAGGTTGCATCACCTTTTGGAGGGGTGATAACATGGACCTAGTTAGAGGGAAAGTAGTGATCACCCTCTTGGGGAAGAAGAGGAGAAGGAAACTCTTTACTGTGCATAAGATATGAAATTGAAACATAATAGGTAGTTGATAGCTTATATAATGGATCCTCTAAGTATGTAAGGATTTTATTCTTAATTAAATTACACATAATAGAGAGATATAATGTTAAATAAGTAATGAAATATGACATATATTTGAATTGGTAGTAAAAAGCATGTACATATGTATTTATGTCATTTTTGAATTCAGGCCAAATGAAAAGAAATAAGCATGCAAGAGAAACTAGAATACTTTGCATAAGTAAATCATGATTAATAAAATTATAATATTCAATCAAATATGTAAAAATCAAAATTTTAATTTTGAAACCCTAGGCTAGGGTTTGAAAATATTAAGACCTAGTAAAGACAACTAGGGTTTGAAAGAAATAATTTTTAAAATTACTATGGTAAATTTTAAAATTTAAATGTGAAATTTTGATTTATATATTCAAGAAAAATTTAAAAAAATAGAAAATAATTTTCCCTAGGGTTTTTGTGCACAAATGAAGTACATCAGGTTCACCAAATGGTTTTAACATTTTTAGGAGTAATGGAGTTTTATTCCTATTTTAGTTAAGGGTCTGGATTAATAAATTGGTATAAAATATAGTAATAATTATAATCTTGATTTATGTAATTATTTATCTTTTTTACCTTTCTAAACATACTAATAAATAAGAATAAATATAACTTAGATTGAAAACAAACTGAGATGGTTGATACAGAGGTTGAAAATAGTTGTGCAAGACTAGGACAGTGTTGTAAACCTGAATCTAGCTTTCATTTAGTGAAAGGATAGGAGCATCAAAAAGTGGACGCTTTCATGTCTAGTGTTGTTGTCCATTCCTACCAATATTGTCCAAACTAATCACAGAGACCTAAAACTTTCTAGGTAGTTACATTATGCCTGTGTGAGCTTGCTTATGAAAAATCAAGCACTAGTTGTTGATAGAACTCACTGTAGAGTTGATTTTGTCTCAAAACCCTAACCCTCCATTATCTTGACAAATGATATTTTAATCACTTGAGAAAGAGGGGGTTAGTGTGTAAGATTCACTAAATGTGCAATCCACACCCATTATGTGGGCATGTTGCCTACATACCTATTATCACTTGGATTTTCACCCTTTGAGAATATGGTAAATCTCTCCTCATCCAAATGGTATAATGGAAACACCTCTAGGATTTTGGGTAGCTTAAGAAATGAGGTGAATCTCTAGATAGGGCTAGCTCCCTTGATGTACCACTTTGGATCACAAATAAAACTAAACTTGGGGTAAAAATTGAGAGAGATAACTAAAAATAAACTATCCTAATGGAGGTGGTACACAAAATAGATTTATGACTTCCAACCATATTCATGTTACACCTAAAATCAAGAGACAAACTGAACATACAATTCTCTAATCTGCATCTTCTAACATCAATGTTATGAGGTTATGGATGAATGCCTTAGGATATGAGGATTATACAAGGGGCCTTGAATGGAAATAGTGAATAGACTAAATCAATCAAACCTAGACATATCCTTAAACACTTCACATGCCTTGCAAGAAGAGGCTGCAAATAGGCGAAAGAAGGAAACACCATGCTAAGGAATCCATAGTTTTCACTAAGTAAGATTCATCATCCAATTGAAAATACTATTAATAGTCATGAAAGAGGTAAAAATCATTAGTCTTATTGATAAAATGGTATGCATTTGAGTAGGGCTTCACCATACTCAGGTGAAGCATAAGTTATAATGGCCGAAATGGCTAGTTCTTATAGAAGTTGAGAGAAAGATAAGAAGATAGAAGTACAAGGATCACAAAGACACTTGTCAAGCTGAAAGAATTAGTTACTTGTGCATGATAATATGATATGTGATTAACCAAGCTAATTCAAGAAGCACAAGTGTCAATTCAAGGTATAGACTTCATGAAAAGTCGCATGAAACTCCCCTTGTTGGCTAAAAAAATTCCCTCATGATTGGCCCTATTTGAACACCTCATAACTGACTAAGACCAAGTAAAATTATTGGTATTAAGGGTAAGTAAATTATACATGCCTCTCCATTCATTTTTTGTAGGCCTAGTCATTTGGAATCGTCTGAAAAAGAGCCATCATCATTTACAGTCCAAAAATCTCCTCCTTCATACCCCCTGCACACTTGGCCTAAAAATTATCATTATTTTCTCATGAAAATCCATGTGAGGTATTTAATTCCACCTTTAAATACCCTCCATATCCTTATAATCATCATATATATCTTAAATTTATTTCACTTAAAGTTTTCCACCCTTCTCACTCGCTTGTCTAATATGCCAGTTTTAACTAGCTAAGATGAGAGCTATTGTTTGAACCCTTAGGAGTTTATTCAAGTAATTAAATTACCATATTGAGCTATTAAAAGTCTAAATATTCCCTCCAAACTTTATTTCATCTTTAGAATTCTCCTTTAGCTTAGAAAACATTAAAAATGGTCAAAAGTACCTTATTTTCCCCCCTATCCATATAATTCTTATAACCAAAAAGCATGTGATGGATCCTGAGTGAGTCTTATATAATTTATAATATGTTTTATGGTAAAAATATGACATTACATTAGCTATCCAACTACATTTTCTCTATTGGGTCTCTATCAAGGGTTTTGGAGGGTTTTAGGCCTATTTGACCTCTTAAGATTTATTCATAAGAACCTGAGGTTGGATTTACAAAAAAATTACACAAATATGTTATTAAATACCCCTAATAACCTCCCAAAAATCCTTTGTCTCCCATGAAAATCATCAAGAAAGATATGAGCACCTAAACATCTCCCATCGAGCTCTTTTCTCCATTTGCACAGGCTTAGCATTAGTCTTAATCCAAAATTGACTCTCCTAATGATTTATACTCAATAATTAAGTTTAAAAACACCTATAGTGACCCTATAAACATTTTTAAATATGTCATAACTCATATATAATTCTATAAGTATGACTGACTCCTCATTTGGACACTAGGTCTAGTTATGCCTAGTAAGGTCATCTATAAATTTAGGCCCAAAATGATTTTTTTTTAATGTATTCCATAAATTATAATAGACTATATACCTCCATTTTTACCTCATAAACTATTCTTCATTCATGGGAATTCTCATTTTATGCTAGGAGTGAAAATGGTCCTCCAATTGGAAGCTAGGCTTCACCATGCCTTTAAGCCTAACTATAACTCCAAGGTTTTAGACTATCATGTCAAGATACATAATCCTATGAGGTGTTATACAAATTTTAATTTGTTTTATCCAAATTAAAACATATCTTTTACAGGTTTAAAATCTCCTAAGACCATCCTTTTACTATCTTTTACTAAAACTACCATTTTGTGCTCAAGGGAAAGTACCCCCTGTCTAAGACAAAACAGGGGGTACTTTCCCTATTTTATTAGACAATATGAAGGTATTATGTGCCTATATAGGTTTCAATAACCATATATTATTATTATTGTTTTTTTAATCCATTTTATTCCCCAAAACTTTTAGCCAAGACTGGGTTTTATGCACAAGGACTATGTGCAGGGACTTCCAAAATGGACTATTTATTGCACTTAGAAGTGTCTTTCCTTTCCTTTTTATCCATTTTTGAGGTATAATAATGTGTTTTAAAATATATTAAGGAAATTAAAATTGATATTTAACCCTAATCATCAATTTTTTCACCTTGAAAACCCTACTCACTCAATCATGCCTGATTGGTAAATGAACTTTGCTTGCAAGTGTCTCCCTGCCTGTAGGTGTTCATTGCCTATTAGGGCTTTGAAAAAACCTTGGATAAACTATTTTGAAACCATAGTTAATTTTATATTGTTTTGGACCCTTTAATTCATTATTATGCCCTTCATACTCTTGAACCTATCAAAACTAGGTCTCTACTACGTGGACTAAGACACCCCTTTTAGGGCCTGCTATAGGTTACATATGATTTACCAAGAGATTATTAAGCTCATAATATTCATGGAAAAAGTTTTTATAGGATAAAATAATTATGATAACCTTATAATCATTCTAGATTCACCTTTTGGACTCACTTGATTGAGCTTTTCTTAGAGGACTGAGAACCCTGCCTGTAGACTATTGTAGGTGTCTATTGGGCTTCAACTGAGACTTGATTGTGATGTTTTAAAACCTATTTTTAAATACATAAGGCCAAAATTTAATTTTATTAATCTTGGATTCCTATTTTGATGATCAAAACGCTATCAAAACACATTTCCTGAGTCACTGCTTGTTTGTCTTGTTGTAGGTACATGTTTTCATGGCATGTGTACGAACTATAAGTGTACATGGAAGCAAAAATAAAGTCTAAACATATCCTTTGATGATGCCCTAATTTATGAATTCCAATTGAGTAATTTTTAATCATATTCATGTGTTTTAAAGTTCTAATTTTCAACTTTAGGTGAACATAGGTCTCTTTAGGACTCAATCCTATAGATATCACTGAAGGAATTTTGTCATAATTTGGCAACTTTAGGAGTTTCAAATACTACCTTCCCTTTATCATCTTCCCTTAAAAAATTTAAAGTCTCTTTTATTATGTAGAAAATATAATAAAAAATCATCAAATAATCTTTTAATGATGTTATGAAGTCTCAACAAAACCCCAAGGATCCCTATTTTGCCATTTTAGGGAAAAAGAGGGCTGAAACACTCATTTGGATTTTGAGCATGATTTTCAACCTCCATTTACCAATTAAAAATTCATATATGATTGAAATTATATACATAAAATTATATGTCATCAAATATTATTTTAAATAATCTCATTCTCTCCATATAATAACTTCTATATCTCTGCCAATACCTTATGTAGGTGAATATTTCCATGATATAGGCAGTGAGTACAACTTGAGCAGTATGCATTTAATTTGGATATCAAAAGAGTTTCATGACTATAATAACACCTTAAAAATAATTTTCACACTATCAAATATGTGAATTAGTAAAAAACACCTCCCTCTTAACTTGAAATCATCTGTGAGAGCACCTGTACCTACTCATTAATTGTTGCCTTATGTGTGAATGTTGCAAATGACTGCAACTCATGGAGATTTTGCCTTAGAGGATGAAATTATAGGAGGAAAGGGACAATCAGACATTTAATACTTGGTAAAGGACCTATCACAACCCCTTTAAGACATTTTAAAATCATGAAGATCTAGAAATGGTGAAAATAGGCCTATCATCCCACATAAGACTAATCTACAAATTTGAGATGTTTTACCCATCAACTCAACTTGAAACTTGAAAATAATCATGGAAATAATTATATGAGAGATTAAAAATTATATATAACCAATATAAGTATCTTAGTTATATGGAATTCCCTAAACAATATCAAAACCTACAGGGTATACAAACTAGCAAGCAAAAAAATATAGTTATCTTCATGAGGATGGTTCATGAAGAAAAATACACAATTATTCAAAATATTTATATGTAAATTAAGGTATTTTGGTTTAATTTAACCTCCCTAATGATTTTTATTTGAAACCTTTTGAGATATTTGTACTAAGCACAAATGTGAAAGTCACTTTTACTTGCCAAAAAAACTAAAAAATGAGCAGAATGGTTTTGGGCCAAAAATGGCACTTTTTGATCATTTAAAATGTCTAAATAAACATGGGAGAATATAAAGAGTCATTGTGTGATCTTTTCCCATATGTCACACTTCCCAAAGAGTTGTACAAGTGCCAAACTTCTTCTTTTCCTCAAGGAAACTACCCTTTTTCTAAGTAACCTACCACTTTTCAGTTGGTTTTAGTTAATTAAGACCTATAAGGACACATGGTATGTGACATCATAGTTTGGAACCTTCACACTTCCTAATAAATCTGTACAAGTCATTAAATGACCCTTTTTTTACCTCTAAATGACCCAAAATGACTAAAAGGACTCAAATGACTAAGGGCTAAGGCTAGTATAACATCAAATGACATTAATGAACCTATAAAAACACCTTTTGACATATGTATTAAACCCTATATAGGCCTATAAAATCAATTTTTTCCTATAGGTGCCCTATTTTGACTTAAAAGTCAAATTTGGTCAACAATACCAATACTCTAAAGAGGGATCAAGCCATACGTAGTTCTCCCACCTAGTGTGCTTTGTGCAATAGTGTGATGTAGATGAAAAATGCCAATTTTATAGTGTTTAAGGTGGTTAGGACCTGGTATGAATATTTTAATGGGTTTTCACTTGTGTTAGGTGATTATATGCAGAGAATAAGGAACTTTGCCTTAGTGTTTTGTTTATATTATTGCTTACTTTGTAAGTTTTATCACCTTCCTTTGTAAATGAACTTTGAGTGGGGTTTTATAGGGAATAATTGGTCATGGGTTAGATATATTTATGTTAATATTACCTAATTAAGGATAAGGACTGGATAGAAATGACCATTGGAGCTCAAAGTACAAATGGATAGGAGCACCAAAAATGGTACACTTTGAGGTTTGGCATTATAGTATGAATTTGGTGCTCCTAATATATAGACTCAAGACTTGGGGGAATAGGATTGGCATAGGAAATATGGTATAGCTAAGGTTGAATCAAGGCTCAAAAGGTTCTATATGAGTGGTAATGAGCAAGAAGGTGTCTAAAAGGGTCATAAGAGCATGCAAAAAGGACCTATGGATGGGGTCTCACAAATCACATTCAATGATGCAGGAGCATCTACAATAGTTCAAATTCTAGTTTTCCCTCCAAATTTTGTAGATTTCAAAATTTCACTTGAAAGTAAATGTAATTATCAAAAAGTGAAAGTGAAAAGGTGAAAAGTGATGGTTAGGCTATTGAGAAAATTAGGGGGAAATGGTTGAAACTATTTTCAACCTTAGTAATTTGTTAAAACTTTCAAACAGCATTTGGTTTTGCCTTAAGCCCAATTTGGGCATAGAAGTTAGAAGAGAGATTATTGAAAAGAGAGAAAATAAGAAGAATTCATTAAGGAGAGAGGAAAAGAAGAGAAGAGAGGATGAGAGGGGCGTAGAAGAGGAGAAGGATAGAGAGGAAAAGTCCTCTCATTCAAAGGAAAGAAGAAAGAATGAAGAATAGAGAAGAGAATTAGTGAGGGAGGACCTCACTCAAGAGATGATAAGGTTAAATAGAAGGAGCAAATTTAATTAAAGATAAGATAATGTGTGAAGGAGCAAAGAAAGGTTTTGAAAGCCATGGATTTTGATATTGAAATGTAAGTCTTCCAATTGATCTATGAAAGAAAGAATGAATGTATTTGTTTCATTTATGAATTTTGGAAATAGTCTTTTATATATATATATATATATATATATATATATATAAGACTATTTCCAAAATTCATAAATGAAACAAATACATTCAATATATATATATATATATATATATATATATATATATATATATATATATATATATATATATATATATGGGAATGTGTGTGTGAATGATGGTTCTTTATAGCGTATTAAGAAAGATTGGTTATTTGGTATGTTGATAATAAGTTTAAGAAACTTGTATGTTTTTGCATTGTAAGTGGATTGATCAGGTCATTGTTGATAGGGCATATGAATGGGGAAGTAATTAAGGTATTTAAATGTTTTTTTATCCTCTTAAAATCCTATTGATCACTCAAAATGAGAAGACAATAATGAACCCTGTTGGCTATCATGAAAATACAATCCAAGACAACTGAGAAGTCTTGTTTGGAAAACACAGTAGGATTAAATGACTTGGAGGAGGATTAGAGAAGGTTTAGGGCATCAAGACAGACCCTATAAAACTAATTTTAACCCTTGAAATAGAGTAGAACACTCCCAGAAAAATTAATTAGCTCTCAGCCTGTGACTGTCCAAGGGAAAATCTTGAATTAGCTTCTAGCCCTCAAAATGAGTTTTAATGATTGAAACCTCTTGAAACTTTGTAATATGAACCATGAAGTTGTTATAAAACTGTTGGAAGTTTTTTAAAGGTGCTACATTATGGAAAAGTATGGAAAAGAACAATTGCCAAGTGGATCCTAGGTGTATGTGAAGGAAAGAGCATAGGCCAATATAGGAAAAGTGAATTTATCCAAAGAAGTGCACTAAAAAATGATTGATTCACCTATAAAAAGATAATGGGTATCTGGAATGATGCTTGGTTTGCTTAGAAAGTCCATACATCACTCTGGACAAGGGTTTTTGCACTAAAGGAGGGCTAATTAAAACAGGGCCTAAAGAAGAAAGTACAATTCCGTACAAAGTAACCCTAGGATATTTTATATTATGTTATAGAAGGGATTAATGGGTATCCATAAGTGTTTTTAAATTCATGATTGAGTTAACCTATAAAAATTTATGGCCAATAAATAGGGAAAATAGGGCTACAAGGAATGATTGAACTAATAGGCCTGTATATTGAAGTTAGCTCAGAATATGATGGTTACAGAGCTGTGTAAGATCAGTTTTCATCATTTTGTATTAGAGCTTAAAGCTCTTGGGAATTGGTAATTTTTTGATGGTTATGATTTCTAATGAGTTGTTACAGGATTTGGTAAGAGGATCAGCAGGACAAAGCACTAGAAGACCCTGGGGAGAAAAGGTATGAATAATTTTGCTATTTGATTTAAGTTTGTTGAAGTAAACAGGTGAAGAGGAAGGCATCCAAGCCATTGAGGCTTAATAAGAGAAGAATCCAAGGAAGGCTTAGTGAAGATCCAAGAAGCTTGGATAGTTTGCCAAAAGACTAAGGTGAAATAGACTTAGGTGAGGTAAAGGATGGAGTTTGAAGCTTGGGAAGCTCAAAAGTAAAGGATCAAGTGAATGCTTAAGAGGAAGATCCAAAGCAAGGTAAGCTTGTATTTTTAATTTCTATTTATTGAAGAGTTGTCTAAAGAATTGCTGCAGGATTGAGAAAAGGATAAAAAGACTAGGATGTAAAAGGCTTAGGTGAGATCAAGGAGATTGTCAAAAGACCAGTCAAGGAGAAAAGGCTTGGGTGAGACAAGGGATCAAGAGACCAAGGTGGAAAATACTTGGGTGAAGATCTCAGAGATGGAAGTATTGTTGAAGGCACTACAAAGCAGAAAGGTACATGAGGGCACCAAGAAGAAAGCAAGCATCAAAGGTATGGACAGTTTTGTAATTGATAAAGAGATTGCTAATTTGAAGAGAGAATTAGCTAAGGTTAAAGATGAATATGAGTCTTGGATGCAGATGGATAAGCAAGCATGGGTATGGCCAATGAGGAAGAGATTGAAGTGGCCTATAGATCTCCTATTGAAAAGAAGAAGAAGGCAAAAGAAGATTGCCATGAAGAGAGAAGCCCATAGAGGCTTGAAGACAATAAGAAGGTTGCCAAGTGAGCAACAAGAGGAAGAAGTTGAGAAGAAGGCTCTCATTGAGGAGAACAAGAGAGAAGAAAGAAAAGAGGAAGTGCCAGGAAGAGCACTTGAGAAGATGAGAGTGTTGATGAAGAGAGCACTCATAGGGACCTTGTGGTCTCTTGTTTTTATTTCTAATATTGTCTTTGAATGGATAATTGTAGGTATGAAAAGCCTTGTGAAGGTCAAGAGAAGGGCCTTGGAGAGTGAAGAGATTTGTGCAAGAGAAGACACCAAATGCACAAGTGAATGTGTAAGAGAGAGAAGTAAGTTTGTTGTTGTTGATAAAGAAGAAGAAGAGATGCATTGGTTAATGCATGAGGGAGGTGTTGAAGAACCCATACAAGAAAGAGAAGAGGTAGAAGATGAAGCTAAATTCCATGATGCCATTGAAGGCCAAGAAGAAGAAAGAGGACAGCCAAGCATAAAGGGAGAGAAATATTGCTCCGTGGAACAAACTATCAAAGAGGTAAATGAAGTGTCAAGACCTGATTTTGATTGTTGTTATGAGCATGAAGCTGCTAATGTACAGGTGCAAGAGTTAAGGAAGATGATAGAGCCCTAAAAAAGAGAATTTAAGCATGGATATGTGATGCCTAAATGGTGGAAGAAGTAAACTCCCAAGCAAAAGGAGGTGCTGGTACAAGAGCATGATTAGAGGATGCCTAAATGGCTTATGAAGACAAATGATAAGAAGAAGAGTCAAATGTGGGTGCCTAAGAAGGCAAAGAGGAAAGAGAGGATTGAAGGTGATTCTAGCAGCCATGAGAATGAAGATGAGAAAGAAAACTTCTCAAAGAATAATAAGGTAGAGCATGAGGATGCAAAGATGAAAGGTAAACAATTTGTTTATGATGATGTTTTTGAATCCTTCAATGATATTTTCATGAGAAAAGAAAGATGGAAAGTGGATGTGTGGACTAATATGCAGCAAGGAGAGAATTCCAAATGGATGGAGGATGAGGAAAGGAGAAAGTATACAGCAGAACAAACAAGATGGCTTCAAGCAGAGATCGAAGAAAGCAAAGAGATACAAGGTAAGAGTGCTTCAATTGTATTTGATAAGTATATTGATGTTGATGAATAAGTTGGTTATTGTGAAGACAAGCTAAGAAAAGATGAGATAAGAGGTAAAGGGCAAGTAAGCCTTGTGTGTGATCAGCCCAAATTTGATGAAGAGAATGGTGAGATAGATGAGATCTTACTAAAGGAAGAGTTGAAGATGTTAGAGGAGCTATTGGGTGATTCAAGAGAGATAAAGGAAGGTACAAGCCATGGTGAAGGTAGCATTGGAAAGAGTGGAGCAAGACAAGAGCAGAGCAAAGAGACAAAGGCAGTTTTGGTCAAAGAGCAAGCATGTGAAGACAGCCAAGAGGCTTCATGGCCTAAAGATTTTTATTCTAAGGTGGCTTTGAGTGTTTTGTATGCAGGTATGAAGGTTGCTGAAGTGAATCACATACATGAGTCATTGTAGAAGCTCATGAACCAAGAAGAACAACAAGAAGATCTTGAAGACATGAATGAAGATGAAGAAGCATGGAAGTGGGAGATGGTAGCTGAGAAGGAGATGAGAAGAAAGACATATCTAAAGAGGAAGAAAAGCAAGATGGAGGACAAAGACAATCAAAAACAAACACAAGCATTGGCATTGACAACAAGACCATGGAGTCTAGGTATACAAGTGAAGGCTAAAGCATGGAGGAAGCATCACATTTGAACTAAGGTTCAAATCTTTTCTAGAGGGAGAGTATGATGCAAGAGCATCTACAATAGTTCAAATTCTAGTGTGAATTTCAAATTTTAGTTTTCCCTCCAAATTTTGTAGATTTCAAAATTTCACTTGAAAGTAAATGTAATTATCAAAAAGTGAAAGTGAAAAGGTGAAAAGTGATGGTTAGGTTGTTGAGAAAATTAGGGGAAATGGTTGAAACTATTTTCAACCTTAGTAATTTGTTAAAACTTTCAAACAGCATTTCATTTTGCCTTAAGCCCAATTTGGGCGTAGAAGTTAGAAGAGAGATTCTTGAAAAGAGAGAAAATAAGAAGAATTCATTAATGAGAGAGGAAAAGAAGAGAAGATAGGATGAGAGGGGCGTAGAAGAGGAGAAGGATAGAGAGAAAAAGTCCTCTCATTCAAGGGAAAGAAGAAAGAATGAAGAATAGAGAAGAGAATTATTGAGGGAGGACCTCACTCAAGAGATGATAAGGTTAAAGAGAAGGAGCAAATTTTATCAAAGATAAGATAATGTGTGAAGGAGCAAAGCAAGGTTTTGAAAGCCATGGATTTTGATATTGAAATGTAAGTCTTCCAATTGATCTATGAAAGAAAGAATGAATGTATTTGTTTCATTTATGAATTCTGGAAATAGGCCTATATATATATATATATATATGGGAATGTGTGTGTGAATGGTGGTTCTTTATAGCATATTAAGAAAGATTGGTTATTTGGCATGTTGATAATAAGGTTAAGAAACTTGTATGTTTTTGCATTGTAAGTGGATTGATCAGGTAATTGTTGATAGGGCATATGAATTGGGAAGTCATTAAGGTATTGACATGGTTTTTTATCCTCTTGAAAGCCTATTGATCACTCAAAAAGAGAAGACAATAATGAACCCTATTGGCTGTCATGAAAATACAGTCCAAGACAGCTGAGAAGTCTTGTTTGGAAAACACAGTAGGATGAAATGACTTGGAGGAGGATTATAGAAGGTGTAGGGAATCAAGATAGACCATAGAAAACTGATTTGAACCCTTGAAATAGGGTAGAACACTCCCAGAAAAATTAATTAGCTCTCGGCCTATGACTGTCCAAGGGAAAATCCTGAATTAGCTTCTAGCCCTCAAAATGAGTTTTAACAATTGAAACCTCTTGAAACTTTGAAATATGAACCATGAAGGTTTTATAAAACTTTTGGAAGTGGTTTCAAGGTGCTAAAATATGGAAAAGTATGGAAAAGAACAATTGCCAAGTGGATCCTAGGTGTATGTGAAGGAAAGAGCATAGGCCAATATAGGAAAAGTGAATTTCTCCAAAGAAGTGCACTAAAAAATGATTTATTCACCTGTAACAAGATAATGGGCATCTGTAATGATGCTTGGTTTGCTTATAAATTTTGTACATCACTCTGGACAAGGGTTTTTGCACTAAAGGAGGGCTAATTGAAACAGGGCCTAAAGAAGAAAGTACAATTCTGTACAAAGTAACCCTAGGATATTTTCTATTATGTTATATAAGGGCTTAATGGGTATCCATAAGTTTTTTTAAATTCATGATTGAGTTAACCTATAAAAAGTTATGGCCAATAAATAGGGAAAATAGGGCTACAAGGAATGATTGAACTAATAGGCCTGTATATTGAAGTTAGCTCATAATATGATGGTTACAGAGCTGTGTAAGATCAGTTTTCATAATTCAAACTATCAATTTGGAAATTTTATATGACTATATTTCCCCCCCTTTATTCTAGTGATACATCAAAGTGAAATACTAGGATAAAATGAAAATAGAAAGTGTACCTGAACTTACCTATAAGGGTGAAGCTCATGAAGATGTGTGATGTTGAGTGTGCATAGAGAGAGTATAGTGTGAATCATAAATATATAAGAGAAAACAAGGAGTATATCAATACTTAATAGACATGCTATGTCTAAAAATAATAATGTACAAATGATGGGTAAAAGAGAGAGGAAGAGAAAGGAATGAATACACCTCACTGGTTACACAAACTAATACAAAACCTCTTGTAGTATTGAGTGATGGTGAGTGATGTTTGGTATGTGTTTTACCAAGAGTAATATCATTGGTACCTTAATAAGACCTCACTCTCACTGATTTGTGAGCATGGACCATTATAGTTGGTTTAGTTGTTATTTGAACACTTACCTATAGACATGCATCTCCTCAGCTAGGTAGTTTCCTTAAAATTTTTGTAAATAGTTTCATTTATGTTGCTTATCCCAAAAACAAAACAAAAAACATTATAAAATGATCAAAAAAATAACCAAAAACATTTTCTTCCACTTTTTTTATATTTTTATCTTCACCCTCTTTTTGTTTTACAAGTAATTATCTCACTGGCTTGCCATTTTGAAAGCACTGATTTATACACTCACCATTTTAAGAGCCCATTCTCCTTATTAGTTCTATATCATAAATCATATTTTATGATCATCACTTTTATTCTATCCTATTTACTAAGAGCCACATTTGGCTTGAATTTCATGTTAGATCTAGCATCTACGGAACTATGTAGGTAGTGTCCACTTGTATTGTATATCTAGAGTCAACTCATTCACCCCCTTCTTCTTTTTCCCTTGGTTTCTTATATGTTTTTTCCTTATCACTTGGAGGCAAATTTGTGTCTTTGTTCTTGTTACACTATTATAGAAAGCAATGCATATACTACATGTGCCTAAACACTTATTTTCAAACCACACTAACATTGTGACTTACTCTTGTTTGTGTGCATTTATTTGATTTTTGTTGGTGTTTTGTTGTTCTTTCTTATCTCTTCATTTTTATCTTCCTTTATTATTTCTTCTTGTTTTTTTTTGGTGTTTTCTTTTGTTTTATTTCCTAGGAACATCTTGATAGTCACATGGAGCTTGATTATCCATATATTGTTTTCATGTTGTTTATTAAGTTGTTCTTGCTTTGTTTTTAAACATTCATGTTCCTACTTAAGTCATGATTATTCATATTTTGATTTTAAGTTTGGTTCATTTATGTTTTATTTTTATTTATTTTCATTTATTTTTGTTTAAATGTAAATAGTTTTAACTCTGGTATTGGTATTCTTAATCATTATCCTTAATTATAAATATTCACATTTGAATCTGATCATCACAATTGAAATCCAATGTCATTATAAGTTCCTCATACTTATGCTGCATAATTTCATTTTTATATATCAAACACTATGTGCTTTGGATCCAAGTATCAAATTCAATACATATCCTATTATCATCTCTCAAGTGCACCAATGAAACTAGGTACCAATGGCTTACACACCTAACTCTATGCAAGATGTGTATCTCTTGGCATACATCATAAGTCTAATCAAATCACGGTTAGTTTTTTTCATTCCTCATTCCATCTTCTCCTACTTCTAGGTGAACTACATTGGCTTGAGGTCCTTCTACACTATGTAGGTAATATTTGGATACACAATGTATCTTGGGTCATCTCGGCCACCTTCATTCTTTTATTCAACTCTTTCATCACTTTTGCATCCTCATATGGTTGGTTTCTTATGGTTATTTCAATCATTAACCCATTGAATCTATGTTTTCACCCACACATTTTTTAATCTATGAAATAGGTTATCTCCTTGAGCTATGCTTTCTAATTTTCCATACTAAGGCACAAAATTTGAACCAACCATTGAATTAAATTAGCCCTATTGAGGCACAATTAATTATCAATGATTTAAATTTTCCCTACTAGGGTAAAATTGCTTTATCAATTGATCAAATATACTCTATTGGATCACATTATTATTTCCTCTCTTTGGAGACATAATTCACCCATTTATTCTAATTTGAAGCTCTATAAACTTTTCCCCTCATTTTGGCAATGTTTTACTGTGCAACTTATCTCAAGATTGATCATTTGTAAGTGCACAACTTGCACCCTAGCTTTGGGTGTGTTCAAAGTGTGTTTCTTGTATTTGTGGATTTTATCCTTCCCATTCCCTCCATCCTTGGGGCCCATTATACTCTAATTATATATAGATGATTGATGGAATTAATGCATGCAAGGATTAACTCACTATGGATTTAATCTATCATATGGGTGAATCTCACTTTCTCCCTCTTTCTGAGAGTCCATCCTTCTTTTTCATCCCAATATGTCCTCTCGAGGGGCTATCATGGGTCATTTTCTTCCAATTTATTATTGGAAAATCTTTTCTTTGAAAATATGTTACTTTTCTTGAATGTCTCACTACACCTTCTCAAATATGAACAAAACTTAGACATCTAATTCCTAACACCATTGTATTAAAATTATCAATCTTACTTCAAATTTGTGAAAATGTATAAATGGGCCAAAATCACTTAAACGCACTAAATGGTTTGAGTTTGTTGTATATAAATGTCAATTTAGGCTAGTGTATGCCTAAATGGGGTAATGCATTTTATGTGATTATTAACTTTGATTAAATTATTTTGAGTCAAAATGATGAAAATGCATTTTGATGCTCTAGATCACTCTTTTCTTCTAATTTGGAAGCACATGACATGTGCATGTGTTGTTTTGTGTCAACAACATCCTAAATGAGATATTTTTGCATATGTAACTAACATCACCTTCTAATTCCTCTCCATTCAAATTATGACCTAGTAATATGACATTTTAACCAGTTTGATTAATGATGTGCAACCAATTTCCAAAGACCTGCTTAAATTTTGATTAATATCACTAAGGTAAATTAATCCAAATCAATAGCTTAAGAGGAAAATCAATGGAAGTTATTGAATATATTTTAATTATAAATTGATTCCTATTATTTTCATCATTAAATGACATCATTTGTGGGGTGGCATCTATAAGACATAAATGCAATAAATATCAAGTTTAAGGCCTCCCATGCCTCTTTAATGCCCATTCCTTCCAAATATTAAGGAGGGTATTTATGGATTAATTATACAAAATTGGATTAATTCATATCCACGCATCTTTATTTTAAGATGGATGGTCATGGTTGATCATGGTAAATTTGAAAACTCTATAAATAGGAAGGCCAAAACTACCATTTTAAAGCTTCATTTGTGTAAACTTATTATGTAAAATTCTCTCCATAAGCTATTTGTGTGTGGTATTTATTATGCTTAATTTTCAATGTGATAGCTTCAAGATAGGTACAAAATTTATTTTCATATCATGATCCTCATTTCATTATTGCACAATAGATGATGGAGGAGCTTTGCCTTGCATCATTGATGAAGACTTACGTACCAAATCAAGGGAAAAAACATGTTTTGAGCCACATTTGGGTGATGGGATGCTCTTGGAAAGGTATTGTGTGTGTTTTATTTCATTTTCTCTTAATTTTCATTTTTCAAACCCCATTAAAAGAGATGGCTTAGATTATTATGTTCTTATGAATTTTTCTTGAGTTTTATTGACTAATGCTTGATCTAACCATCTTTGTAATCCATCTCTACATTTATAAGACACATTAAGGAGGGTGATGGGGCACTAACTAGTAATGATATCTAGGTCATGATCCTTAGGAATGAAATTAATATTTCATTTATTAATAAGAGAGCCTAATCATTTATTTTTTGAAGGATTATTAATAAATTTTCAATAGGTTAAACTGTACAAAATGCCAAGTTGCTTTGTAAAATTAACAAGGGAATCCATCAATACCATGGGCTTTATCAATGGCCATGCATTTCACTACATGAAAGATTTACTAAATATTTAGAGGGGCATCACATATTTTATGATTTACAAAACTAATTTTTTAAAGAACCACATCTAAACACTCTTGAAATGCATGTGAACATTCCCTTATCTATCTTTAGGCTTGGAACACTAGCTTGTAGTGGTCAACAAAAATCAAGGAGATTTTAGGAAGATTGATGAGACGCTAATGATAAAGCTTTATAGTTATAATTTTGTTCCTATCTTATTTTTCATATAGGGATTTTAGGAATTATTTTGAAACCCAATCCCTAATTTTGAGCCAATGTAGGAAAGCTTGGATTTAAACCCATCTATCTACTTGGTTCTCTGTAACTTCAATCTTGTGCTTGATGTAATTATCATGGATTGTAACTACACCATCAATAATATAAGAGACTTTTTGATATTATTTGATAACAACACCATCTTTATACTTATAGACTTTCCAAATTATCTTTTCCATAATGGTGAAGTAAGGTGGTTTTGTGACTGATTACTCCATTCCACCACTCAACCCAAATAGAAGCATAAGGTGGGTGTGGCACAAGGTTCTAAACCCTAAAAATAATACAAATTGTGCCCTCATGGAGGAAGAGGGTGTTATCATTTGTTTTGATTATGTGGCATCTTGAAACATCCACCACCCCACTTCACTATACAAGTGATGGGATAGTGGTTTGAAAGGATAATTTTGGGATGGATGATGACAACTTTCTCATTAGACAACAAAAAAAAATGTGTTTCTCAAAAAATATAAATGGCCTAACCTTTTAAGGACCCTATCAACATCATCCTAATAGTTATACCAAGTGAACCAAGATGAATTATTAAAGGTGCATTACAAGAAAAATGTGTCCACCAAACCCAAATACTTTTTCAAATAGAACCATGTTTTATTCTCTCTCATACACCATCACATAGAGAGGGCACTTACTTTTTCATCAATCCTTTTAATCATATTAAAATATCCACAAATTATCTAGGTGGAAAAAGGTAGATTATCAATGATCCATCACCATAATACCATTCTTTTAGGGCCATCATTTAGAGAATAAATGTTGAGAATACCCAAAGAGTGACCATTGATGTCAAGAAAAACCCAAATTACTTGATGTGATATATCTTCACCCAAATAAGCAATCAAAGGGGAAATTTTATTATAAATCAATATACTAGCATGGCCAAATCCATTTTCATGCAAATTTGAAAAGTGAGAAGTGTCAAATGAAATACATTTTAAATAAGTACACAAAAGAAACCCTAAAATCTTAACTTATTATAGACAAATAAAATCAAAACATCCCAACTATTGACAAGAAATACATAAATAATTTGTGAGGACTATGTGAGATCTTGAACATTCTATGATATTAAATTCATTAAGGAGAGTCTTTCATGAGAAGTTATCCCTAACCATCCTCTATGTCATCTTTGGTTTCAAGTGCTATAAATTGATTCCTCGAAAGAGGTTGCTAGTTTAAAAAAAATCCCTAAACAAAATGGATCATCAGTTTGATTCATTGTAATCTCAAGGAGAGTTAATATTTTCACAAGGTGGATTGTGTGAACTCTGAGGGGCAAAAGAACTTAAAGAGGGTGTCCCAACATGGGAATAACTTACTTGAGGCCGAATAACTTGAGAACTTAGATCTGAGAGGCAATCAAATAAATTTGATACTTTTGAGGGTTAGTAAGGGGGAATGGGATCACTTCATTCCTCAGATGAGGCTTTCATAATAGGGTGAAAGTTTGTTGGTTTAGAACCCTTGACTTCAATGGCAAATTTTGTGTTAGCCACTATTATTCAACCATCATTATCATCTACCACCTCCTGATTTTTAGATTGCACCTATTTAGCAGAGAGATTTAACCAAAGCATAAGAAAATAATCATGAATCATATGGTCAGGTGATTGACATAAAAATAAAGTGTTTTGGATATCAAAGTGGTGGATTTTTGTGCCCAGTGGTCTAGCCCTACTTGAATATCAATGGGCTCTTTCAAGTCCTGTTAGCTGAAAAAATTATCATGGGGACAAATGTAGGATTTTATTCAACACAGGTTCAGAGTACTTATGTCACTCAATAATGTAGGGCTACATTCCATTTCCAATTATCAAGCAGAGCTACCTTGATTGAAAACTAAAAGGGAAATCAAGAAAAGAGCTATTCACAACTATTAATAGTAAAACTATTATTTATAAGGGGGTTCACAATTTTAATCTAAAAGAATGAAAAATGTGATATAAAGGAAATGAAAAGAATGATAGAAAAGAGGGGGGAAATGAAAAGGGAAAGGAGGAAGAGAGAACAAGATTATTCTAGCTATTTAAACATAGAAGCTGCTAAAATGATCCCAAGAAAGATGAAAAACAACTCTAAGTAGCTTAACATAGAGACTTGTTAGAATGGCCCAAGATTTAAAATTGTAATGTGTGGAAATCATTTTTCATGAAAATTAGATGGTAAATACATATCAAAAAAATACGATTAAGATATATACACTGAGAAGATTGGATAACATTGCAAAGAAGGATACACAATAAAATTGTATTTCCTAATAAAAAAGGGCATAAAATCCTATTCTTAATCTCAACAAAGTTTCCCAATGGAAAAGTTTATACTGCATATTCAATATAAATTTATACACTAAAACTTTACATTCATTGAATCTCTAACAATAACATTTTAGCAAAATGAAAGAACAAAAATCAAAGTGAACTGACATACTCATGCATATCATCATTCAGAAAAACTCACAGCATACAGTCCTATAAATCATTTCTTTATTGATAATTTTTAGGGATGTACATATATAATCCTTATTTTTATCTCTCTATAAATTCTCATATTGTCAAAAAATTAACAAATCTCAATTCCATAACTAAGACCAAAAGTTGAAACAGAACCAGAATTCAAACTAGCACTTGTTAACCCTTACAAATGAGCCATAGAAATATATTTATAGGTTACAATGGGTGGTTATATTATGTAACCACATTTTCTAAAATTTTAGGGGATTTAAAATCATGTTAGAAAATATACATAGCTTAAAATTTTCAAAAATGCGTTGAGCAATTTTCACAACTTGCAAAAGTGTTATGACCAATTTGAAAGACTTGTAAAAGTGCATTAATGTTTTTGGATGACTTGAAACCTTAAAAAGTAATTTGAGTGATTTTTAAAAATTTCAAAAGTGAAATGAACAATTTTCATGAATTTAAAAAGTGTGTTGGTGTTTTTTCACAACATGCAAAAGTGCAATGGCCAATTTACACAGCTTGCAAAAGTGCCTTGACAATTTTGCATAACTTGAAAAATGTGAACTTCACCCTATTTTTGTAGCTATGATTCTCCTCTTGATTTTATAAGTTCAAGGTGAAGTTTTATCACCATGGGTCCTTAAGGAAAAATTTTATCCATAAAATTTTATTTAAAACTCATTAAATGAGATTAAAATCAGATTTCATACTCCAAAGTTATGGATTGAGGGAGATTGGACCCTACTTGGACACATCTAGAATTCTACCTTGCTTGAAAATTTGTGATTTTCCCCTTTATTTTAGAAGTTCAAGATGAATTTTTTACACCATGTGTTATTAATATAAAATATTATTCATCAAATCACCTTTCTAATGCATCAAACGATAGAAAAAAAAGAGTTTGGATGCAAAAGTTATGGCATGAGGGAGATTTCACCCATTTTTTTTTCATTTTCTAATTGTCAGTGTGTCAGATCCCAAGATGTGTAAAAATAAGCACCAGAGTCTGACAAAGTGTTTAGCAAGGCATCAGGATCTAATAGGTTTTTGAGTATCTATTAAGATCTAATTATATACTCAGCATGTGATTAGGTTTTGACATCTGTTTAGATACATGTTGGATTCTAATGGTTTATTAGGCACTTATCAAAATTTTGATACTTGCTTGGTAGGCATCTAAAGTCTGATAAGACAAGGACTTAGCCAATTTTTGAATTTTGTCAATTTTAAACTTAGCATTTGATCAAGAGTTAAATTTTGACTATGAATACCTTGAGTAAGATGTCTTAACTTTGGGAATAATAAATTTGACCCACTTTGACTCAAGTTGACCTTTCTTGACCATTTGTGATAAAAAATTGGTAAAACAAATGCACAACATACCTTATATGATTCCTCATGGACTTATTCTATATTAAAATGTAAAAGATGAAGAATTAAATAGTGATATCAAAGCCTCTATTCACTTTTAACCTCAGAATATCACCCAATCCCATATGTAAGAATAATCTTCATGTTCTATATTGAAATTTGTATCCTTGATTCTATATCTATTTTTAGCATGCTTTCCATGATGAAAATAATCTTGTTCTACCAAAAGATAAATTATCAATATATCGTCAACACCCCCACTTTTATGATTCAAAATTCCCAAATTAAGTTGACTAAGATATTCTACTCAAATGTATATTCATCTAAAAGGAAGAAAGATAGTGCATATCTCAACAAGCGACCCAAGCCTTGTACATTGGGATACAGATTTGATGTCCCATTTTTTTGTCCATGTCCTTAAAACACCTCTAATTACTTGTATGAGTGTAATTGGGGATGTTATCACAAAATTTCAAATTTCATAAGAACAAGTAACTCTGATTATGAGACTACATTTTTAAAGGGAATGCAAGAGCAATTTGTAATATGAGATAATTGGTGCATTATTATTATATATTCTTAAAAACTTCTTTGTAGCTCACATTTACATGTCCTTATTTGGCCAATGGATAGCTAGTTCATCTATCTCAATCATATGATAAATAAACATGCACTATTGGGCTAGATCCCATGTTCTAAAAAATTATGTATTATGATCCAACCAACTGGCAGCCAATTCACCTATCTTATTCATATGAGAAATGAACATGCACTATCAATCCAGATCCTCTACTTATGATAATTTCTCATGTTTACCACCTATTTTCTTGAAGAGACCCATGAAAATTCTATCTTTTTTTTTACTTGAGAAACAAACATCCAAATCACCATTTTCATGATACACTGTCAAATGTATCTCCTAGAGATTCGCTTAACTAAAATGTTTCAAAGGATCTACTCTACATGTTATTCCAAAAATTAAAGAAAAAATTGAACCATAGAATTAGCATGGGATCAAAGATGTCTAACAGATTTGGATGCAATGTAGGTATTCAAACAAATATAGATGTAAACACTAAATAGTTCAACCATGGTCATACATCCCCTAAGAATATCATACTTTCATTCATTTTGAAGCAATGATTATTTTGACATCTTTTTCAAAATGAAGTGATCATCCACTAAGAGTTTCAAGGCTAGAAACATAACTATAAGAATGTTTAGGACAAATAACCAATACATACAAAGGAAGGAAAAATAGATTGTTTATTATATTTATTAAAAAAAACACGTGCACACCAAAACAAAATTGGGAAAAGGAAACAAGATAAAACAGGGAGAGTAGAACTATTTATAGGTAAAAGAAGAAAATGAGAAGACTATATAATACCATTCACTATCTAGGAGAAATACCTTCTATTTCAAAATAATGGGTTTAAATTATGAGTTATGAACATATTCCATAACATTGAATAAGTAGGTGGGAAGAGAATGAACTTACAATCACCATGAATACTGAGATAGTCATGAATAGATAGATTAACATTGTCTTCAAGTTTTAGAGTAGAATCATTGTGAACTTTCCAATCTTATGTGATAATTCTTGACTAGTGATGAACATCTTCAATATCTTCTTAAATGACTTCAGATGCATTTGTGCCAAATATAGGATCTGAATTAGAGAGAAGTGTGTTGCATGTTTCTTTATAAAATGGAACAACAATAGGAATATCTTTTGCAATGAATTGAGTAAATATATTCTTTTATAAATCACTTCTTATGATAAAGATGAATTTATCATTGAATGAGTCATCATCATCATCTTCATCAATTTTTTCTACTTTGATAGTTTCCATTTCACTTGAAATGAAAATTGGGCACCATCCATTATGCTCTTTGTTCACATATTTTTTGATTTTGACCATGGCATGATTATGATCTTCAATTTTCATTGGCTTGATTGCTTTGGATTCAAATCTTATGGAGAAATCTTCTATAATGGAGTATGAAAAGTGTCAAGAGAATCTTCACTTTTGACCACTTAATCTTCCATTTTGATGCAAGAGGAATCTTCCTTTTTTACATAAAATTGGTTCCATGCTATCTTCACTTTTAAAATTTAGAAAATAACATTTTGAATTATTGTTTATCTCTATTTTTGGTTTAATCAGTTGTTCTTAAAATAATTCAATTTCTCCTAAGACTGTGAGGTTTGAGCCATCTTGTGAAATAGATAAATATTTCTCTTCTTCACCAAGGGGAAACCAAATTCTTTTTCTATTCTCTAATCAATCATTAGTTCTTCCAAATTTTTGCCTTATTCTATAATTATGAATCTGAAATAATCATATGTGACAAGAAGCACTTTTCCTTTTCCTCTGTTGGAGTTTTAACATGTTTGATCAAGAATTTGATTTCAAAAAATCTTTTCTGAACTATGAGGACTGTTGATTATATTATATTTCACTAATCCACTATTTCTAACAATTATAGTACATTTTAAAACTTCCTTCTTCAACATTCTAAAAAAAACCATGTCATCTTCAATCTTGATAGCTTCTTGTTGTGCAATTTCCAAGTCATTTACCTTGTTCCTTATCAAGATGAATTTGATCTCTTGGTGTAGAGAACCAATGAAGACACATAGTTGATTTTTGGGAGTTGGTTGATCTGCCTAAGAAATTTGTCTCAACAATTTGCTAAAGTGTGCTACAAACTCTCCCATCTACTCATATTCTTGTTTCTATATTTGGAATAAATCTAAAAATAATGCACATACATCCACATCTAGTTTGAATCTATTCAGAAACTTGTTCTTTAAGGAGCCTCAATTCATAATGCATATATTCTAGGTGTCAAAAGCACTCAACAATGGGTCCAATGATAGTTTCAACAAAAACCCTAACCATGACATCTTCATGCATAATGCCCAAGATACTACAGGATACTATGAAGACCAGGATATGGTTATCCACTTTTTGACCATTTTATATATAAAAAATCAGAAATATATTCCTTTCTCATGATAGTAACTCATTATATTGGGCCAAATCCAATAGAAAAAAACATTTTCCCTATGGGACACGAGAAGTATTAGGTTTGGGGTGAAACAATTTCATTTCTTCAATAAAAAATATACAAGAACTAGGTACTTCATCTCAATATATTTTCCAACCTCCATTCCAAGGGAGGTTCCTTGAAATGTCTGAAAATTACATGTGTAAATCACCTCTATCCCCAATAGAGTCACCAAAAACTATTGGTTGAAAAATTTGTCAAGAGGAAAAATGTGGGATTTCAGTCAATAGCTTGGGGTTAGAGTCCTTACATCAATCAACAACATAGGTACAAAATCCCTCTCATATTAGAAGGTGGATCTACCTCTATTGAAAACCAAAATGAAAAGTGAGAAAAGAGATATTTACAATTACTTACAATAAAATTATAATTTATAACGGGGTTCATACTTTTAAATTGAAAGTACAAAAAATGAAGTAAATGAAAGAAATTATGGAAAAGAGGGGAGAAATGAGAAGGGAAAGGAGGAAGGGAGAGTGAGATTATTGTGTCCAGTTAAACACAAAAGCTACTAGAATGATCCTAGGAAAGATGAAGGATAACTCCAGGTAGCTAAACACAGACTCACTATAATGGTCTAAGATTTAAAACTGTAACATGAAAGGACTTTTTCATGAAAATGAGATGGGAAATACATATCATGAACATAAGATCAAGATACATACACCAAGGATATTGGATAACATTACAAATAATGATACATAACAACCTCGTATTTCCCAATAAAAATGGGCATAAAATCATTTTCTTAATTTCACCAAGGTTCCTGATTGAAAAATTTATAATGTAGATTCAACATAAATTTATACACTAAAACTTCGCATTCATTGACTATCTAAAAATAACATTTTATCAAAATTAAATAACAAGAATCAAAGTGAATTAACATACTCATGCATATCATCACTCAGAAAAACTCACACAACAATGTCTTGTAAATCATTTCTTTATTGATTATATGTAGGGTTATATATACAAACTCCTTTCCATATTGCTATAAATTCTCATATTGTCAAAAATTTAACATAGTTCAACTTTAGAAACAAGACTAGAACTTGAAATAAAACCAAAATTTGAACTAGAACTTGCTAACCCTTACAAATGAACACTAAAAATCTATTTATAGGTTACAATTGGTGGTTATACTATGTAACCACCTTTTATGCATTTTTAGGCGATTTTAAAATCATGTTATAAAATATGCATAACTTAAAACTTTCATAAATGTGTTGATCAATATTGACAACTTTCAAAAGTCCAATGACCAATTTTCATGACTTGCAAAATCGTATTAGTGTTTTTGCTTGACTTAAAACCTACAAAAGTGTGTTTAGCAATTTTCACAACTTGAAAAAGTGTAATGAAAAATTTTTATGACTTGTAAAAGTGTGTTGGTGTTTTTTCACAACTTTCAAAAGTGTAATGACCAATTTCCACAACTTGTAAAAGTGCCTTGACAATTTTGCACAACCTAAATGCAAAAGTTACGGCCTGAGGGAGAATGAAGCCTATTTTTGTATTTTTTGCTTGTCAGGGTGTCAAATTCTAGGATGTCTTAAAATAGTGTTGGAATAAAAAATTGTGTTTAGCAAGGCATCAAGATATGATAGGTGTTTGAGCATTTATTGGGATATGATGATCTTTTTAACATGTGATTGAGTTTTGACATGTGTTTGGATGCATGTCAAATTTTGATGGTCTACTAGGCACTAGTAGGAATTTTGAGACTTGTTTGGCAGTGTTTCAAAGTCTGATAAGATAAGGACTTAGCCAATTTTTTAATTTTAAAATTTTTGAATTTAGCATTTGATCAAGAATTGAATTTTTACTATAGATACCTTGAGTTAGACAATTTGACATTAGGAATAACAACTTTGACCAAATTTGACTCAAGTTGACCTTTCTTAACCATTTATGATAAAAAAAACTAGTACAAAAAATGCACAACATACCTTAAATGATTCTTCATAGAACTATTTTATATTAAAATGTAAAATATGAAGAATTCAATAGTGATATAAAAGCCTCTATTCTCTTTGGCCCTCAAAATATCACCCAATCCCATATGTAAGAATAGTCTTCATGTTCTATATTAAAATTTGTATCCTTAACTATATATCCCTTATTAGTGTGATTTCCATGATGACAAGAATCTTATTCTACCAAAATATAAATTGTCGAGATATCCTCAAGACCCCAAATTTTGTGACAAAAAACTCTCGAATTAGGGTAGACCAAGATATTCTGATCAAATACATGCCCATCTAAAATTCTATTCTAAAAACCACTCAATGGATCACCATTTGGAAGATCAAAGGATAGTGCAGATCTCAACAAGATACCCAAACCTTTTCCATTAAGATCTGGATTGAAAGTACCATTTTTTTTCTTTACCCTTAGAACACCTCTAATTTCCTGTATGAGCACAATTAGGGGTATTATCATGAAATGTTAAAAATTTTGACAATAATTGGCTTCGACTATAGGACCACATTTCCAAATGGAATGCAAGAGTACTCTAGAATCTCAAATGATTGGTGTCTTATTATTACATAATCTTGAAAAAATCTCTATATCTCACATTTTCACATCTTGATCTAACCAACTAACAACTAGTTTGCTTATCTCAATCATATGAGAAATGAACACACATTTTTGGGACAGATACCATGTTCTAAAAATTTCTATATTGTGATCCAACCAACTGATAGCCAATTCAACTATCTATTTGTATGAGAAATAAACATTCATTGTCAGGCCAGATACCCTACTTATGAAAATTTTGCATTCTTACCACTTGTTCACTTGAAGAAACCCATGAAAAATCCATCTATTATATTTCTTGAGAAAAACAATCCACACCATTTTCATGATACACTATCAAATGTTTGCTCTAGAGATTCATTTAATAGAAATTTTTCAAACGATCTACTTTGCATGTTATTGCAAAAGCTAAATAAAACTTTACACCATAGAACTAGCATGGGATCGAAGATGTCCAATGGATTTGGATGTAATTTAGGTATTTAAAAAATACAAATGTAAACACTGAATAGTTCAAACATGGTCATACATCCCTTGATAATATCATCCTTTCATTCATTTTGAAGCAATGGTTATTTTGACATCTTTGTGAAAATGATGTGATCATCCACTAAGATTTTTAAGTTTGGGAACATAACTACAATAATGTGAAGCAAAAAAAAACTAATACACAGAAAGGAAGGAATAACATGCATGCTATTTTATTTATTGAAAAACAACACGCACACACCAAAACATAAATGGGAAAAGGAAACAAGCTAAAATAGTGAAAGTAAAACTATTTATAGGGAAGAGACAAAAATGAGAAGACTATACAAAACCATTCACTAGCTCATATAAATACCTATAATTTTAGAACAATGGATTTAAATTGTGAGTCTTGAACATGTTCCATGATAGTGAAAAAGTAGGTGGTAAGAGAACAAACTTTCAATAACCGTGAATATTGAGATAGTCATGAATAGACAAATCAACAATGTCTTCAAGTTTTGGAATAGAATCATTGTGAAATTTCCAATCTTATATGAGAATTCTTGAGTATTAATAAATATCTTCAATATTTTCTTGAAAGACTTTAGATTTATTTGTGGCAAATATAGGATTTGAATCAGAGAGAAGTGTGTTGCATGTTTCTTTTTGAACTAGAACAACAATAGGAATATCTTTCACAATGAATTAAGTGTAGATATTATGTTCCAAATCACTTCCCATGATATATATGAATTCATCATTTAATGATTCATCATCATCATCTTCATCAAATTATTATACCTTGACAATTTCCATTTCACTTGAAATGAAAATTGGGAACCATTCATTGTGATCTTCATTCACATCTTTTTTTGATTTTGACCATGGAAAGATTATGATCTTAACTTTTCATATGATTTATTTATTTGAATTCAAATATTGTGTATAAATATTCTATAGTGGAGTATGAAAAGGAAGTATTAGGAGAATCTTCACTTTTGACAACTGAATCTTCCATTTTGATACAAGATGAATCTTTTATTTTATATAAAGTTGGTTATATGTTATCCTCACTTTTAGAATTTAGATAATCACATTATAAATTATTTATTATCTTTGTGTTTGGTTCAATTATTTGTCCTTAAAACAACTCATTTTCTCCTAGGACTATGAGGTTTGAGCCTTCTTGTGAAATAGACAATTAATTTTTCTCTTCTTCACCAAGGGGAAAGCCAAATTCTTTTTCTATTTTATGATCAATAATTAGTTATTATAAATTTTCACCTTATTCCACAATTATGAAACTAAAACAATCATATGTTATGGGAATCACTTTCTCTTTTTGATATACCATAACATCATTTTTAAATAATTCACAACTAGTCCTTCAATGCTTATGGGGCTTACTAGGCCTACCAACCACTCACAAACACAAATTTTAGTATATTAATGATTAAAAATAGTAATTAATGTTTAAACCAACCCATATATCATGAAAAAACTGAATCACAACTTTTTTAGCTTTTTATTTGAGCGAACATATAAATTCTTCTTTGAAACCAAGGGTTTAGGCCTATTTAAAGACCTTGTCTGACTATAACTAATGTATATTTCTCTATACTTATCCAAAAAACATAAAATAAGATTAAATATAAATATATAAAAAATAATATACTTCATACCAAAATTTATATACTTATTACTGAGCTTTTTTAATATACATAAGTTTTATTGCTACCCCACGAGGGTTTACACCTTCTCAAAAGACTACAAGTCTATGTTTTGAGGTTTTTCCTAGACTAAACACCAAAAAATGTCCTAAAATTTGATACACACTTTTATTAATCCCAAAATAACATTATCATAAATTTTAATATTTTATACATGGTTAAATTTTGAGATATAACCATTTTTGTGACTCAAACCATAGTATGTCAATGATAGGGAAACTAGCACTACAAATTGTATAATTTGAGTTTTGCTTAATTTCAAGAATTTAACACTTGTAAATTGTTTTTAAAATATTTATATATAACTTAAAATCATTTTCAAGATTCATATTATCTGAAAAACATTAAAATATCTCAACAATCAGATCTACATTACACAAAATTCTATGTTTCTTAAACTCAGTCCTATGAATTCAAGGCTTTGGAAAAAAATATTATACATAAAAACATGAAATTTTTTATATAATACCAAAAGGAACATATTAAAACATTAAAATTTCAAAACCCACTCTCTTTTATTCAAATATTTTCAAACTACACATATAGTCCTATAGACTATCATACGCACACACAAGCCTAATGGCCTTCCTTTACTTTTACCAAGTCTCCACCACTTCTATAAATCTCATTTCCTTTATAATATCATGATTTTATAACCTCCTTGGAGTATTATATCTTCCTCTTCCACATTCCAATCAGTTCATTTCTTCATGTAGGATGGTTTTATCTTCATTTAATAATTTTCTATTCTTGATTTTTTTCAACATTATCTTCTCCACAAAACTTGCTCAAAGCTTATCTCCACTTGATTATCTATCCTCCACACCTATAATAGGTATTATCCACCAATTACATGTTAATTTTTACTCTTTTACATTTTAATTACATTTACATTGATCTTATGTATACTTCTAATGACCTTTTAAGGGATTTAAACCCTTCATATGACTCCTTTTATGAACAACATATGACTTTTATTTTTTAAGGTATCATACATGTTTACATACCTTTATAAACTCACAAGATACTTTTACAATGATTATAAGTCCTCATATATCTTTGGAGTGCATTTTTCCTTTAAAATCAAGGCTTATTGACTTACATGAACTTTAATTTACAAAATGTACAATTATGAGTTGATGTTCCTACATCACTTTTCCTCTGTTGGAGTTCCAACATGTTTGAATAAGAATTTACCTTTGAAACATATTTTTTGAAGGGTGAGTATTATTGACATACTAGGTTTCACTACTTATTCATTGTTCCTGATAGTTTTAGTATGTTTTAAAACTTCCTTCTTCAACATTCCAGATAAAACTATGTCATCTTTAATCTTGATAGCTTCTTGTTGTGCATCTTACAAGTCATTTACTTTGTTTCTTATCAAGATGAATTTGATCTCTAGGTGTGAAGAACCAATTAAGACATAGAGTTTATTTTTGAGACTTGGCTAATCTACTTGAGGAATCAATCTCAACAATTTATTGAAGCATGCTATAAACTCTCTCATCTACTCATCTTCTTATTTTTAGATTTGGAAGAAATATGAAATAAATGCACATACATCCAAACTAGTACGAATCTATTCAGGAATTTTTTCTTCAAGGAGTCCCAATTCAAAATGCATCCATCTTACAAGTGTCAAAACCACTCAGCAGTAGATCCAATGAGAGTTTCAACAAAAACCCTGACAATGACATCTTCAAGAATAACTCCTAAAATAATATAGGACACTGTGAAGACTAGGATATATTTATCTTCATCTTGAACATTTTCTTCAAAAATCTTGGGAAATCTCTTCCTTGATCCTAATGGTAACTCATTATATTGGGCCAAAGCCAACAACCCAAAAACGTTTCCCTATGGGACACAAGGAACATTGGGGTTTGGGCTGAACTAACATCATTTCTTCAATAATAAAGATGTACGAACTAGGTACATCATCTTAACAGAGTCACGAACTTCCATTCTAAGGGAGCTTCCTTAAAATGTCTAAAAATTGTGTGCGTAAAGCACCATGATCTCTAATGGAGTCACCAAAAACTATTACTTGAAAAATATTTAGGGGGACAAATGTGGTATTTCAGTCAACAACATGGGGTGAGAATCCTTACATTAGTCAAAAACATAGGGACAAATTCCTCTCCTATTATTAGGTAGAGCTACCTTTATTGAAAACCAAAATGGAAAGCGGGAAAAGAACTATTCAAAGTTATTTATAGAAAAACTATTATTTATAAGGGGGTTCATACTTTTAAATTGAAAGTATAAATAAATTAACAAAAATGAAATGAAATGAATGATGGAAAAGAGGTGGAAATGAGAAGGGAAATAAGGAAAGGAGAACAGGATTATCCTGGCTAGTTAAACATAGACATTGCTAAAATGATCCTAGGAAAGATGAAGGATAACTCTAGATAGCTAAACATAAACACTCACTAGAAAGGTCCAATATTTAAAATTTTAATGTGGAAAGACTTTTTCATGAAAATGAGATGGGAAAGGCATATCATTAACATACAATCAGGATACATACACTAAGGAGATTGGATAACATTGCAAAGAAGGATACATAAAAACCTTATATTTCCTGATAAAAATGGGCATAAAATCCTATTCTTAATCTCACTAAGGTTTCTTGATGGAAAAATTTATAATGTAGATTCAACAAAACTTTCAACACTAAAACTTCACACTCATTGACTATCTAACAATAGCATTTTAGCAAAATAAAAGAACAAAAATCAAGTGAACTGGCATACTCATGCATATCATCATTTATAAAAACTCGCAACATAAAGTCTTGTAAATCATTTCTTTATTGATTCTCCACAGAGTTGTATATACAAACTGCTTTCCATATCACTATAAATTTTCATATTGTCAAAAAACTAACATAACTCGACTCCAAAACCAAGATAAGAACTCAAAATAGAACTAAAGTTCGAACTAGAACTTGCTAACCCTTACAAATCATCCCTAAACATATATTTAGAGGTTACAATGAGTGGTTATACTATGTAACCACCTTTTATGCATTTATAGGGTCTTGTAAGATCACGTTAGAATTTTTTTATAATTTAAAACTTTCAAAAATGTGTTGAGCAATTTTCATAACTTATAAAAGCACAATGACCAATTTGCAAGACTTGTAAAAGTGCATCAGTGTTTTTGCATGACTTGAAACCTAAAAAAATTTGTTGAGTAATTTTTAAAACTTGTAAAAGTGAAATAACAAATTTACATGACGTTAAAAATTACATTGGCATTTTTTCACAACTTAAAAAAGTGCAATGGCCAATTTGCACAACTTGCAAAAGTGCCTTGACAATTTTTCACAAATTGAAAACTGTAAACTTCACCCTATTTCTACAATTGTGATTTTCACCTTGATTTTATAAGTTAAAGATTAAGTTTTCTCACGATGGGTCCTAAAGTAAAAAATTTTCTCCATGAAATTCTATTTCCAATGCATTGAAAGATAGCTAAATCAGAGTTCAGATGCCAAAGTTATGGATTGAGGGAGATTGGACCCTACTTGGACACATCTAGAATTCCACCTCGATTGAACAATTGTGATTCTCTCCCTTGATTTTATAAGTTTTTTTTCCACCATGTGTTTTTAATATAAAATATTATTCATGTAATTACTTTTCCAATGCATCAAACAAGATAAAAAATAGAGTTTGGATGCAAAAGTTATGGCTTGAGGGAGATTGGACACTATTTTTGAATTTTTTACTTATCAAGGTGTCAGATTCTGAGATGTGTAAAAAAGTGTTGGATTTTTACAAGGTGTTATATAAGGTATCAATAACTAATATGTGTTTGAGGACCTATTTGGATATGATGATCTATTCAACATGTGATTGGATTTTGAAATGTGTTCAAACACACATCAGATTCTGACAATCTACTAAGCACTTGTCATAATTTTGATACTTGTTTGGCGGAATTCCAAAGTTTGATAAGACAAGGACTTAAATAATTTTTTAATTTTCTCAATTTTGACTTTAGAATTTAATCAAGAGTTGACTTTTGACTATGAATACATTGAATAAGACAATTTGACTTTAGGAGTAATAACTTTTAACACCTTTGACTCAAGTTGACCTTTCTTGACTATTTGTAATAAAAAAATGGTACAAGAAATGCACAACATACCTTATATGATTCTTTATGAACTTTTTTCTATTAAAATTTAAAATATGAATAATTAAATAGTGATATTAAGGCCTCTATTCTGTTTGACCCTCAAAATATCACTTGATCCCATATGTAAGAATAGTCTTCATGTTATATATTGAAAGTTGTATCCTTGACTCTATCTTCCTTTTTAGCATGCTTTCCATGATGACAAGAATATTTTTCTACCAAAATAATTTTTTTGAAGATATACTTAACATGCCCAATTTTGTGACTCAAAACTATTAAATTAGGGCTAGCCAAGATATTTTGCTCAAATGCATATCCATCTAGAAAGTTACTCTGAAAACCACTCAATGGATAACCATTTGGAAGATCGAAGGATAGTGCATATCTCAACAAATGACATAAGCCTTTTCTATTGGGATATGGATTTGATGTCCCATTTTGTTGTCCCTATCCTTAAAACACATCTAATTACCTGTATGAGCATAATTAGGGGTGTTGTCATGAAATTTAAAATTTCATGACAATAACTGGGTCTAATTATGGGACCTCATTTTAAAAGGGAATGCAAAAATACTCCATAATCTTAGATGATTACTATTTTTTATTACATATTCCTAAAAATATTTATATAGCTCACATTTGCACGTCCTAATTTGGCCAACTGACACCTAGTTTTCCTATGTCAATCATGTGAGAAATGAGCACATGATGTTGGGATAGATACCATGTTCTAAAAATTTATATATTATGATCCTACCAACTGAAATCCAATTCACCTATCTTAGATGTATGAGAATGAACCTACACTATCAGGCCAAATTCCCTATTTATGATAATTCTACATGTTTACCACCTATTCACTTGAAGAGACCCATTAAAAATCTATCTATTCTATTACTTGAGAGACAAACATCCATATCACCATTTTCATGATACACTATCAAATGTCTATCTTGGATATTCACTTAACTAAAAAAATTCAAAGGCTTTACTTTATATGTTATTCCAAATACTGAAGAAAATTTTTCACCATAGAATTGTCATGGAATCAAAGATGTCCAATGGATTTGGATGTAATGTAGGTATTCAAACAAATATAGATGTAAACATTGGATAGTTTAACCATGGTCATACATCCCATAATAATATCATCCTCTCATTCATTATAAATTAATGGTTATTTTGACATCTTTTTGAAAATGATGTGATCATCCACTACGAGTTTCAAGGTTAGGAACACAGCTACAAGAATGTGAAGGCAAAACAACCAATACATAGAAAGGAAAAAACAATAGATAGTTTATTGTATTTATTGAAAAATAACTCACACACACTAAAAAAAAGAAAGGAAAATGAAACAAGCTAAAATAGGGATAGTAGAACTATTTATAGGGAAGAGAGCAAAATGAGAAGACTATACAAAACTATTCACTTGTCGATATAAATGCCTATCATTTTAGAAGAATGGATTTCAATTATGAGTTATGAACATGTTCCATGAAATTGAATAAGTTTGTGTGAAGAGAATGAACTTAAAATCACCGTGCATACTGAGATATACATGAGTAGACAAATCAATAGTGTCTTTAGGTTTGGAAAAGAATCATTGTGAACTTTAGAATCTTTTATGAGTATTCTTGAATAGTAATGAGCATCTTCATTATATTCTTGGATGACTTTAGATGCATTTGTGAAAAATACAAGATCTAAATGAGAGATAAGTATGTTGCATGTTTCTTTATGAACTAGAACAATAATAAGAATATCTTTTACAAAAAATTGAGTGCAGATATTCTTTTCCAAATTGATTCCCATAATAGAGATGAATTCATAATTGAATGAGTCATCATCATCATCTTCATCAATTTATTCTACCTTTACAGTTTCTATTTCACTTGAAATGAAAATTGGTCATTATTCATTTTGATCTTCATTCACATCTTTTTTGATTTTGATCATGGCATGCTTATGATCTTTAATTTTCATAGGCTTGATTGTTTTGGATTCAAATCCTACGAAAAACTCTTCTATAGTGGAGTATGAAAAGGAAGTGCTAGGAGAATCTTCACTTTTGACCATTGAATCTTCCATTTTGATAAAAGAAGAATCTTCTTTTTTACACAAAATTGGTTCCATGTTATCTTCACTTTTAGAATCTAGAAAATCACATTCTACATTATTTCTTCTCTCTATTTTTGGTTCAATCAAGTGTTTTTCAAACAAATCATTTGCTGCTAAGAATGTGAGGTTTGATCCATCTTATGAAAGAAAGAAATCTTTCTCTTCTTCACCAAGTGGGAATCCAAATTATTTGTCTATTCTCTAATCAATTATTAGTTCTTCTAACTTTTCACCTTCTTCCATAATTGTGAATTCAAAATAATCATGTGTTAAGAAACACTTTCTCTTTTCCTCTGTTGAAGTTTTGACATGTTTGATTAGGAATTTTCCTTTGAAATATCTTTTCTAAAGGATGAGAACTCTTTATTATATCAGGGTTCACTACTTATTCACTATTTATAATATTTATAGTATGTTTTGAAACTTCCTTCTTTGACATTCCAGTTAAAACCATGTCATCTTAAGTCTCAATATCTTTTTGTTGTGTAGTTTCCAAATCATTTACCTTGTTCTTTAGCAAGATGAATTTGATCTTTGAGTGTAAAGAACCAATAAAAAAGAGTTTATTTTTGGGACTTGGTTGATCTACCTGAAGAATCAATCTCAAAAATTTATTGAAACATGTTAGAAACTCTCTCATATGTTCATCTTCTTATTTATGGATTTGAAAAAAATATGAAAATAATGCACATACATCCATAGCTGGTTTGAATACTTAGTAATTTAATCTTTAAGGATCCCCAATTCACAATACATCCATATTATGTGTCAAAACTACTTAGTAGTAGGTCCAATGAGAGTTTCAACAAAAAGCTTAATAAAAACATCTTCATGCATAACTCTCAAGATATTATAAGACACTATGATGACCAAGATATGGTTATCTACACTTGACCATTTTCTCTAGAAAACTTTGAAAATATCTTCCTTGATCTTGATGGTAACTAATTGTATTAGGCTAAAGCCAATGACCCAAAACATTTTTCCCATGGGACAGGGGGAACATTGGGGTTGGGGTGAACCAATAACATTTAATCAATCAAAAATATGTAATAACTAGGTACTTCATCTCAATAGAGTCACCTACCTCCATTCCAATGGAGGTTCCTTGAAATGTATAAAAATTGCATGCATAAAGCACCTCAATCCCTAATGGAGTCGCCAAAAATTGTTACCTAAAAAATTTATCAGGTGGTTAGATATGAGATTTTAGTTAACAACATGGGGTTAGCACCCTTATGTCAATCAACAACATTGATGGATGTCATCAATACCCTTCATTTAATAATGTCAATCCAGGGTTGGTGTTTGAAGGTTGTATGTAAAAGGAGAAAGATATCTTTGGTAAATGTTTCCTTCTATCACACTCCACACTTGTATGAATTAAAAATCACAATTTCTAGAATTAAAAATCACACTTGATGAAATCAAAGTACACTTGTAAAAATTAAATCACACTTATAGAAATTAAAACACTCTTGCATAAAATTAAAACACAATTGCAAAAAATAAATTACTAAATTGAAAATGAATGATAAACACATAAAATACAAGTAGGTTTACAACAAGATATACAAAATAAAAACATTTATAGAAATAAAGAAATAAAATAATAATTTACAACAAATTGATGATTACAAAATAAATAAATAACATAAAATAAAAATACATTGATCCATCTTCCTTGGAATGAGTGGCCAGCTCATTCCTTAGAAGAAGGTTTATTCAGAACATTAGTTTTAGAATAAGTTACTCAGAATAATAGAGAGAAAAAATGTATTGATTGATTAATTATTCATTCAGGTGTAGGAGGTTGCATTTATAATTTTATGCTTCTAACCAAACACCTGATTTAGGGTTAACAACTATGATATTCTATCTTATCTCAATCTCCATAAAATATGAAGAGAGATATTTATTCTAATAATGAAATCTATGAAAACATAATCTTGACCTCCACCAAATATAGAGATAACTAATTATTAGAAATGAAATTACATAAATCTATATTTGAATATAATTTACAATCGAAAGTCTATACATAGAAATCTATATATAGAAAAAATATAAATGAAAAACATTCTTCATGATAGCTAGAACATTGAAATAATCTTATAAATACTTCCCAAACAAGTTTGTAGCAGTTTTCTTGAAGTTCATAGTAGTTCTATTGAAATCCGTAGCAACCTGCTAAAATCTATAGCAAGCTTGCTGAAATCCATAGCAAGTTTGGTGAAATCCATAGTTAGCTGATGTAATCCATAATTATTTTGATATAATCCATAACTAATCTGATATAATCCATAGTTGGTTTGATGTAATCCGTAGCTGATCCATAACAATCCTGTTGTAATTTATAACTATTGTAGCAAACCTATTGTAATCCAGAGTTATTGTGGGTTTTTGTAGTAATCTTGTAGGAGTTCATATCTTAATCAGAATATTAGATCTTGTTGTATAAGACTTCAACATGGTTAATCTTCATACCTTGAATCATTCTTAACATATTATGAACTGTATATACACTTATTGAAAGCTTTTTCTCAATAATCATTAGAAATAGCTGACTAATAGATAACAATGAATTTCAAAGACATAATCATGATATATACTTGATATTTTATTCTAAATAAACTATAAGTTCAAAAACTACATTTAGATCTACTTCTTATGCAATAAAAAGGATGTTATTTTATAGATATAATGATCTGTTTTATGGACTCATCATCACCCCACACCTAATCTCATGCATACCACTATTTAAAATATCATGGTACATATGCATGGGTTAGCCTTAACTTCATACTTCAAATGAGTTTCCCAAATTGATTTTATTTATACAAGTATAATGAAATTTATCCAAATAAAATTGGACAATGAAATTTAAGGATATGTTCTTGTGTGGAGGTTTTTCTTACTATCTTTAGATTCTTTTGGATCCTTTTAACATAGGTTCTTGTGTGGAATTCTCATGCTGCTCTCTTCATATTTTCTTCTTTCTTTATTTTCTTCTTATTTTTATTCATTTTATTTTATTTTTTCATTTTTTTTAATGAGGTGAGATTAGGTTCTTATTTTGATAATTTCTACTATGTCTACACATATGTATTTCATCCACAAAGCAACTTTTGACATAAATTTATTTTTTTGTTTCTTTCAAAACTATGTACCATGAAATTTTTATTATTTTCAAAAATATGTACCATGATCAAGATCAAACCATTTTTGTATGTTTGGATAAGCCTAAATCTTATATATTCAAAGTTATTCTCCTCCCTCACACTTAATCTCATGCATCTCCTCATGCATGCCAAATGAATGAAGTGAGATGATATTACACAAGATCAAAAGGAAGTTTGTCCATTTCCCAAAACAAGCTATTTGCAAGAGTAGATCTTCATGTAATAACAAAACTTACAATTAAATTTAAATGTAAAATAGTAAATTAAAATACCATAGCATACCTTCACTCTTCAGTGTTGCTTCCATGGTAGCCAAAGTGAAATATGTTGGAAAAAAGTATAGTAAAAATATAGTCTTGTTATGCTAGAAATAAGAGCACAAAAATAAACAACTATGTAAAAAATTCATTAACTATTCTATTGGACAAATTGTATTCTTTTTATTTTTATGTTTTTACCCTTGACTAGTCAGTAAACTAGTTTTCTAATCAAGGCTCTTTATTCATGTACTTGATCTTTCAGCAAGCTAGTTTCAAACCAAGGCTGCCAACAATGCCCAAAGGTTTTTATTGTTATTTTTTTTTTTAATTTTTTTAATTTTTTAAAAACTAATAAAATGAAAAAAGTTAGCCATAGAATTTATACATCTTCCTATTACTTGAAAATATGGCATGATATTTTCTATATGTTGACATTCTTCAGCATTATTTTATGTAGTGATGACCAATAACTAGTGATAGGCACTTGTTGATTCTACTGCATTCTGTTATCAAAATTAACTTAGGACAATCTACCAATTTCTTGTTGAATTCATGAGTAGAAATTTTCATCTTTAGTATGATTATTTGTAATTAAAGTATCTTGTAAAAATCAAAAATAAACAAAACCTTTACAGACAAGCATAATATCAACAATGTCAAAGAAATATAAATGCCAACAATAAAATATTAAGATGAATATTTGAATAGATATGGAAGAATGCATTACAACCTATATAGGAATGATTGATGGTTTAGGAATTAACATTATTGATGATGGAATTTTATTGTGGAGAATAAGAACTTCCTCAAACAAGTTTTATTATTATGCAAGTAGATATGGGTTTATCTAATTCTTGAAGATGGATGGAAATGAGTGGAATGAAATGTCATAATTTTTTTATTATAAACTGTGCAAAAAATACTAACTATTATTTTGTATAGAAAAGATAAAATCATATTACTAAATTATATAATGTAAATTAAAAACTGAAAAACATACTTGTATAATTGAAATTTAGAGGTCCTTGGATTTCTTGTTACAAATAGATTTTACATGCTTCTTCTTGCTGCTGAATTTTTTGTGTTCTTCATCTACAACCTGACGTAGATTTACATCATGTTGATTAAGCTTATCAATATCTTCTTCTTTGGCTAGGAAATCAAAAGTGAGGGTTTGGGGGTGGTAGCCCTCAGTAGGGTCAAGGGGCAAAGCGAGGCCTAATTTACCACATTTGTAACCAAAAATTTACTTTGTGTTGAAGATTTTTATATGATTTCATGTTATTTGAGATAGCTTGCTAAAAGCATGTAATTCCTACAAATTTTTAGCATCTAAAGTACTCATAATTGTTAAACCCTGAGTCTCATATGACTATATGTAAATTCAATATCCTGGATTGCATACTACTCTAGAATAGAAGGGAAGTCTGATATTTTATTTTTTTTTAGATTGTCATCATTTTTATTATTATTTTAGATTGTCTTCCACATCCATGTAGAGTTAACAACAAACACAAAAATAGAATAAACATCTAGTATTAAGACTAGATTAATTTTTGAGTATTTCAATTTGTATTTTCTTTCAGATGTTATGACTATGATTTAGAAAGAATTTTATAAAATTTATAATAAACTCTAAAAATTATCCAAAGAGAAAATAAAAATTGAAATAGTTATATCTTGAGTATTTCAATTAATATTTTCTATTAGGCATTATTGCTACAGTTTAATATATATATATATATATATATATATATATATATATATATATATATATATATATACATATATATATATATATGTATATATATATATATATATATATATATATATGTATGTATGTATGTATGTATGTATGTATGTATGTATGTATGTATATGTATATGTATGTATATATATGTATATGTATGTATATATATGTATATGTATGTATATATATATATATATATATGTATACATATATATATATATATATATATATATATGTATATGTATATATATGTATATGTATATATATGTGTATATGTGTATATATATGTGTGTGTGTGTGTGTGTGTGTGTGTGTGTGTGTGTGTGTATGTATATATATATATATATATGTATAATTGGGTACAAAATAGAAATTGAAATATTTAAATCCTGTGAGTGCTAAAAAAATAATAATAAAATTTGTGATTATGTAAGACTTACCATCAATGTTGAGATATTGATTCTCATAAAATCTAGAGCTATAAATTTGCATGATACGAATTAATTATGTCAAATATGTTGCATGACCCTGTATCCACTTCCACCATGATCTGTCTTGTATGCAGATTTTTATTATTTTTAATTTATCTAACCTATGTGGACTTTGTTCAAAATAACTATGTATGGTACTATTACATGTAGGATTTTTAGGAAATTATATTTTTATATTCTATCCATAAATCTCTACATGAATCTCTCCATCTATTGACTTGTCTTGATTTATCACTTATCTGTACACATCTCTCCAAAACATGACATAGTATAAAAAACTATTAAAAGCATTATCATGCATACAAATTAGTCAACCACATCAGATCATAATGAAATCTATATGTAGGATTGTACCAGATAAAATCTCCATGATTTTTTTAGATCAATAGTTTCTTTTCAACAGATCATACAACTTTTAACCTTTCAATTTCTTGATCAACTATTGTTATATCTATCATTGTTGGAAATAAACTATGTTTACTTGGAAGATCAAATACTCCATATAATTTTGGCTCAGGAGTCTACTTTCAATAATTACATAGACTAGATTATAGACCATTTTATTTCAACAAAGATCATCAGCATGATTCTTTCTATTTGAAATGCTATCTCCTTGTATACTTCAGCCATCCTTTCATAAATTCTAGTCATTTCTGAATTTTGTTCACAAAAATTTGACATGTAATCCTATCTTACTAGAAACTATTTATGTTTTTCAAGTAAATAAAAAACAAAAAAATATTTTTATTGTAGGCATATAGGTATGAGGCATTTTAAAATAGTTAGAGATTGACTTGGTAGTGGTTTTTACCTATTGCTTAACATGCAACTTTTTCAAAATCATCCAAAAATATGTGTGATCTATTATAAGAGATTCTGGACAAGGTGAAACTATATTTGTATAGGTTCACACTACCATATATAGTCAATATAATGAATTCAAAATATAGATCACTATCTAAATATGCATGTTAAATACAAAAGTATCTATTTCAAATTTCTTGATTGTGAACAGAAAACTATTTTCTCCATCTTGTTGGTTGTTTCATAATTTTATTTCCATCCTACATCAACAATAATGTTAGTATTGGGGGATTTTTTTTTTTTTAATTTTTAAATCTAACATCTAATTGTAGAAAAATAAATTTTAATCAATGTTGTAGGAAATAAAATTTAAAGAAACCATTAAATAAGTGTCTTCTATCATATAATTTGCAAAGAAATATTTTTTCTCACTAGGAATCTTCTTAGTAGATCTGAATCTCCTAATAACACCATGGTTCCCTGGTAATGGTGCTAAAAATGATAGGTGTCATCAATACCCTTAATTTAATATTATCAATTTAGGGCTAGTGTCTAAAGGTTGTATGTAAAAGGAGAAAGAGATCTTTGGTAAATGGTTCCTTCTATCACACTCCACACTTGTAGGAATTAAAAATCACACTTGCTACAATTGAAAATCACACTTACTGAAATCAAAACTCACTTGTAGAAATTAAATCACACTTGTATAAATCAAAACATTCTTGCATAAAATTAAAGAACACTTACAGAAAATAAATTGTTGAATTGAAAATGAATGATAAACACATAAAATACCTATAGGTTCACAAGTTGTAAAAAATAAAAAAACATTTACAGCAATAAAGAAATAAAATAATAATTTATAGTGAAGTGATAATTATATAATAAAGAAATAAAATAAAGTAAAAATACATCGATCCATATTCCTTAGAATGAGTGGCCAACTCATTCCTCAGAAGAGGATTTATTCAGAACATCAATTTTAGAATAAGCTGCTCAAAATAATGGATAGAAGAAATGTATCAATTGATTGATTATTCATTCAGGTGTGGGAGATTATATTTATAATTACATGCTTCTAACCAACACCTAATTTATAATTAACAACTGAGATATTTTATCCAATCTTAATCTCCACAAAATATGGAGAGAGATATTTATTCTAATAATGAAATCTATGACAACATAATCTTGATCTCTACCAAATTTATAGAGAGCTAATTATTAGAAATGAAATTAAATAAATCTATATTTGAATACAATCTACAATGAAAATTCTATACATAGAAATCTATTTATAGAAAAAAATAAAATGGAAAACATTCTTCATGATAGTTGAAACATTGAAATACTCTTAGAAATGCTTCCCAAACAAGTTTTTAGTAGTTTTCTTGAAGTACATATTAGTTCTATTAAAATTCGTATCAATTTGTTGAAATCTATAGTAAGCCTACTGAAATTTGTAGCAAGCTTGGTAAAATATGTAGTTGGTTGATGTAATCCATAACTGGTCTGATGTAATCCATAATTAGTTTGATGTAATCTATAACTAGTTTGTAGCTGGTCCGTAACAAGCCTGTTGTAATCTATAGTTGTTGTAGCAAGCTTTTTGTAATCTAGAGCTACTGTGGATTTTTGTCATAAGCCTGTAGGAGTCCATATCTTGACCAAAATACTAGATCTTGTTGTAGAAGACTTTAAAATGGTTACTCTTAATACTTTGAATCATTTTTAGTGTATTATGAATTGTATATACACTCATTGACAACTTTCTCCAAATAATTATTAGAAATATCTAATCAATAGATAACAATGAATTCCAAAGACATAACCATGATATATACTTGTTATTTTATTCTAAATAAACCATAAGTTTGGAAACTACATTTAAATTCACTTCCTATGAAAGAAAAAAGATGTTATTTTATGGATATAATGAGGTATTTTATGGATCATCAAACATAGGTTCAAAGTCTCTCTCCTACTATTTGGCATAGATACCTTTATTAAAAACCAAAATATTCATAGCTATTTATAGTAAAATTGTTATTTATAAGGGGGTTTATACTTTTAATCTAAGAGTACAAAAAAGGTGATAGAAAAGAAATGAAAGGAATGATGAAAAAGAGGGAGAAAATGAGAAGGGAAAGGAGGAAGGGAGAACGTGATTATTTTGGCCAATTAAACAAAAAAGCTACTAAAATGATCCCAAAAAAGTTGGACAACTCCAAGTAGCTAAACACCGAGACGCGCTAGAATTCCCCAAGATTTAAAATTATAATGTGGAAAGATTTTTTCATAAAAATAAGATGAGAAAGATGTATCACAAACATATGATCAAGATACATACACTAAGGAGATTGGATAACATTACAAATAAGGATACATAACAACATTGTATTTCTTGATAAAAATAGGCATGAAATATTATTTTTAATCTCACCAAGGATTCTCAATGGAAAAATTTATAATTTAAATTTAATATAACTTTATACACTAAAACTTCACATTCATTGATTATCTAATAATAGCATTTTAGCAAAATAAAAGAAGAAAAATCAAAGTGAACTAACATACTCATGCATATCATTATTCAAAAAACTCATAACACAAAGTCATGTAAATCATTTTTTTATTGATTATCCATAGGGTTACACATGTAGAATCATTTATATATTTCTATAAATTCTCATATTATCAAAAATTTAACATAGCTCAACTCTAGAACCAAGACTAGAACTCAAAATAGAACTAGAATTCAAACTAGAACTTATTAACCCTTACAATTCAGCCCTAAACATCTATTTATAGGTTGCAATGGGTGGTTATACTATGTAACCACCTTTTATATATTTTAGGGGATTTTAAAATCATGTTATAAAATCTTAACAACTTTAAATTTGAAAAAATGCATTGACCAATTTTCACAACTTGAAAAAGTGCAATGACCAATTTGCACAACTTGCAAAAGTGTATTAGTGTTTTTGCATGACTTGAAACTTGTAAAAGTGCATTGAGTAATTTGCAAAACTTGTAAAATTGAAATGAGCAATTTGTAAGAATTGAAAAAGTGCATTAGTGTTTTTACACAAATTTCAAAAATGGAATGGCCAATTTTCATAACTAACAAAAGTGCTTTGACAAATTTACACAACTTGAAAACTATGAACTTCACCCTATTTTTTGTAACTATGGTTCTCCCCTTGATTTTATAAGTTTAAGATGAAGTTTTCTCACCATGGGTCCTTGAGTAAATATGTTATCCATAAAATTTTATTTACAATGCATTGACCAAAAGCCAAATCAAAATTTAGATGCTAAAGTTATGGCTAGAGGGAAATTGGACCCTGCTTGAACACATCTGGAATTCCACCTTGCTTAAATAACTATGATTCTCCACATTGATTTTAAAAGTTCAATATGAAGTTTTTATACCATGCATTTTTAATATAAGATATTCTTCATCGAATTATCTTTCTAATGCATTGAATGAGAGAAAACATGGAGTTTAGATGCAAAACTATGGCCCAATGGAGATTGGACCCTATTTTTACATTTTTTACTTGTTGGGGTGTTAAATTCTAAGATGTGTAAAAATAAGTGTTAGAGTTTGAAAAGGTGTTCAACAAGGCATTGAAATCTAATAAGTACTTGAGAACCTATGCATATCCACTGATCTATTCAGTACATGATCATACTCTGACATGTGTTCAAACACATGTCAAATTCTAATGGTCTACTATGCACTTGTTAGTAGGGGGAATCCAAGAACAAACACACCTGTTCTGATTCCTCTTGTTAGGATCTTGCTCCTCAAAAAGAGCACAATATGATTACCAAATATAAGCAATTAAATATGCGAAAATAACTAGAAACACAAGTAACTAGAATTCACCAATAGCACAGAATATGAGAGACAATACACTAGCTTGTATTAACACTTTACAGAAAAGAATACTACAAAGAGCCACCACACTCTTCCACCTTACAGAGGTTTCCCACACCTCAAGTGTACAGTAATTCTTCTTCACAACACTCTCCTACACAAAAAAGGGTCCCAATAACCAACTCACACATAGAATTGGTGTTCACCTCTCCAACCAGTCAGTAATAACCCTGCCGGTACACCAAGCACTCTATAACACTTCAAGTTGATCTCTCATGAACCTGCAACCTGCAATTCAACAGACCAAACTTACATGTAGATCCCCTATGAGCTTGCAACAACCTATAACTCAATTATCTTACAATGGAAAGAACTTCCTTGCCTTCCTTTCTATCTCATACTTATACAATACATGTCAATGGGTCTATAAATAGATCCCTAACTTAAACAATAACTTAGACTCTTAATTTAGACAATTATCCTCACAGCTCAAGACTCTAACTAGTCTTTACATGCAAACTCTTCGTTCACTTAACTAACTGTCTATGCAACGAACAGTTCTGAAACACACAGGCGACCGATGCCGGTCCCTACTTGCCTGGTTCTGTCGACATCGGCCGACTTCCTACCATCACTGGTGGCCTTCTGCACTAGTCACGACCGATGTCGGTCTTGATGCCGATGCCGGTGCTCCTGGATCTCAGCAACCTTCTATTCCTACTATTTGCAAAGAGTTGAAGCTTTTAGCTCCACAACCTAACAATCTCTCACTTGGAGATAAACAGCTGCAACTTGTACCTGTACCTGTACTCCGTCTAGTTTGTTCCCTTGGCTTTGTATCCCTCCTCAAGATCACTCTTGAAGACCAACCACCACAAATCCTGTAGTGCAAAACCTGTCATCCAAATTACCTGCCACATCCGCATCTACAAACCATGTAGAAAAATAACTTGACCCTGCATAGCATGTGCACCTACTGCTGGTCCCACTGAACTGCCCTTCAGTATTACTTTCCCGGATTGACTCCAAACTTGTGACAACTCCCACTGCTTGGGAAAACTTAGGTTTAGTACATACCATGCACTTAACCTCATTATGTGAATCAAGACACCTATTCTGTGAACTTTCCAACCATCGGCGTGCTAACCGATCTCACACAATCATCCTGAAACAAAGTCAACAAGACCTCCATGTCTCTAGAACACACTCATGCCAAAGAATCTTGCTGCTCCCAGATTCTCCATGACACACCCCTGAACTAGCTTTACCTTTAGTTCAGCAATACCTGTATATGTAAGCCTACAACAAGCACATCATACAGAAATAGGATAATGTAGCTAATATTATCCAACCTGGTAAAGAGAAACACAATGATCAAACCTCCATTGTCCTGCAGCTAATATAAGACCATATACCCTGATCTTCCATCTCATGTATCCATTTCTGATCTTCTTCATTTGGAACATCCATTCCTCTTTTAGTGCTTACTTCCAGCTGCCAACTCTACCCAAAACACCTGTTTGGTTCTTCTCCAAGGAATCACATCCTCATCCATGCCAAACTCCCACTATTTCCTGGATCTACCTATTATGCTTCTTTAACAACTTCCTGGTTATATACCATAAGTGAGCAACAAGTAGTGTAAAGAAGGGAAATGATGAATTTAAGAACTTACTTATGCCTTCAGTCCTCCATATGGGTGCTTGAGACTCCATGACAGCTGGCTGTCCACCCAAAATCCGTTTCAGTGACCGATGCCAGTCACATCTCAGTCTACAGCCAACCGATGTCGGTTCCCTGCGACTGCCACCTTGCCGAAGTCAGTTTCCCCTGGCCGACGCTGGTCGTTATCTACCTTGAGTCACCGACGTCAAGCTGCACATAGCTGACATCGATCCCTGTTTGGATGCCGACGTTAGTTTTCCTGCCGACGTCGGTCTCTATGTTTTTCTAGTGAGACCTGACTTTTTCCCGCAAGCTCTTTTTGGATCAAACCCTTGTCCAAATCACCCTTGCTCTGCTCAAAATTCCTTTGCATCTTATGCTGAACTCTGTCCATCACCTTCTCCTTGAAAACCAAGGCTTTCCTGTTCTTTTCACTAACATCGGATTCCTCAAGAAACTTCACCTTCTTCTTCTGCATACAGAAACCACGATCCATGCCTTCCAAATCTGAAAGCATACTCTTTGACTCAAGAACAAGCATCTCCTTCTTATCTATGTGACCAAGCCTATTAAGCCACATCTCTGAATCTACAGCTGAAGTAGATAACCCAGAAAGAGAATTAGTAATACAAGTAGATAGATAAAGCGTACCTACTTTCTTACCTCTAGCTATAATAAGTGTACCCTTGGTAACCTTCCAAGAGTCTGCTGTGAGAGTTATTGTGCAACCCTCATCACCCAAACTTCTAACAGAAATCAAATTCTTCTCCAGAACTGGGACATGCATGACCTCGTTTAACACCCATGTGTCACCTATCTACAATTTTAGCTTCACTTTTCCTTTGCCAACCATCTGACAAGGCTTACCATCCCCTACACAAATTTCTCCAAAGTCTCCCTGGACATACTCATGAAAAAATTCCCTATGTGGGGATGCATGAAAAGAGGCACCAAAATCTAAAACCCAAGATTCTCCTTTATCCAAAGAACATACCATAGCATCCTGTACAATGTAATCCGCAACATCTGCTTCTTCTCCATGTCCTTCATGCTGATCTTCACCCGATCTGCAATCTCTCTTTAAGTGCCCTTGCTTTCCACATTTTCAGCAGGTTATTCTGCCATACCTGGACTTGGATCTACTGCCTATCTTCGCCCTTGATTTCCCACGCTCTATCTTCTCTCTTTGCCTTCCTCTGCCTTCAACACCCAAAGCATCCCCTGATGATTCACCTGTGATTTTCTTGCATATCTCTTCATTCAAGATCACACTCACAACATCATCCACTTTTAAGACTTTTGAAGCAGACACAGTGTTAGAAACTGCCATTACCAAACCTTCCCAACTTTCAGGTAATGAACACAAGATTAAGAGAGCTCTAATTTCATCATCAAATACAATATTGACTGAACTTAACTAGTTTACCAAACCATGGAAATCACTAAGATGGCTATGAATAGATCCACCTTCCAACATTTGCAAATTAAATAAACGCTTCATAAGAAACACCTTATTAGAAGTTGAGGGTTTTTCATATAAATTTGCCAAAGATTCCATCAACTCCACAGTTGTCTTACACTGTGATAAGCTGGAAATCACAGATGATGCAAGAATCAATCTAATAGATCCCAGAGCCTTCTGATCAAGAACCTCCCATTCTTCATCCTTCATATTTTGGGGTTTGCAACCAACCCCACCCAACGGTAAGTATAAATCTTTCTGATACAGATAGTCCTCAATCTGCATCCTCCATAATTGGTAGTTCTTGCCATTAAACTTTTCCATTCGTAGCTTACTGTCTTCTGCCATTGCTCAACTCCCACTCAAACAGAAACCCTGTGAGTAACCTGTAATCAAAACACACTACCCAGATCTAAACCAATCTGTTAGTATCCCAACCAAAAGCTCTGATACCAATTGTAGGGGGAATCCAAGAACAAACACACTGGTTCTGATTCCTCTTGTTAGGATCTTGCTCCTCAGAAAGAACACAATATGATTACCAAATATAAGCAATTAAATATGCAGAAATAACCAGAAACACAAGTAATTAAAATTCACCAATAGCACAGAATATGAGAGACAATACACTAGCTTGTAATAACACTTTACAGAAAAGAATACTATAAAGAGCCGCCACACTCTTCCACCTTACAGAGGTTTCCCACACCTCAAATGTATAATAATTCTTCTTCACAACACTCTCCTACACAAAAAACGGTCCCAACAACCAACTCACACACAAAATTGGTGTTCACCTCTCCAACCAGTCAGTAATAACCCTACCGGTATACCAAGCACTCTATAGCACTTTAAGTTGATCTCTCATGAACCTGTAACCTGCAATTCAACAGACCAAACTTACATGTAGATCCCCTATGAGCTTGAAACAACCTACAACTCAATGATCTTACAATGGAAGGAACTTCCTTGCCTTCCTTTCTATCTCATACTTATACAATACATGCCAATGGGTCTATAAATAGATCCCTAACTTAAACAATAACTTAGACTCTTAATTTAGACAATTATCCTTACAGCTCAAGACTCTAACTGGTCTTTACATGCAAACTCTTCATTCACTTAACTAACTATCCATGTAACGAACAGTTCTGGAACACACAGGCGACTGACGCCGGTCCCTGCTTGCCTGGTTCTGCCGACGTCGACCGACTTCCTGCCGTCGCCGGTGGCCTTCTGCACTGGTCACGACCAACGTCAGTCTTGATGCCGATGCCGGTGCTCCTGGATCTTAGCAACCTTCTGTTCCTACTATTTGTAAAGAGTTGAAGCTTTTAGCTCCACAACCTAACATTTTGATGCTTGTTTGGTAGGCTTCCAAATTATGGTAAGACAATGACTTAGAAATTTTTTGAATTTTATCAATTTTGACTTTAGCATTTCATCAAGAGTTGAATTTTGACTATGAATACCTTAAGTAGGATAGTTTGAATTTAGGAATAACAACTTTGACTCAAGTTGACCTTTCTTGACCATTCATGATCAAGAAAAATTATAATAAATGCATAACATATATGATTCTTCATGGACTTATTTTCTATCTAAATGCAAAAGGTGAAAAAATCAATAGAGATATCAAAGCCTCTATTTAATTCGACCCTCAAAATATCACTCGATCCCATATGTAAAAATAATTTTCACGTTTCATATTGAAATTTGTATCCTTGACACTATCTCCCTTTTTAGCTTGTTTTCCATTATGATAAAAAACTTATTCTATCAAAAGAAAAAATTTCAAGATATCCTCAACACCCCCAATTTTTTGACTCAAAACTCACAAATTAGGGCTGACCAAGATATTATATTCCAATGCACATCCATCTAAAATGTTACTCTAAAAACCACTTAATGGCTCACCATTTAGAAGTTTGAAGGATAGTGCAGATCTTAGCAAGTGATGTAGGCCTTTTCCATTAGACTATGGAGTCGATGTCCCATTCTAAAACTTTTTTTACCCCTATCCTTAAAACACCTTTAATTCCTTGTATGAGCACAATTGAGGTGTTATCATGAAATGTAAAATTTCATGACAACAAGTCCTTATTCAAATTGACTTCCACACAAACACGCTTATTAAGGCATGTAGAGTAAAATTTTATTTTCTCATGAAAAAAATCACTCACCTTATGGGTTTAAAAATATCCTCAATAAAATCTAATAGAGGAAGTGAAAGGATAGAGAGTTTGATCCAAATCAACACCCTAAAGGAGGTGTGATCAAAGACCTTAAAAATACAAGTCCATGGAGACACAATCATGAGAGTATTCCTAGATAGGAGAGTTTATACTTGAGAGGGATCCTTGAAAGAAAGAATTAAAAAACCCTTTATAATATTTTAAACACCAATAACGTAGATATCTAAGGATTCCCAGTGATGATGAATCTAGGCATTAAGTTATTCCTCATTGGGGATACATCTAACATAATGAGCTATCAATAAGTTGTTTTTATACCATTTGAAAACATTATTAACAACATCAATTTGTAAACAAACATTAGGCTAAAAAGGATTCTCAGAAGTTATACCTCATCATATACCTTCGAGAAAAACTTCCTCACTCATTTTATTGCCATCAGTTCCATTGTTTGTAAAAACATTTGAAATAAAATAGTTGAGATCCATTTTTTTTTAATACTATCCACCCAAAGGGAATATATTAATGCACAATAAATATGCACTCAACCTTGAAAGTCTTATATAAGTGGTATGTCAGTGGTGAAAAGCAAGAAAATAAAGTAATACAAAACTGACATGAAACCTTAGTAGAGTAATATTTCTCAAAATTTTGAGTAAATCATCCTCAAAATCATAGTTTATTTTTGTGAATGATTTTTTATTTAAACATTGAATCCCTTAATTTTAACCCTTCCATCTCTAAATCAATGCAAAAGGTTTTGAAACATCTTGCCATTATCAAAACATACATATAAAAGAGCTTTAGCATAAGTAGGATGTGGCACCATGACACTTAAGGGTGAAAATATGAATATAGATTTGAGGTAAATCTACAAAATAATTTCATTACAAGAAGTGTCTAGAGTTAAATTATGTAAGGGTGATAATTTCAATATTCATGGTGGTACTAAATTTGACTCTCAACACTTCATGTAATGTAAATTTTTTTTAATAATTATTTACTCATCATTTCTAGTATAGTTATAATAGAAAAAGGAACTATTAAAAATAATATATAAATCTATTATAATATGTAAATATGGTCATACAACCATAAAATTTATCTAAAAAAATACTAATAAAAAGGTTAACTTAAACTTTTGTAGGCTCCTTTCCCATAACAACGTTTGAATGGTTAGATAAATGGATATTTATAATAATAAAGGTTGAGTTTCCCAAGTCTCCCAATTCACCCTGACTTAAAATTATTCTTAAAATTTTATAGGCTTCTAGTTTATAACAATTTTGACTGGTAAATTGAGGATCATAAACCTTGAGATTCCATAGGATTCTCAAATCCCCTTTATCCCACCTTATTTTTCTTTTTACTGTTTGATTCAATTTTGGCACTAATAAGGTCCTAATTCAATTTTAACTTATCCATAACTACATAAGTATTATAGTTTATCCATCAAGATATTATCACATCATAACTATCTATCATTAATAGGAATCTATTGAACACTTAAACATTTTAAAGAGATCATGAATCAATAGGGAACTTATCATTGTGTCAAGAAAGAGGAAGGTCACAAATTATGCACCTTTATGGTGTAGTACATTCCTAGATATTTTTTAATTATGTACATCTATTGCTTTTTATATATTGTCAGTGTCCATGGACCTAATAATTAGATGATGCTTCATAACTATAGTGAGCCTGCAACATTGTCTCTAAAATGTTTATTATTTTCCTTAAGTTTTAATTTTTTTTCTGAATATATGGAAAAGATAAGAATTTATTTTTTATATCATATGAGTTACATCATATAAAATAGAGCAAGATTTTTAGAGGTCAATGAGTATTCAAGTGTGGTTGTCAAACTATTTCCGACCTACCTATACCCTATAAGGAGCATCACTAATGCTATATTTGTCACACTTGGACACACGTCTCCACTCTTATATTTTGATGGATACCACACAATCTCATGATATTCATGATATTCCTCCAAACCTTTTCATAATAACCTATATATATCTTTTCGATTGAAGAGTGCACTTTTATTAATATAAAAAAATAATGGTACATTTCTAGTTATACAAAACAATACAAAGGTCACACCCCATAATCAAGGTCACATTGAGGTAATAAAAAACCTCAGATAATCAACAATTCTAGTAGAGGTTAAATAATAACAACACCACTCCTATTAATGGGTTAGGATTATCCAAAAATAAGGCTCACAGGGTGGAAAAGGTAAAATGGGTTCCTCCCCCCTAGGAGTCTTTAAGATCAATTTTGACAGGGCTGCATAAGGTAATCTAGGTGCTTCAGGGGTTGGTTGCATCATAATAGATTATGTAGGATCACTCATTAGGGTAGCTTCCTTCAAATTAGTTGATGTGAATAACAATGAAGTAGAGGCTCAAGCATTATCATATGGGATTATCCTAGTGTGACAATGTAGGATTGAAAAGGTGATTATTGAAGGTGACTCCATGGTCATGATTTAGGGTTTGTGAAATAGGTATCCCTCGTTGGTCACTCTGAATTATTTTGCATAATGTGAGGTAGCCCATTGATTTTGAGAAGAAAAAAAGGAAGCAATTTTCTTCACTAATTAAGGGATTATGTAAGAAGTTGATTTCATAAGTGACAATGTATGGGGGATTTGACTATGGCTCCCCATTTCGCTTCTAATTCATTTTATCTTGAGGATGTGGGATGACCTAATCTTTGTGATTAAAGATTTCAAATTGGTGACCGTAATCATTGTTAGGGATTTAAAATTATTGAAGAAAGAGTGTTGAGGTGGTGGCTCATGACACACCAAGTTCATTATTGCCTTGGGAGATCCATCTAATATATGAATGAGATATGGCCCCATTAGAGATAGATTTTCTTTGGCCTAACCTTATTAAACTCAACTAAACTCAACTTATATGGCCTGGGGCCTAGCCCACCCCCATGAATAAAATTTCATATCTATAGAATAGTGAGGGGGGGTTATTATATGGCTGATGTTTGGCTAAGGGCCCTATATCTATATGGAATCACATCTCATGGCAAGCCATAGTAAAAATTAGGCTATTGATTCATTGATTTTCTGATCGAGTGGGAAGCCATATCTACATATCTTGGGTTAGGGTGATGTTTTATGTTACCATAATTCATTATTCATAGACTTGGATGATTGTATAATTGATAATTTCATGCATCTGGCTCTAAGTGAACTATTGGTTATGGTGGGTGCAGATATTTAGGATATGTCATTTGAAGGATATATGAGTGATGTCAGGACTAAACATGTCTTTGTTGTATATATAGGCTAAGTTATGGAAGCTATTAAATCCCTAGTTAGTTTTGTATTCTTTGATATGCCTCATAAGGTAAAGGTTAATTTGGATTTAACATCCCTTCTCCTCAAGAATCTTCTGTTAGTTATGGAGGATAGAGATTTGGTGAAATTTGTGGTGGAAGGGTTGATTCTAATGAGCTTAACCAACATGCACCAACTCCCACACGTGCTAGTCATCAGTGAAAAGTCATCATCAATAAAAGTTGATGACATAAACTTGATATTCACTCCTTATAATGATCACCTAACCCATAGTCATGGTAACCTATGTAATGATGATAACCCACAATCACAGTAACTTGTGCAATTAAAGACACAGTTACCTAGGTGAAAAATAAAGGGTGGGAATAGCAAGATGACCATGGATTCAATTTACCCCATTTCATTCCTATGCCCATTTTTGAAGTAACTTATGCCCATTTCCAAATTTAGATGGAAAAGATCATGTCGGTTCAAGATTGGCAAAATTGATGTTGATAGTAGGGTTGGTTTGAGATTAACTTCATATTCCAGTGGTTATGAGTATTGCACCATTCACTTTCACTATGATCTATTCAGTATTGTAGCTGTTACTCTTACTTTTGTCCTATTATTCTAACTATTATTTTGTTTTATTTATTCTTCTGCTACGTTCATTTTCTTTTATTCTTCTAAAAATTGATGTGTTGAAATTAAAAATCAATTAATATGAGTTGAATTCAATTATAAGTGTTTGTATTGGTTATAGGTGCCACCCAATTACCCACATTGATCAATTAAGATAAATAAACAATAATGTTAAAGGAAAAGGCCTACCTATATGATTCATGCATATATATAAAATAAATATGAATAATCCATAAAGATATATAAGGATAGTGATGTTAGTGCATGGGCCTTGGCTATCTCTACTGGCCCAATATCTCTTGCCTCTCTTCATCATTTATAACACCATTACAGTGCTATTGATTTCTTTTTCACTAGCATATGGAGATTTGAAGTGTTTTACTTTTTTCCCCATACTTATTCTTTCTTTGTATCTTTTGAATTTTCTCTGTGTTAATAAGTTATGGATTTGATTTTTTTCACATTTATAAAAAACTCTAGGATTTATTTCCTTGTCCACCTTATTCAGTGTACACTTTCCATTCTGTGATCACAAATATGAATGAATCTATCATTAATAAGTTAGGGATTCAGTTTTATGTAGGGTCATATGCACCATTATCTGTCCCAATATCTCTTACCTCTCTTCATCCTTGTTAACACCATTACATTGATGTTGATTTATTTTTCACTAGAATATGGAGATTTGTAGTCTTATTCAGAGAAAGTTGTGCATGTTTTTGTTCAGGAAAGAGGCTATTAAATGTTCTATTATATTTATTGTCTTATTCAAAAAATGTTGTGCATGTTTTTATTTAGGAAAGAGACTATTAAATGTTCTATTTTATTTATTCCTTTGTTGCATTCATTTTCTTTTATTCTTCTAAAAACCATTGTGTTAAAATTTCTCTCTCAATCTCTAATTGTGCTAAAATTATAATAATAATTAAATTCCCATATCACTAAGCTTGCATAATTTTTTCACGTCCCTTTTTTTATTGGTTTTTTTGGTATTCAATGAATTTTTTTCCAACAAGCCCTCAAGCTACCATTATTTGACTGTAAATAAACTACATTGTTGTTTTTGGATCTTTTAATGGAGCTTAGAACCTATCTTATATTATTTCCCTCCTACCATTGAGACATTGTTGTTTCCAATGTTTGCCAATTTCACACTTTTGCCTTAAGTTTATCCTCTTACTCTTTAATTCCTCAAATTACTCTTTAATTCCTCAAATGTGTAGGTTAATATCCTACTCTACAATAAATAATTGTGAAATTTTCTAAAACACTGACCATATCGGGTGTAATTTGTAAAGATGTCATCTGATATACAATCTCTGTAAATACAGGGTAAACCACTTTAAAATATTTAGTCAAATGCTTCATTTATGTGAATACAGGGTATCAAACTTCAAAATATTATGTTAAATATGTACCATCTCTATAAATACATGTAAAAAACTACAAAGATATTTTTAAATATACTATTATTGTAAATTTAGGAAAATTCCTTAAATCTCTTGTTAAATGTATGGTTTCTGCAAACATGGTAAAAACTATGAAATTTTTGTTAATATTATATTTTATTATGGATGATGTTAAGGATAAAACATGCCATAAGACTATTCTATGGATTTTAACTAAGTTATTAAATATAATAGTTAAAACATTAAAATCAGGGCAATACCTTGTCAATTTTTTGGATTAGTGGTTATATTATAATTATTGATGATAATTGTATATTATAATTGTTATACAAATTTGAGGAGAGATTTAAAATATATGGGATAAGGTAAAATTTGAGATTTTATTTTATTTTATACCAAATATATAATAGGGATAGATGTGTAACATGAATACCCATGAGGCTTTGTCCTGACTCAATTTCACATCATCTAAATCAATGACAAAAAACATTGTGTTTGTCTCTCTCCAATCCAAAGCACTTGCCTAAACAAAAGGATGTAAATGAGTTTTATGTCATTTCTTTTCTCTTATTTTGACTGGCCACCATCCATTGCCTTTTTTTGGCCATTAGAGGACAAATAATATTAACTGTTAATGAATTTGATTTTTCCCAATTTATAATTCCTTGCAAATTTTTCTCACACAATTAGAAAATTGTTATTTTTTTATTTTTTTAGCAATATTGATTATATTTGTAATATATAAACAAATATTCTTCTAGTTTCACCTATATAATTTCATCATAATTGTATAGATTAGAATAGTCTAAGTGATAAAATGAATGGACACTAAATTCAGATGTGACAAAGATGTATTACACTTGTTTTTGTAAATCTTGAATATTCCACTAATTATTGAGTCAAGGATTTTATTTAGTATATGTTTATGTTAATTAAATATTCATGATCAATTCATCTACATCAAGATTTCAATTATAAATCTCCTATAAAATTCAACAAAACCATTAAAACTATTATAAAACAAATGCATCACTACTTTTTTCATTATCTTCACATAGAAGATGGACTTATTAAAAATCCAAAATATACCATTCTTCTTTTTGGATTGAGATTTATTTCGGGGCAATCACTAGTATGATCTCATCATCATTTCATGAAGTCAAATCACTTTATTCCACAGATCAATGTATTTATAAAATTTGTAATAAATAACCAAAGTCAAAGGAACATTACATATATATGTTTCCAATTTATTATGACATTCATGGAAGGGTTTACTACCTCTTTAGAGGAAATCATTGCTCTGTATGAGATCTTATTCATTATGAAGGTCAAGGATGTGTAGCTCTATTCATTAGAGATATAACCTAACATAGAGTTGGCCTCCTTAAGTTTCATCAACACAACTCTTTATTTCATTGTTCAAATTTATACTCTTTTCTCCAATCTCAATTTTAGAGGCACAAACATACCCATTATTCTATTTAACAATCGTAATTTGTTAGGAGAAAGATCTTGAAAACTTAACTCTTATGTTTTATGTTAAATATCCCCTTTTTCTATTTCAATGTCTTATTTGAAATGTAATTTTGAGTAAAGTCATCTTAACCTACATTATGGTTGCTAATATACAATATTATATATTCATGTTCTTAACACATAACAACATTGATATAGCAGCAATAAAATAGAATCAGCATTTATGATCATATGAATTCTATTAGTTAGTTTATATAATTTATAAATGATATGATTTATAACTGATGACCGATCTCTCCTTTTATATTTGTGTGTTATTGGAGACACCTAATTTTATTACAAGACCCTTTTACATTAAGTATGTTTCATGTTTTGTCCCTTTTGTTTATGTGCATACATTTAGAAATTTTTAGTACACTTTCCTTTTTTAGGGCCTTATGTCATCATCCCTTAACTTAGGTATTCCTCATAACTTGAATTTTTTTAACACTATTTTCATATAATAATATATCCATTAGATGAAAATTATATGAAAACCTACATATCGACTATTTGTTTTCCTTTGTACAACTCTCAATGCTCTTAAAATGTCCAAAATGTTCTTTTAGTTTCTTTTCCTTAGTTATCCCATATGACCATCCCCTTAATTTATGGGTATTTTATGATTTTATTTACACCTTTTACTATATTCTAAGGATAACCCATGTGTATATATTCCCTTGAGGAGTGCACATGCAAATGCACTCACATGCACGCGCACGCACGCACGCACGCACACACCCACACACACACACACACACACACACACACACACACACACACACACTTGGTCATATCATCATTTATATTCTCATCCAACTCTATTATAAACAGAGTCTCTCATGCTTATTTTATCAAGTATTATCAATAGGTCTTGACATTTAATCAAATGAATTATATATTGATTTAATTTTTCCCTTATATATCTAGTGCCAAGTGATTGTATCAAATTAAGGTTATATTAAGAGTATGTAGTTGCATTGAATTATCTAAAATATGAGGTGAAGCCCTTTATATCATGGTTGAAATTCCACTCACATGCATGTTATGCTTCCATCTCAGTATGGAGGCCAATAAAATACTTTTAAATTACTAGTGTTGAATGTTAATATGATATTTGCCATATTGGCTTCTTATATTTGTATGACACCACTTTAGATTTTGATGTTTATGTTAGAGTTGTTTCTACATTGAAGAATATCCTTTACCTATGCAATCTATATGGAAGTCTTACTCCACCTTTATAAAAATAATTGATACATATTTCATAACTACATTCTTACAAGTACATTTATAAATTTATTTTTTTAGAATGAAAATGATTTAACCTTTTGACAATCTATACTTTAAATTGATTGGGCAATTGATAATCACTCTATTGAAGAATATGTTGCATAAGATGCAGTGGATCCAGTATATAATTTATTTTATGTGGTTTATGTGCTTGTTTGTAGTATTTCATTGTTTTCATAACCCCTATCCAGTTGGCATTCCAATCACTTATGGAATTCCATAATCCAACTTAGAGATCTAGCAAGAAGAGACTTAGATCAAGTTTCAGTCAAATTGAATGAAATTTTTAGTCAGCCACCACCTTCTTGGGTTACTCATGCAAATCATATTGTTAGGATTTGGTGAAATATTGATAATGCTTTTACTTTGGATCTATTAAAAGTAAATTGGTCATGTCAATAAATGAAAATGTTGGATATAATTTTTAAGTCTAATCTCTTATTAAAATTAATTATTCCATAGCATGGAATATCTTTGAATCCCATGACGAAAAGTTGGTTTGATAGATAATTTGATAGAACGAGTTATGCAACATTTTTTTAGAGAGATTATTTTGTACATATCACCTTATGATTATATTTCAACTTTCAACATGGGATGGTCTTCATGATAATTGTCTAGAATTGTGGAATTATCTAGATTCAAATCCTGAATTAGATCCCAAACACGTGTTGGATGGCCTTACATACTAAGAACAAATGTGGTGAAGAAGTCATTTTCCAACACCATAAAAAGAATCTAAGGATGATATAAATACATTTGATCATGATGGGCACTACTCGGATTAGTTGTAAAGACTAACATTGGACAATGGTATAATTTTTTACATGTAATGAAGAAGAAGAAGCTTTTCGATCATGACAAATTTTTGTATAATTTTGTACATGTAATGAAGAATAAGATTTAATTTAGTTTCAAAAGTGTGTTTTTTTTCTCTCATGGGCCTCCCTAAATTTAGGGGACAAAAATTGTGGTCTAATAGGTGGGAAGTATGGTAGTGGTGGTCTATGAGGAAATCATTTAAATAAAATTGATGACCTATTTTACTACACTAAAGATCTAATAACTAAATATGGGTTATGTCCTAACCTTAATGTAGGTGATAAGGCAACCTACCATTACAATTTAATGGGATAAATTACATCCCATATGGGCTCATATAATTTGTAATGCACACGTCATACAAATTTTTTTTGTATTGCCTACTAGCATTTCCTTTCATGTGTTATCCATAAATACCAGTATGTCCATGCCTATAATTCAATACATTAAATGATTAGGTGATGGATAATGAGAATATCATGTGGGCTTATTATTTCACTTTTTTTTACCCTCTCTTGATATTATGGGCTTCGTAGCAAATTCTCTATTTCTAAAACCCTATCTTCATTTTATGGGTTTCCTAGCAATTTCTCCTGTTTAACCCTTTCCTAAAGCTATGGGCTTTGTAGAAAAATCACATTCCTACACCCCACCCACATGCACATATTTAATTCATGCCACTTAAGATCGTCTATAAATGCAACTACCTCGTGCATGCACTATTTTGTCCATATCTATGTTTTGATGCATTTATTTTGATATGTTTTATGAAGGGTTTTATATTGATTTCAATGAGGTTTTGTACATTCTTATAACCTTTTTGTTTATATTTTATGTCATATTTTTCTTAAGTGGTTTGAATTCTCATATTTTAATTTCTATGTGTATGTCATGCCTTTTATTTGTGGTATGTTTGACTAGCACGTGCATTTATTGGCTACGTCTGAGTGGAAAGCAAGACATATTTATATCAAAATCATGTTATCTTCTCCTCAAAATGTAATCATATGGCAATATGGCACTTTTATATTCAATGAAGAGTCTTTACATTGTGAATCCTACATTGCTTTAATAGATATGCTAAGTTTATGTTTGTATTTGCACAATCAAATAGGTGTGTACATAGACATCGATTCTAAAGATGTTTATCATGTAGTTATATGGGATAGGGATGTGCCTTGAGGTTTGATTTATGAGCTACATGACAACATGAATTTCATGTATAGGTTATTTTGAGATATTCACATTTGTTACATAAAGAGACATCTTCAACAAGCATCATCAGGGAAAAACAAAATGAAATGTGACAAATCATTATGGATGCATTTACAATGCCTAATTTAGAAGACATTCTTGTAGATGATTTTTTTATACTTTAACCAATTTTCCATTGGTTGACATATTTGGCAATGCTAACATGCTTCAATTCGTGTTTACTCATTGTGTAATGTTCACTTTTGTAGTTGCCATACTATTCTCCATTATCTTCCCCTACTTGATGTAATGTTCAAAGGAAGTCATGAAATTTTTTTTTTTGTATATTTATTACACTTCTCTTGATAACTTAAAAATTTATTTATATAGACTTTATTTTGACTCTTTATATGGTGTCATGAAATTATTAATGTTTTTACATATGACACACTCTAAAATAGATATATAGCTTGAACATCCCAATACGTGTTAAATGTAATAGTGAATGCAAAATAATGTATTTGAATGAGAGGTACAATAAATGAAGCCAAAAAGGTCATTCTCTTCTTTTTTGATGCATATGAATCTGAATACCCATTTTAATGACATGTATGTGTTTTAATTTTATTTGGACCAAATTATGCTTATATTGTATGCATTATTTAATTTTTATCCTTTATATATTATAGTATATGATAGATAACATTCAATTAGAAAAAATGTCCTCTATAATACATGGAAACTTGCATTCACTCAATATGAAAAGTCCATTTTTAAGTTTTTCAATGAAATTTTCTCTTTGTAGGCTACAATAGATGGTAAAAAGGTGGGAATAAATAATGCACCTTGAACTCTAGAAGCCAAGCGAGGGTCCATTTGATTGTATTTGTATCAAGTGGGCCAATTTTCCTGAAGTCAATAAGGAAGACTTGTGGGATGCTTGGGTTGAGCAAGATAGGGTTGATGACTTCATCAAAGGAAAATAGAGAAGGGCATTATTCCCTACAAATTTTTTTGTTTCACATCTCAAGAGAAATTCAAATTTTACTGGAAAGGATATCAATATCACCATAACCTCTAAATATGTCATGTGAGTCACCTCACACTATATATTGCAAGCTAGAGTCTATTCAAATGCTATTATGTTCCATTCATTTACATTTTTTATCTTGCATGACTATTTATTTATTCACCACAATTGTGTAGGTACTCATGTTCATATGGCCTGATGACTTTCAGGACATTGATGTCATGCCAAAAGATAAGTCTTTAATGCCAAAGTCTAGAAAGGGTTTCTAGCTGGGTCGAAGGAATATAAGGTGTGGTTGTCATTATCATTTCAGTACATGATGCATGGTATATAGAACTGATCATGTGTTGTTCACATATAATCAAGTAAAACACATAGATAATGAGCACAACTATTACCATGGCCAATAATATGAATAGTTCAAGGGCAAGAAATATTTTTTTACTCCTCACATTGGCCCCCAATTTAATTAATGGTTTCATAGACTACTATTGTTGGGAATTTCTGCTGATGTTATCCACCTTAAACACCAAGAGATGGTACATGACAAGCTTGTATTTTTTAGTGGTGAAATAGAGTAAGATGATTTCTTGATCAAGGATGACATATACAATTGAGAATGATTGATCAAGGAGGAAAAATACATTTATAATGTTGATGATGTAACAAGTGTTCAGGAGTGGGTGTTGGAAAATCTTGACAAGTTGTTTTTCTATTAGGGATACAACAAGGGAGAGTTTGATGGGGATGGGGAAATCCCCTTCATCTTGGGCATCTAACTCCCACAACAACTAGAATGGTTGTTGAGATTTGGGAAGCATAGCTTATTGGCAATGGATGAAATGTTTGGGATGAATGTAATGAAGTTATTTTTCCAATTTTTATAAGAGTGGTTGATAATATTAGTTGTTATAATGTTTATAATAATAATAGTTATTCCAATGTTTTATTTTTTATGTATAGTTCAAGTTATACACACTATTGGCATTTGAATCTAAACAGAAGGTGTGCTCGTTGCATGGGTAATTATGTCTCAATCATGTACCATCAACATAATACAATGGATGTAAATTCTTCTTCAAAGAATGAATTTGAAAGAAATTTAATGGACAATCAGTGCCTTCATGGTCAATGATGTCAGTATGGAGATAAAAGCTATTAGGTACATTATCGTTATTCCACATGCATCATAGAATTCATATTTATATTTTAATAGACACTATCCCCACCTTATTCCATTAAATTATTCAAAAGTATTGTGTTATTCAAGGAGACATTTGACTATGAGGTCTACTTATGCATTTGGCATATCTATGGCATATGGTTGAAAATTTTGAGAGTAAATGTGGAAGATGATGATGTAAGATGTGTGATGTTTCAGGACTTGGGATTTATAATTCATAGTTGTGTCGATGAGGACATGGCTATAAGGGAGTCTAGATGGTTTTTAGAAAGATTTTGTTCCTCTCAACTTGCTTTTATTGAATACTGGGAATATCACTAGGCATACAGGGTTGGAACGTGGTTGTGATGTTATCAAAAACTTTTGTATGTTGGAAAAAACACCAATGAATCTATAGAATCTTACCATTCTCATTTTAAATGTCATTTCTTAAGCATAGTAAGGAATTTTGCACATTATAGGGTGGATTGGTTGGTTTACCAATGAATAATATCTGTTTACATGAAAATAATTCAAACTAGAAAGACATGAAAATATTTCATGGTATAGGCTTTGAACATCCTATATTCTCACGTTACCTTTGACAATATCAACCCTCATATGACATGGGTGAAAAGTATGAAATATGAGATGCTGCATTATCATGTCTTCAATGTAATTCCTTCTATGTCGATGTGCAATTGCTAATTTTTAATCTTAGGATATACTTGCAAGCATATGTTCAAGGTGGACTTGATGAGAAAAATGACAATTTAGGTAGTTATAGAAGATGTAGCCATAATGCATGGTGTTAATAACAACATCAATAACATCGATGTTGAGTACCATGTAATTTTTGTTTCCCCCCATACTATATGCATTGACAACTTTGAGGTGATTGTAGTTTGTGTAATACATTTTCATTACCCAGGTTAAAGATAATGGAATTTAAATTAAAAATGAGGGAGAAGGCATGGATGTCAGAGGTTTTCACACTAAAATGCATGGTGTATCATATATGGCTATGTAAGGATTAGGTCATGCACTAGAAGTGTTGCATCAAATCTGGTAGATGATACTAAAGACCAGCTAAGGGGGGTTAATATTATAAGTCTAATGACTAGTTGCAGTCATATATTTTTTGTATTTTTTGGCATTTCTAATTGGATGCTTTTCACTTTATGAATAGATCCCATATACTATCAAATTTGATGATGTTGAGGCCCTTATATGTGGAGCACAAGAGATATTTGACAAACATTGTGTAGTGAATTGAAGCATAGAAACTATGGCATTCTTCAAAAACTATATGGCATAGGTTTACAATAAGGTGCAAAGTAGGGTGATATCGAATGCACAACACCTAATGCCTCATCCATTCTAAAAAGTGTAGGATGGGCATGGATCTTTGACCCATAGATAGAGAGACTTCATAGAAAATATGAATAGATGCATATATCATAGCATGTCATAGGAGACCACACTTTTTCCAACCTAACCTCATAATAAACAAAAATTAAATACCTTTTTTTAAGGTGAATAATTTTCTTAGCCTACCCACATGTTTTAACATATTGCATAAATATATTGTGGGAGAAATTATTGGATATGGATATTACAAAATTTGAATTGTATCATACAAAGATTTAAGAAAAAAGTAAAAAAAATAAACCACTCATTGATTATAAGGAGGTGAATCACCTTTCCTCTTAACACACACTACTCTTCATTGAAAACTTTTTTGATAGACTTTTGGCATTGTGTTCATCATTTTGAAGGGATTTGGAAGGTTTCTGCAGCCAATCCTTCATCATGAAAATTCTCTTTTATTATGGATTTTTTCACTAGGATAGCTACTCAAGATGACAAAATACCCTATTTAACCTCTCTTGGATCCTTTCAGGTATTCCATCCTAACTCATCATTCCATTTTATACCACACGTTCACAAATATTACATAAGGATTATAACCTTTTTAGGATAAACTTCCTTCCTTAAGACACTCCATAGTTCACTTTGGAAAACTAAGTTTATGTGATAGCACTCTTTATCTTCATTGAACTCTATGCTTAATATCATAACTTGACAACCTATGATAATGTGATTTATAGTTCAAACATTCCCCAATTAGGTATTCAACCCTGCAACCCCGAGTTTCCCTTATCCTGGTCTCCACCCATGCCAAAACTCCCAAGAACTATGTGATTCACCTATGGATTGGTAATTCCAAGCTTCTTACAAAATTTTAGGTTTCAATTCCTTCACAATACAAAACAAAACAAAATTAACAAAACTTAACAAGTCCTTTACTCTATTTGGAAATCCTTGGTAAAGGTTTAAGATCTCAACTTTCTCCCCATACAACTACAGTCCTATAATTAGTTAGAGAAACCAAGTATTGAGCAAGTATAATATGGTGAAAAATATATTGGGAGTATCCTTATGAGTAGTTTTTGTTTCTTAAGATTAATAGATTTGTGATAATCATTTTTCAATAATCTATAGGGTTTAGAAACATTGAGACAAAAAAAAGACATCAAAGAAACACTTGAAGACTTGTACATTACCAATGTGTACATAGAGCATATGAAAAGATGTTATAAATATGTTGGGAGGTGTATTTTTTGACTTGATAAGATTGAGGAGTTCATTTTGAACTTAGAACTAGGTAGGAAAACCCTACATGTAAAACTCGGTGTTCATTTTGAACCTAGAATGTGGTAATAGATTGAATGGAAGATTTTTTTGTATCTATTGATGGGAGAATTTGAATACAGTTGTTGTTGACCTTTATGAATCTTTTTTATAATTTTTAAAACAACATCGATGGTCTGAACCATTAAAATAGGCTCCATAGACCTTAAACCTATGTCTATGTGCATTCAGTGAGATAAAAAACCTATGATCTAGTGAGTATTGTGTGTAAATAGGGTTGTGTCTTAATAAATGATCTAGTGAGTGAATCAAAGTTTGAAACTTGTTCAAGAGTAAGAGGACCATAAAGGGTATCTTCAAATGAAATCAGTTTGGTGTTTTGAATCCGTACCACATCATATATAAAGAATTTGCATAGAAAAAGGCTACTAGGAGGAGAATAGGTGAAGGGATGAGTATAGAAAGTGATGCAAAGGTAAGGGGAGAAGTCTTCTACCAAATCACCATCTAATGCTAAACCTAACTATTCATATTGACTTTCTTAATTTGATCTTCAGGACTCCATCTCTTTGTTAATCTCTTCTTTTCCATTGGGCTTAATAGCCTCATTCAATTGTACCTATACTTTATAATTTGTAGAGAAACTTCTTGGTTTACTTTGGATTCTATAAAAACCAACCACATTCACTCTTCCCTCATCCTTTCAAGCTGGTCTCTTTTGAATAGTCAATTCCTTCATTGGTTCTTCCTCTAGGCACACCTCTTAGGACTTAAGGACCAAATCTTGGATTAGTTGTCTAGGTCTCAACCTCTTATCAAATATAGTCTTATATGTCCTTAAAAAACTTGGTACAACCTTTTTAAACCACTCAATCAAACCTATATTGTCATTTAACATCTTTTGGACTCATTATTCACTCAAGGCTTGTAGCCTTTTTTTGAGGTTTTCACTTTGTTTGTTCAACCTATCACCTTTCATGAAGATTTAGGAACACTTTATGGTACCCTATATCACCCTTAAACTCATCATAAAGTTACAATACCTTACTCTTCTTCTTGTTATCATTTCCTTTGATAAAGACCTCTAAACTAGGCCTAATTAGGTCTAAGAATAACACATCCCTTGATATCCATACAAATGAGACCGTACAGGTCTATAATCATGTGATTCACTTATTATACATAAAACCCAATGTAACTACAAATTTTCATCAAATTATAATATTTGTAACTCATTATATTGGCTAAACCCTAATCTAGGGTTTCCTAGTCTCTATACAGGCATGAGAGACTTAGAAATTCCATATATCAAATTATGGGCTGTTTCAAAATGGATAAATACCATAATTTGGTGTGTTTCAACCCCCTTATACTTCTCCAATAGGTTATAACCCCTAATATACCAACTTCATGCTCAAAACCACTAAAACACAAACTTCTGAGTCCTTTTTAGGACTGAGTTAATAGGTATACATATTGTTTAGGGTTAAGGACTCTCTATAGGGGCTATGTAAAGTCTTAAAAACTTTTTTCCTCTTGTGTCCATCCAAAAAAATCATTATAATCAACAAAACACATGTTTAAATGTTAAACATCCTTCCTTTTTCACTTTGATTGTGCACTCCTATAGGACTATGACAAGGGTTAGAGGCTCTATTCATTTTCCCAAAAATTCTAGGTTTGAAGAGTATCTTATTCAACTTCCCAACACATAAACACCCATTAAAATATATATATACACTCTCATTATCAATAACAAACACTTATCTTTGGGGGTAGACTGTGTTAAACAAAATAACATGTATGTAAATAGGGGTCTGTAGTTACAATAGGCTTGTCACATTTTTATGCCCTGTGTATTACAGTAGTCAAAAATCAATAGAAGTAGTTCCAGTCAAGAAATAGTGGCCTAACAATGGAATATCAAGAAAACTAATATTGGGCTTTAATACTTTCCATGTCAATAAAAAATGGATGTTTGGGTAAAAATAAGGTCCCTCACACACATTAACAATCAACTTTGATAACTTGTTCTCTTCTATTTACTTGTTAGTTACATGTATGTAGGTAGTTAAAAACTACTTGATGCATGAAATTTCATTTCGTTTAAATTCTCTTATGCATTTAAAATTACATTAGTTTTTACCAAACTCCACAAAACATCTTACTATGTTGATTAACTACATGCATAATGATTAACTACAATTTGTGAATTATTTTTGGAAATTATCACTAATTAATTTTTGTAATTGTGTGGTAGGTGGAATTAATACTACATGGGGAGTGTTGTAGGAACATGAGATGAATTCCATAAATTCATATGGAATAAATAAAATGTACTAGAAGAGCTCAATGTAGAATTACAAACATTGCATGAAATCTCATGTGTGGTGGTCGGTTCCATCAATTAGAGGAGGCTTAGAATCACAACAAATTTCATGTATCCTAATGGATTATAATGGGTGAATGTACTCTTACATTACAACATGGCATATCCTGCCTACCATAAACTGATGATGAGCTATGAGTACACAACATTCATAAACAAGCTCGATCATGATTTCTATATACAGTGGTCATATGAATGGCTACAGGATGATGCCATTTTGCCTGATGCATGGGGTACTTTTGGTGCCATTCTAGCATATCTGAGGCCCTTCTTGGAGAATTTCTTACCAACGAAGGTGTCTAATGATTTATATTTCTATGTGCATCTAGATAAAATATGGAATATATTCTTTGGTGTCAAACTACCATTTAGAGTGTGTTTCAAACTATATAGTATTCAAAATAACCTCTTTCAAGCCTCCAGTATTTTTTTGATGCATCCATATGAAACATTTTGGAAGAGATACACAATCTCCCATAACACAAATTTTCCTCTCATCCTACCAGGCTGAATTATTTCAAAAATAGAACCACTATTTTTTTACACACATGTTGTAGAGGATGAAATCAATGGTGACTACAATCCATCAAATCAAAGTGATGGTTATAAAAGTGAATAGAACAATTTTATAAAAATATGTTTCAATATTGATAAATAATTTAATTTATTGCTAAAGAAAGTACATATTTATGTATTACATATTTATTTTTATTCTTGATGTTGATGTTAGTTGGTATTCTTGATGTTGATTGATGTAGACAATAAGCTACTTATGTCACACTTTGCATTGTTCTTGATTGCATTTCTTTTCAAAAGTTCACTAATTCACTACTCACTATGTGGTTTATGGTTCTTCAACATATATTTAGGTTCAAGGTATTTAAACATTCTCTTTGAGGTCTCTTAATAATCATCAATTCACTTATTAACTCTTCCTAGCTTCAACCCTCTTCTTACACAAATCTATATGTTCTATTCACACAGGCTTGTAGCCCTATTTTTGGTAAATTTCCTTCTATCTGGCTATGTATGGATTCATTTTGGAAATCTAGTTGTTGATTTACATAAAATTTGTCCTTATTTATAAGACACCTCTTCAATCCATTAGATTTCCATGCTTGAGCCTCCATTCAACTTTTCTAAAAAGATTTTTGGCTCACTGTACATTCAAACTCTATCAATAGGGTTTCTAGGCTCTATCTTAGTGTTTTAACTTCACACAAATGTTTACAAAAGCTTTCAAATGTTAAAAATCCTTTGAATAAAATATTTATAACATTCTAAATGTAGAATTTCATTTGTTAATATCAATTTCTACTACACTAACCATGTTATTACCTCTTCTGTGCACACAATCTCCATTTAATAAATATGCAAGTGACTTTGTACAAGTTTATATTCATGGTTTTCTGAATATCATTGGTTTTTTAAGCCTATGAAGTCTCTCTAGGATCAGTTCCAATATCAAACATATTTTCCAAACACTTTATCTTCACTAGAACATTCCTATACTCCTCTTGATAACTTCTTGGACTCCTCTGTTTGCACAATGACCAATTACAAATCTGTAAGTGTTCTCTTCAAGTTTTAGATTGATAAATGGATTTACCAACTCTATCTGAAGGTGATAGGTCCATAGATACTTTATGACATCTTTCAAAATTGTTCTCAACTCCTTTGATATCTCAGTTAACATTTTTTACTACAATTTTTATACTCATAGCTTGAGTATGCTCTATCTAAAAGGGCAGTGTCATCCTCAAACTAGTTAACATAAAAAGTAACAATAGGAATGGTCTCACATACATTTAAAAACATAAAATAATAATCACCAAATTTAAACTAAATTTTATAAAATAAGACACTATGAATCTTTCCCCCTTGAGCAAACAATATGCAGTCAGTCTTCATTTCCATACACAGAAAATAGGGTTGCAGACCTGTTGTTAAAACTTGAAGTCACCATTCATATTATTTTGGGTTTTGAGCCCTTATTTTTTTGAGTACGTGTGAAAATATGATCACAAAACCAAAAGTGAACTATTTTTGAAACAAATGTAACTACCTAAATTACCTATCAACAATCATTTGCAAGACATTTGGCACCTTGGCATAAGTTCCAAGGTTGATTTTTCATACAAGTGACATATGCATATGTGTAAATGTGTCTATGATGTAATTTTTATGATTTCTAAATCATTTGATGTTAGTTGATGTTGATGTTAGCTGATATTTGTTTGTGATGTTAGTTGATGTAAAGAATAAAGAATGGATTTAGCCATGCAAGTTGATGTTATTGAACTATATTGAGTTGTTTTGAATCATGTATATTATCCTTGAAGGCCCTTAAAACCATGAATTTTTTCATATTTATGTGGAGTTGTACGTTATTGAATCATTAGTGAAGACAACCAATAAGGGTTATAGGTTACAGTCATAAAAAGAAGATATTGGAATGTTTGGTTACAGATCAAAGTTGGAGTTTAGTGTGGAAAACATCATTGTATAGGTTGAGAAACCGCAAACCTTTAAATATTTTTTATAATATAAGTAACAAGGTGAAACTGAGAGTAAAATGGACCATTGAATCCTTAAGGCCCTATAGACTATTGTCTTTGTCATAGAATGAGGTAATCTTTTAGATTTAAGACATCAATAAACTATGTGATGAGATGATGATTGAGATATTAATTTGTGGTTCCTGTAGAGTTGAATATTTTTTATTTGAATAAAAGAGAGGGAGTGAACTTCTATTCAGTGTTCACAAAAGGATCAACTCTGTTACACAGTCCATAACCCCTAATTTGGTAGATGTTAGAATGGATATATATTAGGAGAGAGGTAGGATAATTATGATAGCAAGTTATTAATTTAAATAACTAGGAGAGAAGATCTTAATGATAATTCTTGAAAAAAAAAAGAGACCCTAGAATGGAAGTTGACAATATACAAGCCCTGTTTCTATACTTGCATTGTAGTTTCATGACTACAAGGACTGATCTTTGAGATAATCCATATGATCAACAAGTTATTATCTTATTAAAAAAAATTAAATTCACTATGGAGGTTTGAAGTGGTTTATAATATCTCTTTATTTAAAACATTGTTGTTGGTTGTCTAACAGGGATACAGTCCTGTAGGAAACCCTTGTAATATGCACAGTCCAAGGGAAATTGAGTTAGAAAGTGTGAACATAGGATTGAATTTTGGTTTTAAAATGTTAGAGGAGTTGAATTAGGGTAATACAAAGCCTAAAAACCATTCATAGTGCTATGAAAGTCTTTGAAATGTTTTCAAGATAATTATGTTGCTCTCAGATTTGTATATAGACTAGGAAATCGTAGACTAGGGTTTAGTCAATTCGGATAGTTTCCACAGTTATAAAAATGTGAAACTTGGTGATTTGAAATGAACTAATATGTCAAATACTATTTCAGAATTTTTTGTCTTGTATGGACTCATTATGTACGTATTTGTTCAATTGGGTTGTAACTAGGTAGAATTAGGCCTAAAAGGGCTAATTGTGTAGAGAAAAGGGATAAGAAAATGGTAAGGAGTAAACTAGATATTGAAACTTCATAAAAAGTTTTATCCAGATGAATAGAGATCATATTAAATCGTAAACCTCTAATAAATATTGTATAACAAATACACAAAGGAGAAACCTTCAAAATAGGGATACTAGCCTAGAGAAACCATGGAGAGTGAACTATGTGCAAAGAAGTAATTAAGGGTGAGTTGAAAATTGAAATGGGTTAATTAAAGTGTGATGAGATAGCCTTAACTATCTATGACTAATTATTGATCTATGGGAACCTAAATAAGGATTGGTCCTTTAGACCTAAGAGCTAGTGAAAGAATTGCATGAAAAATGAGATCAGTGTTATGAACTGAGCCATGTGTGAATGTTAGTGACATGATAGATGTCTAATGAATCCAAGAAGTGTATGTAAAATTTACTTGGGATAATTATATGTAAAATAAGGATACTAATCCTAGGAACCTATAGGAATGATGGAAGGAGATGGAACCTTGAAGAGCAAAGGAAGTATTGAATATGAATTTTTGCAAGAGTAAACCATCAAGTGAGTGTAACCAGTTAGAGTGAGAACCACATATTGATGTTTATGAATACTTTTCCCCTTACCTATGCATCATATCTACTTCTCTAAAGTCATAAACATCCCCTTTAGCATCTAAATAATTTTCATTGCTTCCAAACTATTTAGTCTTTCCTAAACTCAAATAGCTGGTAAGAGTTCTCTATGTGGGATCAAAAGGCCTAATATTTTCATATTTTAACTAAGAGATATGGAGACCTATTCAAGACACACTTGGGCCTTTGAATATTAATGAAATTTTCAAAGAAGATAATGGATGCAATAAGAAATATATAGAAGTACCAAACAACTTAACTATACTTCTATAGCTTATTTCACTATAGCTTAAGAAAATTCTAAAATGTTGCCCTTTATTTTAATAAATCAGTCAATTGATTCAAAAAATATTCCAAATAACCAAAAAAATTTAGAACTAGATAATTAGGTCTCAAGATAACCAAGCCTACATGCATTTAGAACATACACACCATTTTTATGCATTCAGGACATACATACCATTTTTTATGAACATTAATAAATAATCCAAACTGTATGTTATAGGATCAATAAAGTTTACAATTAATAGAAAAATGTCATGGCTCCAAAAATGCATATAAACTATGTAATTACCACTCATTTTTTCTCAATTTATATTTAAAAATAAAAAATAAGTCACATGATTAGAAGAAGCTTCAAAAATAGGTCAAGAAGCCACTAGATGGACTTTAAAAGATATAATGACATAGCCCATATGCTTATCAATAAGATGACATAGCAAAATTTTCATAAGAAGTTAATTTGTATTTTTTTGGTTAAACAAGTTTTGAACACAGTCATTCATTCATAAACAACTTAAATACACAAGATTAGGTAAACAGTTGGTGATAACTAAACATCAATTTTTTAGATTAAAATGTGAATAAGCATGTGTTTCAATTAATTTTCATCCAAAGTCATAAGCATACATAATTTAATATCGAACACATGAGTCATTGCACACAACTAATTATCATTATTCATGTATGGAATACCACATCTATTGGGAGACATCGTATTGTCTTGTGAAAACAAGATATCAAACTCTACCTTCAAAATCTATAGTTATTACTCATATATGGTAATTATTCCTTTATGATTCATTTGCATGGCCTGCACAATCTCTGCCCTTGCATCACAGAGTGATTTGTGTACACATGGGTAGATTGTAGATTGACAAAATTTATTTCAGTGTCCATCTTCTCATCCCTTACTGTGAGAAGTGCATGGTGTAACTTCTTGACCTTTTTGGTCTTGTCAGCCAATGCAATTTCTAACTTGATAACCTTTACCCTTGCACCATCAAGAAGCTCAATCAAAAACTAGTTTTCCCTCTTGAGTAATTATTTTTTATAGTCACTAGTGATAGTTTCAAACCAAGATGTTCTTTTATGCCCATTATGTTCTATGATCTCATCCTTGTAAGAAGTTCTTCCATGTCCTTGGGAAATTGGGTAGCCACATTCTCTTCTAGATTTGGGATTTCATATATAAAAAATATGATATACGTGAAATTCAATGATAGCATTCCATATTTTCATCATTAAAAACCTAAAAAAACTTAAAAACATAAATGAGGGTCCATGATAATATTCAAAAGCTAAAAACATCCATTTTTTATAATTATGAATAGTTTCCTTACACACAAAGAGTTTTATAACTTAAATGAAAATAATGAAATCATTATATTGGAGTATGAAATATTTACATGTGGCATGGTCATTCTGATGTATCAAAGTGTTTCTCCATTCCCTCTCACCCCTCTTCCACTACATCAAACCATGGGCCATAGACATCAACAGTTATTGTGTCAATTTCTTGAATAGACAAACACATGATATGAGACAAAGGAATCTTAGAGAGACAAGCCATGCATAAAAATATTATATTACACTCCTTCCCACCATGATTACTTTTATATAGACATAGAGACATGTAAACATTTTAAATTTGTCACCAACATGTGAAAGAATGAAAGGAGAATAAGATATACATGTGAAGATGATAGATCGCCACTCGAAAACATCACATACCATACACATAAAAAATATATGATGAGTACATGGGGAAAAAATTACTTCATTGAACCATGCATGATTTTGAAATACATCGATAAATGAAAATTAACCACCAAACCATTGCTTAAATCATACATAAACAAAAAACTATGTATCTAGCACAAACTAAAAATGAAACACTTATATTCAAATCTCTTATCCAAATAATATGTTTGACCACACCTCAAACATGTCATACATATTATGCCAAAATGTATGTATATAAATAATAGTGTCTAATGTAGTATCCACAAGGCAATATCAAGGTTTATTTCATGGCTATTAGGCCTATGTAAATAGACAAAAAAGTGAAAGTGTTCCACCACATGAATTAACATATATGCATGTCACCCTGGACACCTGCATTTGAAAATGTGCAGTTTAGAAATCTTGACAAAATGCAAGAATAAGACACCAACATGAATAATAAACTTGTTGGTTTTGTTAAATAAGAAGTAACTATCATGCCTCCTAAACATGGTCCATCCATGTTTATGACTGCACCAACTCGTCTCTACCAAAAACCTATATGTAAAAAGAATATACAACACTATCAAAATATGTAATGGTAAGGTTGAAACAAAAGTACAGGGAATAAATAATAGTGCATATAATATGTAGTCATTATAAGAAGTATAATATCAATTTATGAAGCAACCTATCACATGCACTTTCATTTGTTATGCCCCACCCCCTCAATGAACATATCTAGCATTCCGCAAATGCATTTCTCTCAAAGGAATGTGACCCTCATCACTAGAATGGGATTAAGGGTTATCCCTCTATAATTAGAATGGTAATTATTGTAGAAATATCAATGTTAATATTGAGTAAGCTAAATTGAAATTAACATTAACTTCATGAAAACTAATGAACATAATGCATTTAACCTAAAGTCCATTATTACATGCACCTTGATATTGCTCCACTTATTCTCTTTCTCATTCCATTTGTCGATGATATTATCTTCATTTAATGTAGGCTTCCTTTCTCCATTCCAAGTTTTCACTCGAATCATATGCACCCATCTCATCATCGATAGACTTTAAGGCTGTCTCTCTGAGATAACATAACTCAGACACATCCTCTCTAGCCAACCACGATCTTTCAAGCCTATCTCTTTTGTTGATGCTCTAATTTTTCAAGAGTCAATCTATTTTCCTCCTTTCTATTTGGCTTTTATTGATTTTTCTTCCCTTAGGCTTACATTTCCCACTTCTGGCATGCCCAGATGGCCTCTTTGAAATGGGTTATTGACCATGAATCTTACAATGGTGAGTGTTAAGTCTATCTCATGACAAAAATGGATTACCACCATTAGTTCTAAATATGTCGCATGGCCTCAACAAGCAAAGGTGCACATTTCACCTCATAATACCCCAATCCTCAATTTTATACTCACCTACATACTATCATTCAACAAGGAAGAGATGTGAGGTTAAAAACATAAAGCAATAAAAAAATATAATGTCATAAAACATAATAAAATGTTAAAAGCATAAAACAATAAACATAAGATAACATCATCAAAAATAATTAAATATTCTTACAACATTTGGTTCCTCCTCCATTTTATATTATGAAGCATCCAAAATTCAATCACCATCATCATCAACAACATCATCATTATCATTGAGTTAATATGAATCCACCTCTTCCTACCACATAGGTGGACATATATATGTGATTCCAACTCCAAAAATATATGGAACAACAAACACAGGGATATAAGCATGTCAAATGAAAGAGAGACTAGAAAAAATACACACATTTGTAGGGATGAAGTCATTATGCAAGTCACTATCAACTATGTCCATGTGGATTCGTTCCACCCCTTCCAACTAAAACACAAAACAAAAACAACATAGAAAAATACATGGTGTGTCATGAGAATTCTAATCTTGTTTGTTGTAAGAGGGAAAAAAGAAACATTATTTAACATGATGATCAATCAAACATTAAGGGTAGACAAAGGTTCCCATACATCTCTTGAGAAATACTCATTGTACATTTCGAGGACACCTTCTTCACCTTCGATTTTCTCCACCCCCTCCTCCTACAGTATTAAAAAATATATAACATATAAAAATAGGGATGCATGGTTCACAATTATTGAGCATGGAAAATGAAAGAGAGAGTACAAAAAATATGTACATTTATAGGGATGGATTCATTATGTAGGTGACTATCAGCCACATCCACATGGCTCTGATCCACCCCTTCCAACTAAAACACAAAACAAAAACAACATAGAAAAATGCATGGTATGTCAGTCAAAAGTATTGTAATTTTGATTATTGTAAGAGGGAAGAAAGAAACATTATTTAACATGAGGAAAAATCAAATATAAAGGGCAGCTAAAGGTTCCCATACATATCTTGATAAATATCCATTGAGTGCTTCAAGGACACCCTCTTCACCTTCAATCTGTTCTACCCCCTCCACCTATAGTATTAAAAAAGGGCAATGTAACAAGTCAAAAGAGGTATTGCATGGTTCACAAATATTGAGCATTTTACATATGCATCAAGAATATTAAAGTAGGCATTGAAAATACATGGACCATAAATAAAATTACCTATGTTATCCCCTTATTTTCATCTTTATTTGATAAATATTTCAACTCGTACTAGGATTGCACTCCTGGTTATTCGTGGGTAGGGGATGGTTGTCTCATAATAGTGGGAATACCATACCCAATTGTTGATGCTCCATATAACTTCCTCTTTCGATCTCTAAGTGGGAAAGGGGAATGCCTAAATAGATCACTTGCATGTAATGAGGACTTCCAACTGACTTCTTTCTCCTAACACAATGCATGTCACAATAGATTAACATCAACAAAAAAATAATAAAACTCAAATTCATGTTTGAGTATAGTAGCTGAAAATGCATACCATTTTTTCAGTGTCAACATAAAGTTATTTGAGGCAATCATCTAATTTTCACTCATCCATCTTAAATCTACAACATTTAACATCCATAGTATTATGTGCCAACAAACAACAACTTGCATTTAAACAAGTTAATAATATTATTTACAACATTAACCCTTACCAATTAAATGCTTATAGAAATCACTATAAAGGTCGCCATGAGAGTACAATGGTGTTTCGATGGCCAGGGTAATCTGACTAGTTAAAAATATAAGATAGTAGTCACTGAATAATTAGGGCAACCATTGTTCATGAAATTGACACCCTATATTAAAAGTATATATTACAAGCCTCCATCAAGGAAACATACATATGAGAAGGCATTACATTTTCTATAGATAGTGTAACATTTCAAAGCTGATATTGTCTTTTCACATTATAGAGACTTTACATACCAATTCATTTGGAAATAATCTATATAATATGGTAACACCTCATGATCTATAAGCTGGCACTTATTTCTATGCAAAAATTATTTACTTTGGATCCTTTAGTCAAATCACACAATTTCTCAAAACATTTAAGGAAACAAAATTGAATTTGACCTTTTATCTTATTTTGGCTATTTATGCATTTAATAGTGATTAATAAACAAGATTAATGAAAATGCAGAAAAAGAATGCACAAATAAAATCAACTCATGACAAACATGTGATAATGGAGTTTAGCAATGCCTACATCTCTGGGTTCACTTATAGTACAAACTAATCCATTTCCTTTAAAAGTGAGTACATGGCCAACCCTCACAATTGTTAAATGGATACTCTAAGACTGCATACAAATCAGTAACATACCTTCAAAAAGTCTTGAAACCCAAGGACAGACCTTCCACCTTACTTTCGTCAATGCAATCTCACAATCTTGCGGATCTTTTTCTAAAAGTATTAAAAATGGATGTATAAAATAGCCTTAACAAATCCAAAATGGTTCTTCAACATACCATTGAAATCATCTTGAAGTCTAGGATAATTCCCTAGTTTACGTTGAGAGCTAAAAATGCCTCTAAGTGCTTCAAAAAGGGTGATATGTGCAAACCGGTCTATTATGGCCTATACACAATCTGCATCTATAATGCATTTAGATATAATTTCACCCCTTTCATATTTTTTATGAACCACATGGTATAGTGGTGGGGTACTTCATTATTTTACATGAGGGCCGAAGTTCGAATCTCCCACTCCATGCTTCATAAAAACCTTGTCTTCAAATGCAAGTTCAAGCACTTTATATAGTGCTTAATTCCATGGATGTAATGGTGGGACCATTATCATTTTACCCAAAATGATAAGGGTTCAAATCTATAGGTAGTGGATTGTGGCTAATGAAAATCCATTTAGTCCCACATTTTTCATGGGCTTCTACCATGAGTCTTTAAATAGACTTTCACTTACCTTCAAGCTTGGTCTTCAGACCATTTTTGATGTTTCCCCATCCACATGCATTTGAAACTCTATCTGAGGCATTTTTGATAAGCTTGGGCTTCATGGTAGTTTAATGGGCAATGGGTTTGACCCATCATGCTTCGTGTTAATCTTAGGATGTGGCTTCCTCGATCCAATGTGCCAAACTTAGCATGTTGATGTGATTTTGATCCAACCTGAGCAATGAGCTATGTTGGGAATTGGACATTGGGATCAACGCAACTCAAAAAACATGATCCACTTATGACTCAGCATTACATTGAACCTATGCTTTGTTATGTTTCGTGGACCCATCCATGTTAAATATAATCTTAGACTGTGTTGTGCACAATTCGACCCATTCAGGGTAAAATATAAAACCCAAATCATGTGCTTTGACATTATATCCCATTCAGGCTCAATTCATCCCATCTAATTCAAGTTAGCATTTGGTGTGAATTGGACTTTCCAACCCAACTTGGGTATTCACCCCAACTTGGATCTCTACTTCTCAACTAAGGCTCAACACTCCAACTTAGGTCAGCATCCCAACTTAGGCTTGAGTTGACATTGAGCATTAAACAACTTTTTTTTACTATGGAGAAATGAAGTGGTGGCAAGCCAAACAGTGGCTTGAGGACCCACTATGTGGACCACTTGTAATTTGACATTTGTTGACATCCAACTAGATGCTCCATAGCTCTATTGGTGGTAGGGTCCCCTTTCGAGACAAAAATGGTCTCCATCGGCTATGGTCCTGTAGCTGACCTATTTTTTTTACACCATCTATATATGCCTGATAAAGATGAAGTATAGAGACCAATATTTTTTCCTACACAAACTCATTTCCATGTGTCACAACATAATTGATTCATTTGGTGAGCTAGGATTATGCCACATCACCTTATGTCACCTTTTGCCTTGTTGATCTATAACTTCAACATGTGATATCTTGCACATATGGGCTCAAAATTGACCCATTCAAATTGCACCAAAAATCTCTTAATGATCTCTACGTCATGCCAATGATCAATCTACAATTTGATAGATTCTATCTTAGAGTGTATGTGGATCCTCATGGATCAATCCTCCCTACTAAGAGGGATTTTGGTCTACCAAAAGCTAGTAACCAACTTGATCCTATAAAATGTCAATTAGTTCTAAAGAATTTTGATGGGTCTTTATCGACCTACTCAGGGTTTGTAACTACACCTACAACACTTGAACAATCAATTGATCAAATATTCTACAAACCCTTTGTTGTTATATGGCTATAATGAGCTTATACAAGAAATTATGATTCTATATGCGTATCCACATCTGATTCTATTGTACAGCTATAATGGCCTTTATGCATGGATAATAGCACATCCTTCAATGTCTTCTTTTGTTGTATAGCCTTAATGACATCTATATATAAGTATGTGTGTGGACCTATTACTTCTTAGGTCTACTAAATTGTTCTCTACATAATAATACTTAACAAAAATAAGCATACCCTAATCTGCATATACCATTGTTAATGGAAAATGTCTGCCAAAATGTGAGAAGACAACTTGAGTATGATAAACATGCCATTCAATACTTCTCTATAGGTGACTTTCACAAAAAAAAAAACTACAATTTTTATAATGCATGTATATATAGATACAAATAGTACCCCTTGGGTCTTTTAACAACTATGCATGATGTATGTCAAAATATTGACCATATGGGTCTTATTCATACATCTTAACTAGCACTTTATTTACGCTAGTTTTATAAGTATATACAAATAGATATACCAAAATACACCTAAGATTCCTTACCAGCTATAAAATCTTGGTGTGGGTCTAAATCCTTCAGTAATCACCCTATGGATCATCATGCAACTCACCTTTAGGTTCCTGATGGTCCCCTAGTACATACGAGTCTAATGTCTAACTGGAATCATCATGATTAGGTCTAGAGACCTATCCTATCTCAAACTACATGATCTAAGTGTGATCCAAGAAAAGTTATATGCCATCATCTCTGAAGGATGCTTGTCAAGTGAAGAGATATAAATTTCCTAGAACCATCTCATCCATCTCCATTGGAAGGATATCCATATTCACCATGTCTGAGAACTATCTCCCAATTGTAAATTACAAGGTGCAAAAACATGTTCCCATACCTCAGATAATACCATTCTATGTGGAAACTATTTTAGTATGTAGTAGTGGCAATGTTGGCAAGCCCAATCGACATACTACATCAACAGTCACATATCCCATTCTGATGTCCCCATTAAACATAAGACTAATGACACATCCCTCTAAAATGACTGGAATACTCTATCTGGCAGCTCTCCCCATTTGGAATTCTAGACAGAGTATTCCAATCATTTGGATTGGTGTCCTTTTTTGAACTAGGGATTTTAAATACTGATTGGTACTTGGGATAGTAGGAGTCTTTCCTCTACCCATGTTCCTCTATTGGAACCACTATGGTTCATGATCAGGATGTTGCAACCAGCAATGTTTTGCCACATGTCCATGTCTCAATCAATGACTATAGATTGGATTGGTTGAAGTACTAGGATCATCTCGATGGCATTTTTTCTATCCTAACTCTTCTATTAACTTATCAAAAATAAAATCAACTTTCTACTAAAGTTCAATGATCCACTAATCCTATGTGCATTGATGTGCACTCATGTTCACCACCATGGTATCTAGTTTTACCATCTGTTATGTCTAATCTCTTTGGCATGGCATAATCATTTATATCATCATTACCAATATTAAAAGCATCATGGTCAATTACATCCATGGCTACAAATCCATGGCTTCAATTAGGTCCTAAATAACCCCACACACACTATGAAAATGTTGTTAATGATATGCAAGAACCGCTCTAATACCAAACCTAATCCGTAAACTAGCACGTATTTTTGTGAAAAATTGTTTACCTTGGATCCTATAGTCAAATCACACAATTTATCAAAACATTCAAGGAGATGAAATTGAATTTGACCTTTTATCTTATTTTAGTTATTTATGCATTTAATAGTGATTAATAAATAAGATTAACCAAAATATAGAAAAAGAATGCATAAATAAAATCAACTCACAACAAACATATGATAACAGAGTTTGGCAATGCCTACATCTCTGGGTTCACTTATAGTATGAACCGATCCATTTCCTTGAAAAGTGAGTACACAATCAACCCTCACAATTGTCAAATGGATACTTTAAGACTACATACAAATCGACAATAGACCTTCCACCTTGTTGTCATCAATGCAATCTCACAATCTTGTGGATCTTCTACCAAAATTATAAAAAATGGACTTATAAAATAGCCTTAACAAATCCAAAATAGGTTCTTCAACATATTTTTTAAATCATCTTGGAGTCTAGGACAATTCCCTAGTTTACATTGAGAGCTAAAAATGCCTCTAAGTGCTTCAAAAAAGGTGATATGTGCAAACTGGTCTATTATGGCCTATACATAGTTTGCAACTATAATGCATTTAGATACAATTTCACCCCTTTCATATTGTTTATGAACCACATGGTATAGTGGTGGGGCACCTCATTATTTTACACGGGGGTAGAGGTTTGAATATCCCACTCCACGCTTAAAAAAAACCTTATCTTCAAATGCAAGTTCAAGCACTTTATATTGTGCTTAATCCCATGGATGTAATAGTGGGATCATTATCATTTTACCCACATTTTTCATGGGATTCTACCTTGAGTCTTGAAATATACTCTCACCTACCTTAGACATTGGTCTTCAAACCATTTTGGATGCTTCCCCATCCACATGCATTTGAAACTCTATATGGGGCATTGTTGACAAACTCAAACTTTGTGGTAGTTTAGTGGGTAGTGGGTTTAACCCATTGTTATCTATTGTGGATAATGAAAATCTATTTAGTCCCACATTTGTCATGGGATTTTACCTTGAGTCTTTAAATAGACTCTCACCTACCTTAGAGCTTGGTCTTCAGACCATTTTGGATGCTTCCCCATCCATGTGCATTTAAAACTCTATCTGAGGCATTGTAAATAAGCTCAAACTTCATGGTAGTTTAGTGGGCAATGGTTTTAACCCATCTTGTTCCATGTTAAGCTTAGGATGTGGCTTCCTCAATATGATGTTCCAAACTTAACATGTTGATGTGATTTTGACCCAACCCAAGCAATGAGCTATGTTGGGAATTAGATGTTGGGATCAACCCAACTCGGTAAACATGATCCACTTGTGACTCAAAATTGCATTGAACCTAGGATTTGTTGTTTTTTGTGGACCCCTCCATGTTAAATATAATCCTAGACCATGATGTACACAATTCAACACATTCAAGTTAAAATATAGAACCTAAATCATGTTTCATGGCATTGTATCCTGCTCGGGCTTAATTCAGCCCATCAAGGTCAAGTTGGCATCTAGGGTGAATTGGGATTTCCAACCAAACTTGGGTCTTCAACCTAACTTGGGTCTCTATTTCTCAACTCAAGCTTGACACTTCAACTCGGGTCAGCATCCCAACTTGTGCTTGAGTTGACATTGAGCATTAAATAATTTTTTTTGACTATGGAGAAATGAAGTGGTGGCAATCCACATGATGGCTTGAGGACCCACCATGTGGGACACTCATAATTTGGCACTTTCCAACATCCAATTAGATGCTTCATATATCTATCAGTGGCAAGGTCCCCTTCTAAGATGAAAACAAACTCCATCAGCTATGGTCCTGTAGCCAACCTATTTATTTTATGTTGTCTATATATGCTTGACAAAAACAAAGTATAGAGACCAAATTTTTTTCCTACACAAACTTATTTCCACGTGTCATAACACAATTGGTTTATTTGGCGAGTTGGGATTATGCCACATCACCTTGTGTCACCTTTTGTCTTATTGATCTATAACTTTAATGTGTGATATCTTGTGCATACAAGCTCAAAATTGACCCATTTAAATTGCACTAGAAAACTCTTGATAAGCTCTATATTGTGTCAATGATCAATCTGCAATTTGACAACTTTTATATCAGAGTGTATGTGGATCTTCCTAGATCACCTCATGTGGTGATTTAAGGACAAGTTAAATGAATCGTTGTATGTAGTAGATGAGATAGAGATAATGTAATGGATACATTACATTTTAAAAATTTAAAAGAACCAAAACATGCCTATGTTAGGTTGTGGAGCTAAAAGCTTCACCAGGATGCAAACAGGGGAAGTTATGGAGGTTGCAGGAAGTGTTGCGAAGTGTCACAGACACCGGTGTCAGTCAGGACAACCGACGACAGTAGGAGGGAGACAAGAAGGAAACTGACGTCGGTCATGGATCGGCCGGCGTCGGCACCCCCAGGCAGCCAGGGACCGACGTCGGTCACCTGTGGTTCGAGCTGTGACTATGTTACGGGCAGTTGGTTGACGAACCAAGTGTTTGCATGTTTAGAGCTATTCTTAGACTGAGAGCTGTGGATTTAATTATTGTATTATTGTCTAATTATTGTTTGGATGAGATCTATATATGGACTCATGATTGTATTGTAAATGTGTGCTAGAAAGCCATAGAGCTTTTAGAGAGAGCTAGTGTAGCTCCTCCTAGTTCCAAGGGGTGCTGAGTGTGTATGATCAGGGAGAGTTGCAAGGTCTGCAAGGTCAAGGAGCTGATCCACTGGAGTACTGGTTGAAGAATCATAAGGACTTGGTGAGGCAAGGACAAGGGTTCTTCAGGGCTGTAGAGATATCTACATGGTGAGTAAGGTCTAGTGATTTGCAGGTAGCAGCAGAGAGCATGAGATCTACTTGGAGTACGGTTGTGTACTTGGTGAACTGGCAGCATGTTACTGACTGGTTGGAGAGGTGAACATCAATTCTGTATTGGAGTTGATTGTTGGGACCGAGAGAGAGAGGGAAGAAGGTCTTGAGGTGTGGCGAACCTTTGAGGTGGAGGAAGAAGTGGCATCTTCCTTATTGTATATTCTTCTATGTATATAATACAATTGTGTATTGTCTCTTAATTCCTGTGTTGTTTCATATTTCTAGTTACTTATTGATTCTGGTATAATTCCGTGTTTAGTTGCTAATACAAGAAGTAATCACATGTGTTCTAATTGGTAGAGCAAGATCCTGACTCAGTAGGGATTTGAGCATGTTTATTGTTCTGGGGTTTCCCTGACACGTGATATCAGAGCTTCAGGTTGGGTTACTAACAGGTGGTTTCAGATCTGGTAGTGTTTGTTGATTATAGGTTGCTCACAGGGGTTTTTGATTGAGTGGGAGTATAGCAATGGCAGAAGGAAGTAAGCTACGAATGGAGAAACTGAATAGCACGAATGGTCTGATTGATGGAAAGAAAGAGCAGAGAAAAAGATATTGTTGTTTGGTAGCAAATCAGCATGAAGGAACTGAAGATGCAGATGTTGCAGGTGTTGTTGCACAGGATGCTTTGGGAGGTTTCTTGGATAAAGTTGAATCTTGGATAACAGATTATGTTGCTTCTTTCCATGTAGCCCCAGGTTTAGGAGCTGGAGAGCCTTGTCAGATTATTGACAAAGGGGAAGTGAAGCTGAAATTGCAGATGGATGACACACAGTGGTTGAAAGAAGTCATGCAGGTACCAGTCTTGGAGATGGGTCTAATTTCTTCAAGAAATTTTGGTGATGGGAGATGTACTGTAACTCTCACAGTGGATACACTTGAATTAGATGGTGGTAAGAAAGTAGGTATCCTTCATCTATCTACTTATATTACTGATTCACCTTCTGTTACAGAGATGTGGCTTTGTAGGCTTGGTTACATATGTAGAAGGAGAATGCAGGTTTTGAAGCGGAAGACAGACATTTTTGACAAACTAAAGAACTGGAAAGCCTTGGTGTTCATGGAGGAGATGACAGACAGAGATCAGGTGAGAGAACTGATTTATTCTGAGCAGAGCAAGGTTGATTTGATTAGGACTTTGATCCATGGAGAGCTCGCGAGTAAAAAGTTGTCACTTATAGACGAACACAGGTACCGGTGTCGGTCACACAGTAATCGACGTCAGCAACAGGAAGACCGACGTCGGTCATGAGGGAACCGACGTCGGTAGAAAGGACACCGGCGTCGGCCTGGTAGATGATGTCGGCAGTCAAGGTCAGTGCAGGGAACCAACATCGGTCGGGAGCAGACTGGGAGATGGCCAAGATCGGTCACTGGAACGAATATTGGGCGGACAGCAAGTCTCAAACGCTCATGTGGAGGTCAGAAGGGTAAGTGAACCTCATATTCGTTGTTCACCTTCTTTATATTGCTTACTGATGGTCAAGAACTAGGAGGATGTGAAGAAGCAATGCAGGTAGAGTCCAGATACAGTGGGAGCTTGGCATGGATGAGGAGTGAGTCCTTGGAGAAGAACCAAACAGGTATTTGTTGGTAGAGTTGTCAGTTGGAAGAAAGCACTGAGAGAGATGGATTCCCGTTTTAAAGAAGAGAGTGGATGGATACATGAGACAAAAGGCCAAGGCATATGGTCTTGAAGAAGCTGCAGGATAGTAGTACAGGTTTTGACAGGTGGATGACTAAGCATGTTTTCAGTCAATGTCAGTGTAACTATTGTGTTGTTTTTATTCTTACCAGGTGGATGATGAGTTGCGACATTATCCAGTTACTGTACGTGGATGGTTTGCTAGTAGGTTTTGTACATATAGGGATTTGTTGAGCTAAAAGGTAAGGTTAGTTCAGAGGTGTGTCATAAAGAATTTGGAGCAGCAAAATTCTTTGGCATAAGAGACATGGAGATTTTATCTCCAGTGGGAGCTGATGTGAAGACGGTGTTGGCGAGGTTTATTACGCAAGATGCAGAATCGGTAAGCACACCAATGGCTGGACAGTTCAAGCTTAGCTTGAAACAGGGTTCGAAATCACATGAGATCTATTGTAGATCTGAGTTTTCCCAATTCAGTGGGGGTTGTCGAAAAGTATAGAGCCAATTCGGGGAAGGAGAACTGGAGGCCAGTTCAGTGGGACTAGCAGCAGGGATTCTTGTTATGCAGGGTCAAGTTCTTTACTACAGGGGTGTGTAGGTTTGGATGTGGCAGGTTACTTGAATGACAGGTATAACATCACAGGTTGTGTGGTGGGTGGTCTTCAGGATTCATCTTGAAGAGGGATACAAACCATGAAACAAATTAGATGGGCTACAGATACAGGTACAGGTGCAGCTGTTTATCTCCAAGTGGGAGATTGTTAGGTTGTGGAGCTAAAAGCTTCACCAGGATGCAAATAGGGGAAGTTATGGAGGTTGCAGGAAGTGTTGCGAAGTGTCACAGACACTGGCGTCGGTCAGGAAAACCGACGACGGCAGGAGGGAGACAGGAAGGAAACTGACGTCGGTCATGGATCGGCCGGCGTCGGCACCCCTAGGCAGCCAGGGACCGACGTCGGTCACCTGTGGTTCGAGCTGCGAGTATGTTACGGGTAGTTGGTTGATGAACCAAGTGTTTGCATGTTTAGAGCTATTCTTAGACTGAGAGCTGCAGATTTAATTATTGTATTATTGTCTAATTATTGTTTGGATGAGATCTATATATGGACTCATGATTGTATTGTAAATGTGTGCTAGAAAGCCATAGAGCTTTTAGAGAGAGCTAGTGTAGCTCCTCCTAGTTCCAAGGGGTGCTGAGTGTGTATGATCAGGGAGAGTTGCAAGGTCTGCAAGGTCAAGGAGCTGATCCACTGGAGTACTGGTTGAAGAATCATAAGGACTTGGTGAGGCAAGGACAAGGGTTCTTCAGGGGTGTAGAGATATCTACATGGTGAGTAAGGTCTAGTGCTTTGCAGGTAGCAGCAGAGAGCATGAGATCTACTTGGAGTACGGTTGTGTACTTGGTGAACTGGCAGCATGTTACTGACTGGTTGGAGAGGTGAACATCAATTATGTATTGGAGTTGATTGTTGGGACCGAGAGAGAGAGGGAAGAAGGTCTTGAGGTGTGGCGAACCTTTGAGGTGGAGGAAGAAGTGGCATCTTCCTTATTGTATATTCTTCTATGTATATAATACAATTGTGTATTGTCTCTTAATTCCTGTGTTGTTTCATATTTCTAGTTACTTATTGATTCTGGTATAATTCCGTGTTTAGTTGCTAATACAAGAAGTAATCACATGTGTTCTAATTGGTAGAGCAAGATCCTGACTCAGTAGGGATTTGAGCATGTTTATTGTTCTGGGGTTTCCCTGACAGCCTATTGTAAATTTCAAAGGTTAGCATTAATATTTTTAAAGCCTGGAATATCAAGTCTATGGAGATTGTATGAAAAAAATTTAATTTAAATTGCAGCTTGTATGAAAGATGTTGACAACAATATTTAATAATCTCACTGAACATTCTGAATGAAGAAGTCAACAATAATAAGTATACATTGTATATTACAACAAACAAAAACATGGATTCACACACTCTTACTTTGTGGAAGTTTGCACATACACATGAAATATGATAAGAATAACACTTTCAATGTACTTAAAATCATGCATACATCGATGATCCCATCACAAAGAATAGAGTACATTTAGGCACTTGCAAGCATAAATAAATAGGAAATGGTGAATAAAAACACATGAATTAAAAATAGATCTTAAGAAATTAAAGCTTAGAGAATACTACAAAGGCTCTTATACACTCTACAATGGAAGTACAACAAACATGGATTCACACACTCTTACTTTGTGGAAGTCTACACAAACACATGAAGTATTATAAGAGTAACACTTTCAATGTACTTAAAAGAACACATACATGATGACCCCATCACAAATAATATATTATATTTAGGCACTTGAAAGCTTAAATACACATGAAATAGTGAATACAAACACAAGAGTTAAAAATAGATCTCAAGATATTAAGGCTTGGAAAATACTAGAGAGGCTCTATACACCCTATTCTACCCTATTGAATAGCTCTCTTCCTCTAAATTTGTAGTGCCTATGACCTTGCATATAATTTTGTCTTTATGTATAAAAATAACTTATTAATAGAGACAAAATCCTGGGTGAGCTTAACCTTATGTATAGTGGACTTATAGAAAGGAGAAACATGGCCCGAGAAACAATAGATATAGGTAAATTGAAGACATATGTCCTTTTAAAGGATTTACTACAATATTCATTAGTTTTATTTGCATTTTCATCTAAGTAATTTATATAAAGGAGGCTTATGAACACACTATGAATGTGCTTGTCTAAAGCATTTTCCTTTTTTCCCCACACCTATTCTTACTTCGTATGTTTTGCATTTTGTTTGTGTTAATAAGTTATGGATTCAATTATTTCACATTTATAAAAAACTATGGCATTTCTTTCCTTGTTCAAATTATTTAATGTCCATTTGCTCTTCTGTGATCACAAATATGAATGAATCTATCATAAATAAGTTAGGGATTCAGTTTTATGTAGGGTCATATGCACATTTGAATAAGGTAACATTAATCTTTGCTTTCTTTTATCCTTTAAAATGACCATCTATTAAAGTATATTATGTGTTTGAACAATACAACTTTGTTTCTTGTGGAAAGGAGGACTAAGTAAGTGTATTTGTAAACTAAGTAAAAACTCAAGAATACTAGTTATAAACATATTTCCCATTCTCTAAGGTTTTTATAGATATTTAAGTGTTTGAAGTTGTTTAGGGTCCATAAACATAGTTCACAATAATGCAGACACTGTGTGTTAAGACACAATCTTTAGAGAAAAAAGGGTAACCTTGAATAGGGGCTTACAGAACCCTCAAACAGAATAAAACAATCATTTTATTCAGTGTAGTTGTCTTGATACACTTACTTGACTCTATGAAAATGATAAAACCTTCTATAATTTACCTCGATGTTTAATTGGTGCAAAACTTGGGATTAAACACCGACTCCTCCACTCTTATTTTGACCACCTCCTCTTGAGTTATCTCCCTCCACCTTGGATCTAGCAACGATCGAAAGGTAAAAGACATTTGTTTGTCCTTTAAGCTTGGCATTACCCAATTAACAGTAAGCCATATGAGATTAAGGTATTGTTAAGAGGACATGATTATCAGTGTGTTATGGCATGATAATTTAGCATTACCATCAAATGATTTGCATGACATCCTGGGTCTATGCGACATGATAAGTTTAGTGTTACCTACGTAATCATAGTTCACAGTTAGGTTGATGGTGATTATCGATTAGTGGTGAAGGTAGTAGTGACCATGGTGGGGATAGTTGGAACAAATTGAAGGCATTAACATTGAAATTAACTATAGTTTTGCCTGATTTAACCATGGTTAGTGATAAGCTTTCAACGATCGATAGAGACCATCCCCCTGATGATCAGTGATGACCAACACGTGTCAAGAGTTGGTGCATGTTGGTTAAGCTCTATTGGTTGAATCAACCATGTTACAGAGTAGGTCTAAAGGTATCAATTACTAATTTTCATTTGAATATCCCTATAGAATTGTCTTTTTCTAGTAGAGAAATGTTGGGATTCATCCCTCTTTCAGTCTTTAGGGAATTAGAAGCTTGGATGGTCATGGCATTGACCTTTGTGAACCAGGTTTAGGAGGTCATCGAGGCTTTGGTGCATTTATGTTTACATATTATAATGGTGGATGTGGTTGTGATGCATGCCCCACTTAACTTGTTAGGAACGGTGTTGGCCTTTCTTTATTCTTCATAATTTCAGGATGTGTTTTGTATTTTGTGTAGGATTTTTAGGGGTGGCTATATTTGGCCATCCCCTACAAGGTGCTTAAGGAAGGGAATTATTTATCTAGTTCAATAGTGGTAGAGGCATCTAAGGGCATGGATCTTCATTCTGCATCAAAGGCTAGCTCAGGAGTATTCCTAGGATTATGGGGGACTAGTCAACAAGAGGTGGTGATAGTCAATGTAGGGAAGAATGAATAGTTTGGGCTTATGGAAGATGAAGGAAATTGGACTAATCCCCCTAGGTTGTTTTAATTTGATAGGCTTAGTGGAGGTATTTTTTATCTTTTATCTGATCGGTTCATGGTTGGTACATGGTTTGAATTTTAATCATAGACATAGTAGTTATTTCTATTATTATTTCATATGTATCCAAATGTTATGGGACTTTTTGTAATTTTTAGGTTATGATAGTTCTGATTATTCATTCCCTCATAGATGTATATCTGAGGCTTATGAGGTTTTTGGTTCATTATTTAATTTTTGTGAGGGATCCCTTTTAACCTTCAAGTATCAATAAAAAAATTGAAAATAATCAAAAAATTCAAATCAAACTGACATAAGTGCATAACAACCAAAAAAAGTGCACATAAAAACACAAATAATATGTAAAATATTAAGCAGTAGTAACAAACATGTTGGCTAGGGGGGTAGTAGAGGAGGTAGTCATGTGGCTTGTCTCCCCATCCCCCCTGAGTAGGGGATATTCATCCACAAGTATTCTACTATAAATTATCATTTTCTTCATTATGTCGATCAGGTGAAATAACAAGATCAAATCATGGATACTTATCCTACAGATGAGGGCCCTAGTCCCTTCCACCACTTCCTCCTATATTAGATCCATGAGACTAATCATGTTGAGGGCATGACCAATGAAGGGGTGACTAGTGAGGAGAGGGGATCCTATGTTAGTTCCTAAAACATTTTCACCCATACCACGCCCTTACCCATGATGGGAAGACTGGAGACATGAAAGATCTAGTGGCTCACAACTAACCGCACATGAGGCATTCCCCCAGTGATCAACTAAATCTTGGTGAAGATTAAGCTCCATCCAAACTCTATCAATTTGACTCTAAATCTAGAGAATAACATTATAAATCATAGTAAATTTGTTAGTAATTAAAAATGTGTTCCATTTCTTTATGATTAAAATAAGCATAATTTATAAATTTAAAAATTAATATCAGCATGAAAAATCTACCAAAATCTATTATATTTTGTAGGAAGTAAGGTAGTCTCCCCTAAAATATCCATATTCCACATAAAAAAATCTAACCTAAAAGGTTGAAAAAGGGTATGAATCCAATGCCACACAAATTGGACATGGGAGCAGAACTGGAAAAGATGTTTAATTGTCTCAGGTTGATGACAAGCTAAAAAAATAAGATTTAAAACCCCCATGTGTTTAATTTTATCACCAATTATTAATCCCTAATAAATAATACATCATAGGAAATGAGCCTCTTTGGGCTCAATGGGACCAACCCAAATGGTGGTAAATATTTTGGCCCAGACCACATGGTTGGATCAAAGGTTCCATCAATGATTGAGAATATCATCTTGAATATACTAGGGAGCTAAAAGGTTATGTCCCAAACACAAATAATTGTGATTAAAAAGAGTGGTCGTAGGCCAATGATAATCCTTCTACTAGGGAGTAAAGGATTTAACTCTAATCTTATGAAGGTACTTGTTAGGTATAGAACCTTGAATCTTTGTAATAGAATCAACATCTACATTATTTAAGTTAAATTTGTTATAAACTAGATGCTAAGGAAACCAAGAGTGGCTCACTTTATAGAATAAATTAATTAGTTAATCTTTTATTACTCTTTCACTCCATTAGTGCCGTTTCTCATTTTTAGGGAAAGAAAATTGTCTAAAAAAATGATTTTTGAAAATTATGGGTTTTCCCATTTTCTAGTTGTTTAAAAATGTTTTTACATTTTACAGAAATGGTATTCAATTTTGACTATTTTCAATTAGTTTCTCATACAAGTTGAGCATAAGGATATTGAATAAAAAATAATATCTCCCTTGAGCCCATGAGGATGTGAACCAAGAGATATGTGACTAGTAGGTCAGGCAATGAAACACATTACACAACATGTATTGCCTTATTTTCTAACTCTCCAACATTCACATCTACTTGACCCATAAAACAAAACTCAAAACCATGCAATAAATATGATCTATACTAGACATTGAGCTCTATCGAAACTTCATAATAATGAATCTAAAAATGGGTAAGCCTACTTTGTTTTAAGAAGTGCTTAGTAAGGAATATAATTTAAAAAATAAACATTAACTTCTAGAAGCCTTTCCAAAATAACCAGATGACAAAATTAATGTTTGGCTCTTTTTTGGTAATGGAATTTATGAATGGTGGTTCCTAAATAAATTCCACTCTTTCATACTTTTCCCACATTAACTCAAAATTATCTTCAAACATTGTTTCATATTATTCTTTATGCTTGCTTTCACCATGACATTAAACCTTATAATCTTTTTTATGCTTTAGGTTAGTGTAGTATATAAAATAAAAGGCTTGAATTTAGGTGTGTTAGTCCATATATTTTCAAAAGCTAACATTTCAAATGGTTTTAGCATATAGAGTTCATTTATTTTATATTATTAAATTATATAGTATTTTATTTTAGTTAAATGATTAATCTTCTCATTTTTATTTATAGATTTTATAACATTAAATATTTTTTTAAGGAGAGGCTAAAAGATGAATGTTAAACTCTTTTGGAATTATTACATTCTAACATTTTTTTTTCTTTGAAGGCGTAGGTTAATAAATATAAACTAATTAGACACCCAACGAGATAAGGGACAAATCCTACAAGAGTCTCATTTGAAATACACAAATGCAATGACATCAAAAAAAATGTGTAAATGGTAGAAATTTGATAAGAAAGATTAAATCACCCATACTTTGTGGTGATAAAATGGTCTATTATAATACTATACATATAATATAGATGTGTACATAAAATTGTCTCTAATTCATTTCTTTTGCAACCTCCACCAATCCTCACTTTTTGTCATGTTTTTTATTTCTCATTTTTTGTAACATGGCTTAAGATTCAGTCATTTAATTCATATATACATTTCACTTTAGGAGATGCACAATCATAATGATGAACGAATTGAATTGATAATAAAAAAAACAAGGATTTTGTATTAGTCGATAAATTAGTCCAAGGCATAATCATGCGACTATGTTTTGTGTCGCATTCACACGATTATTCTTAATTTTTTACAATATCAACATCTCTGATTTCCTTCCCTGTAATTATTTTTGAAAGGGAAATTTTATTGACGATAAGGAGTAGCCTTAGGTGACATGAGATTTTTATTTTATTATATTATTAGAAATTAAAGTGGACCCTTTAGAGATAAATTCATCATTTTCTCTTAGCTAATTTTATAAATTTATAAAATTTTATTTTTGTACTTTGTATGAATTAATTAGTTGGGAAGGACCCCTCTTAATAGCTCAATCAATGAGGTAATGGTTATCCATGTCTGTTAGCTACTTCCCACTTTGAATGCCCCCTTGTGATTAGGTGTAATCTAAAAATTTGACACTCTTCTATCTCACCTTTAATTGTGAGACCTTTATAATGGGTGACAAATCTCTTGATGGCCAACTGTATCAAACACTTATAATTTTTAAGATTTGTACCATGCATTGATAGTGATGTGGTGTTGATGGGCATTTTATATATATACCTTTTTTTTTATTTTTAATATGCAATTATACTTTTGTGTTTTTAATTGTTTTTAACAACTTATTTTTTAATTACACCTCTCTGGTATATTTAAAGCCCTTAAATAGACTAGGGAATGCTCTATTTTGATCATTGATTAAATACCTTAGTTTGAACTTCTCCATCTCTAAATAAACATAAAATCTTTTTAAACATTTTCCTGTCATCAAAGCATACATACAGAAGAACTGAAGCATATGTTAGAAGTATAATCACTGAGAGGGGGTTAAATCAATGAGCCTAGATATTTCAATTTCAATTTCAATTCCAATCCTTTCAAACTATTAAACAAATAGCATATATCAACTTGATCAAGCAACATTAACAAGAGAGCTCATTCATTCAATGCATACCCAAGATCAAACATACAACACATAGTCCATGTAGGGAACCCTCATGGGGAATAAAAACCACTCTCAAGCTTGTAACATATGGACTACTTATCCTATAAGAGATGACAAACAAGAGACTGATCAAGTCCTTTTGACCAAGATTTAGTGAAAAATCAATTTCACAAGGAACACCTAACCCTAAGATGATCAAGTCCTTCTGACCACCTTTTGGTCAAGTCCTTCTAACCAACAACCTTGGTCAAGTCCTTATAACCTAAGGCCTTTAGTGAAACACTTGTATCACAAGGAATAACTACCCCTAAGTAAGATCAAGTCCTTTAGACACTCCTATGAAATGAACACATCCACCTTAGAACTGATGTCTTCAACACATGATGATGGATCTCTGATTTTCTAACCCCTACACAAACTCCCTCTCTATCTCATATAGGCCTCTCACATAGGCATGCCATAATATCTCTCCTTTTTGCTCAAATTATCCTCATATGCACACTCAGACCTCTTCACATATCCTAAAAAATGCAAGATCACTATTCTAGTATCAATAATATGATCTATAGGTCATACATAGAGTTAACAAATTATTCTAATAATAAACTCATCCAACAGGCACACTACATATCCTCTCTTCTTCACTTCAATACTCACTCTATGCCAACAAACCTTGCACATGTCTAGAAACCATCTCATTTGGTTTCACTATTTATAGAGGCTTTATGATTATAAGCATCTTGGGCAGCCATTAGGCTTGCATTAACCCTTAAGGTTTCTCTCACATCAAGACACAGCTCAATAACAATCTTCATAGGTTGGACATAGAATCTATGGGTCACCCTTAAATAGTTATACCTTTCAATTAGGCCCTTGTAGCCCTTATAGGTCTCATGGAGACCTATTCACCCATTCATCATTTCATCAATCAAAAAAAGAACATACGACCAATTTCAATTGCATAGGTCCACTTCACATGATCCCTTTGACATTATCAAATGTTTATAGTCATCATTGAACTCTTTTGTGCAAGCTCAATCAACTCAAATAATAGTTGTGTTCATAAGGACACCATGAATGAACATACAATAGACTTATTAAGATTTTTTCATATTGAATATCAATCATTCAAGCTTATAAATACTACACAGATCATCCACAAGGATTCTACAACACTTTCTAATAGCTAATTCATCATGAGACATCCAAACAATAGTAAAACAAGCTTGAACAACCATCTCATGTTACTTATAGTCCATGATCAAACACACAATCAAATTTGGATGAAAATATATTTGAATGTAAAAATAATAATACCATATAACTAGGTTTAATAGATTCACCATGGATTCCTCTATTATTTTTATTTTTAAATCACCATCAAATTCATCTTGGATCAAAAGTTATAGCTAGACTACAAAGCACTAGTTTTTCCCTTTGAAAAATTCAAATGCCAACGATCACAGTTAAACCTTGAACACCATGATATCATCTCATGTCCTCACTAATTTGATAATTCATGTACCATTGATATTATTTTAATTAGTTTGGTCTTTAATGATGTTAAACTTTGAACATGTTGACCACTTTGACTCCACTCATGTCATTGATCTTAATTGCACGATTAAATTCAAACAGTTAGATCCATATCCTTTGTATTTGCTTAGTGTTAAACATCTTACACTTATTATCATCTTACTACTTCCTGACACCTTGGACAAAATGTGTTTTTTCTATCTCTTTGAGAGATGCTCTAACTTTACCTTTTGCAAAATTGACTAAGTAAAGGAACCACTGCAATATTCTTGGTAGGCCAACTTTGGATAGATATAACTTTTATTGCACTCAAATGCAAGTTATCAAATTTACACCATATGATATTAATTCATAAAGTAATAAAACCATGTGTAAAAATTCTCCTAAAACCTTTGTGCGTGTGAGATATAACTCCATTAATCTACTCACTCAGAGTTTTCTACCACAGAGCTAACTATGCCTAGAGCTATCTAGAAGACCAAGTTTGCACATGCATATATTTTGATGCACTTCATCGCATGACATAAAACTTAGTGCATATAAATGAGTCACAAAACTAAAAAAACCTATATGATCAACTCATTTTTAAACTACCGCATGTGTGAAATATGACTACATCAAAATGCCTACTCAGCTTTTCTTGCCACATGTAAATTTGGCTATGGAAAAACACTATCAAACTGCCTGGGAGCCTTGTGATTCATAACATGACTTAGAAAATGAAACATATAAACTTGGGAATAATTTTATCAAAACCATATGAACAAATCCCCTTGACTCATCCACATGTGGTAATTATGATGTTATCAAACTGCCTACTCAGATTTTCTGCCATTGGACCCAAAATGTCTAGATGAAAACTATGGACAACCAGATGAATTCCACTTATGTAAAAAATAAATGAATGCATATTTTACCTCTTTTAATTCCTATTTTATAATCTCAATACTTCATACTCATACCTAATCATATATAAATAGTCAAACTCTGAAGATCAACTAAGCCTACTTCAAGCATATTGGGATAAACACATTTCACACTTTATCATTGTCACTTAGACTATCAAGACACTTATCTAGTCACTTGGTCACCTCTATGACATCATTAAAAACTCTCCAATAATATCCCCCTTTGTCATTTATGTCAACAGCCATCATATAGCAATATACAACTCACCTTCCTTCTCTCTCTTCAAGCACTCCCATAATAGGAACTTTTTCCCCCTTTGACACAATGATAAATTGGGCATCATCTGATCCTAAGGACATAAAAATACCATAAAAAAGAGAGTACCAATTTATAAAGATGGTAAAAACTCCCCCTTACCTTGATCCAACCTTCTCTTTGCCTTGTCAACTTCATCTTGCCACAAGCCAACACTCTCTTCAGCCAAGCACTTCAACCAATGAAGAAAGAACACACAAAATTATTGAAATATGATGTAAAATATCAATAAACATCTAAAAGATAATTTCCCTAAGATATATGAGGCATTTCACCTTTTGAGCATCTCCAGATCTTCATATGCCATGAAAAACCTTCAAACTTGCCTTCAAAGTTTCTCTCACAAGCCAATCTCATGATCACCAATAGATGTTTTCAATCCATAATAAAAACATGAAATATGTTAAAAAAAAACCAAAAAAACATATGAGAGAAACCATACCTTGGTATTTTGGATAAAATGACCAAAAAACATCAAATCTTCACACTAGGCTTGTCTAGACTACTTGTAGTCCTACCTAGAACTTATAGAGCCCACAAATTTTTGTAGACACAACTTCAAGACATAAAAATTCATATCTGGGGCACTCTCATATGCCCCCTCAATCACACCAAATTTAATCACCTATTTCATCCTCTACAACATACTTCTTTCACAAACCTACTAGCCAATTAAGCCTCCATTTCGATACAAACTTAAATTAACTTGAAATCCACAAACCTTCAGATCTCTATGAAGATTGGTTTTACAACCGATTTGGCCCATTAAACTAATTAATAAGCCTTATATCTTAACTCATAAGGTAAACCACTTTTTTAGCATAGCCTAAAACCCTAGAATCTCAAAACAAACAAAGTCATCAAACCTCCTTTTGGTCAATGTCCATCTCTTCAACTTATTGTACACCTAGAGACAATCATTACACACTTATAGACCAAGATTTGAGATTTTAAATCTTTGGGAACCCATACATCCTATAACCCATTTTAGGTATGCTTGCCCTTAAGCAAAAATTGAGAAAATTGGGAGTACTCAAAAGTCTCTAAGTTGACTCTAACATACCTTCAAACCATAAAACCACCTAGAGAATGATAAAATAATATCAATATACCTTTCTATGCAAAAATATCATCTTGATAAATCACAAATCCTCTTTTGCCACTTGAAAACCTTTAACTTGAACCTACAGACTAACCATATATAGCTATGACATCAATCTGGCATCACCATAGCATATCTTCCACCTTGAGATACCTGATCCAACTAAAAACATTCATCTCTAGCCTTCTAGGACCATCTAAATAACACCACAACAACACTTGCTTCTCCACTGAAAGGAGTCTCTGAAGAAGCATAAATAAAGACATCCTTTGTACCATAATGCTCTAAAACAAAGTGAAGTCATGAGTGGCCCACATATCCTCCATAACCACTGAAATCCTCTTATATCTATAAGATTTATTGATTTTGTTCTTGTTCTTCTAAATCACTCTCCTTCTCTTCTAAGATTGAATTGACAACACATAGAGCAACTATGGAATATTGACATACCCTTTTATTTGAAGAATCAACCTTGAAATTTTGAACCTCATCACTAGGCACTAATAATTTATGTTCTTGCATGAAGCTTACTCGACAATAGCAGGATGTTCACTTGGATCCATACATACCTCAAAACTAGGTTTAACTAGTACCTTGGTCTTCTCTTTGAGCTTGGTCTCTTTATTCACAACATGAGCAAAAAATGAAAGCCCTTGGCACTCTTCAACTTTTATAGCATTTTCCACTATACCAAATAGATTACTTGGACCTATAGTCTCACCATGACTCATAATTACCACCTTTGGTCTCCATGAGTTAACTTCCCTTCTACCTTGCACTCTAGGAGCCTAATAAAACATATTCTATCTTGTAGGCCTTTTCTTACAGAATCTAACAATGTGACCAATCTTTTCACAATTCTAGAAAACAATACTCCTTGATGGAAACTCATCTTGGCTTACCTTATTAGAACAAAAACTATTAATTTGTCTAATGTCATGATAACTGAAACAAACTATTATTTTTGAAGAAGACTTATCTTGCCTTTCCTTATTTAGACAATGCTTAGTAAAATGTCCCTCATTAAGATAATTAAAGAACTTAACATTGTTCACACCTTTTAATTGATGACCCCCATCATTTTTTAACAGGTCTCTTGCATTCTCTATCTCTATACCCAAATTGATTACATGTGTAACAATAACCATTAAATCTTGCATACCTCATGGCATTAGGTTGTCTGATTTGATTTGTCTTCAATCTATTTACACCATCATTTCTTGACTGATCAGTGACCTTCAAGGGATGAATCACCTTGGTCTCATTGACCTTCATGTCAACTTGAGAAGCAACTTTGGAATCTTCATTAAAACCCAATCTAGACCTGTCACTAGCAGACTTTTGACTATTTATAAGATTATCCAGATCATTGGAACTCTTATCAAAATTGATAAATGATTTCACCTTTCTTGTAAACTTTTCTAACTCATCTTTGAAAGACTCATTTTCGAAAACATACCTTGAACATTTATCTTCTTTAGCTTTCAGGCTTGTAGACAAAATTTTCAATTGACAACTGAAATGATTGACTATATCTTCATGCTCCTTGGTGTCTTCATTCATTCTTAACTCATACACACTAAATTTATCCTCATAGTCTTTGAGTTGAGACTTCATCTTATTAGAAATCTTCTTCTCAATATTTAGTTCTTCAAGAGCATTTATTAATGTAGTCTCATAGACCACCTCATCTTCAATATCGTCTGAATCACTCCAAGTAGACTCCTTTTGATGTGAGCAACTTCCTTTCTTAGCCATGAAGAAGGTTTCATCTTCAATAGGACCATCATCTTCATGATCACACTCTGAGTCACTATCTTCACTCCCATCTAATAAGTTGTAGTATTTATTGGTGTAGAGACTCTTCTTATTCTTGAAGAACTTCTTCTTGTTGTCATACTTTCTGAAACCATTCTTCCTCTTATCAGAACTGTATGTCTTTTTGTCTTCATCTTAGTCTTCATCATGCTCTTCATCATCATTCTTCTTATGATTATGAGGGTACTTGTTAGCAAAATGTCCTATCTCACCACAATTGAAGTATTTGAAGGCTAGCTTACCCTTATACTTGCCTAACCTTGTTTTCAATTTTCTTGTAAATAAATCAATTAGTTCATCCTCATCTATATCAAAAATGTCATCCTCCTTGGGTTTCTTACCTTGGAACTTCTTCTTTGTATTCATTTCAGTCTTGAAAGTTGTTTCCTTCTTTGGTGGTATATCATCATTTACTCTCATCTCATAGGTAGTAAGGGTACCATGCAATTGATCCATCTTCAACTGAGTAAGATCATGACTTTATTATGTAATAGTTAATTTTGGATCAAACTTGAGGGATAGAGACCTTAATAATTTTAAAACTATAATAGCCTCTTCAAGGTTCTCTCCAAGACCTTTGACGATGTTCACAATCTCATCAATTCTTTGTAGAAAGGATGCCACATAATCTTCTTCCTTCATATTGAGACTTTTAATTTATCTTCTATGAGTATGCAACTTAGTAAGCTTGACCTTTGAGTCTCCTTCATAAATGGCATTCATTTTATCCCATATTTATTTAGAAAAATTATAATGGATTGCCTTGGTGAATTCAATCTCTGTAAGACAACAAATGATAACATCCATTGCCTTATAATTATTCTCAAACAGCTTCTTATATATAGTACTAGATGGAGGAGTAGTAGGACCAACATAACCATCCACAACAGATTGTCATACATCAAACCCTATGGCCATAATGTATGTCCTCATCCTTGCACTCCAAAAATCATAATTAGATCCATTGAACATCGGTGATTTGCTTGGTAGAGAAACCTCCTTGAATTTAGTGACCACCCATATTGTACCTTGGATCACCTTCAAGATATCAAGCCTTTACCAAAGGACCCACTCTGATATCAATTATTAGAGGTGCAATCATTGAGACGGGAGGTGAATCAGTGAGCCTAGTTATTTTAATTTCAATTCAAATCCTTTCAAACTATTAAACAATCAATATATATCAACTTGATCAAGAAACATTAACAAGATATCTCATTCATTTAATGCATACATAAGATCAAACATACAACACATAGTTCCTGTGGGAAACCCTCATGGGGAATAAAACCCACTCTCAATCCTGTAACATATGGACTACTTATCCTATAACAGATTACAAACAAGAGACTAATCAAGTCCTTCTGACCACCTTTTGATCAAGTTCTTCTAACAAGCAACCTTGGTCAAGACCTTCTGACCTAAGGCCTTTAGTAAAACACCTATTTCACAAGTAATAACTGCCCCTAATTAAGATCAAGTCCTTTAAAATCTCTTATGAAATGAACATCTCCACCTTAGAACTGATGTCTTTAACACCTGATGATGGATCTCTAATTTTTTAACCCCTACATAAACTCCCTCTCTATCTCATACATGCCTCTCATATAGGCATGCCACAATCTCTCTCTTTTTTACTCAAATTATCTTCATATGCACACTTAGACCTCTTCACATATCCTCAAAATTGTAAGATCACTATTTTGACATCAAGAATATGACCTACAGGTCATACACACAGTCAACAAACTATTCTACTCATTAACTCATCCAACAGACACACTACCTATTCTCTCTTCTTTGATTCAACACTCATTATATGCCAAAAATCCTTGCACAAGTCTATAAACCATCTCATTTGGTTTCACTATTTATAGAGCCTTTATGATTATCAACATCTTGGTTGGATATTAGGCTTGCCTTAACCCTTAAGGCCTTTCTCACATCAAGACACAACTCAAAAACAATCTTCATAGGTCAACCATAGCATCTATGGGTCATCCTTAAGCAATTACACCTTTCAATTAGGCCCTTGTATCCCTTATAGGTCTCATGAAGACTTATTCACCCATTTATCACTTCATCATGCAAAACAAGAACATAGGACCACTTTAAATTACATAGGTCCACTCCACATGAACACCATGAACAAACACATAATCAACTTCTTTAGCTTTGTTCATACTGAATATCAATTGGTCAAGCTCAAAAATACCACATAGATCATCCACAAGGAGTCTACAACACTTTTCAATAGCTAATTCGTCATGAAACATCCAAACAACAACAAAAGAAGCTCGAATAAACTTCTCAAGTCACTTATAGTCCATAGTCAAACACATAATCAACTTTGGAGAATAATATCTTTGATTGTACAAATAATCATACATTTAACAAGGTTCACTAGATGCACCGTGGAGTCCTCTACAATTTTGCTTTTTACAGCACTATTAAATTTATCCTAGATCAAAAGTTATATCCAAAATACAGAGCATTGGTTTTTCCCTTTGCAAAATGCAAATGCCAATGGTCACAATTAAACCTCAAACACCATGCTATCATCTCATGTCATCACAGCCTATATCAATCATCTACCATCGATCTTATTGTAAGGATCTTGGTATTTAATGATGTTAAAATTTGAATAGGTTGTCCACTTTGACTCCACTTGCACCGTTGATCTCAATCACATGATAAAATGTGAACTACTAGATCCTTATCCTTTACCTTTACTTAGTGTTAAACATCATGCACTTATTATCATCTCACTGCTTCCTAACATCTTGGAGAAAACACACTCTATCGATATCTTTAAGAGATTATCAAACTTTACCTTATGGAAAATTGACTAAGTAAAGGAACCACTACAATATCCTTGGTAGGCCAACTTTGGATAGATATAACTTTTGTTGTGTTCAAATACATGTTCTCAAATTTGCACCATATGATATTTGTTCATGGGGGAATCCAACCATGTGTCAAACTACTCTTGAAACCTCTAAGTGTCTGAGATATAACTTCATTAATTTGCTCACTCAATGTTTTCTATCACAGAGCTAACTATGCCTAGAGTTGCCTAGAAGGCCAACTTTGCACATGCATATCTTTTGATGCACTGCATTACATGACTTGAAACTTAGTGCATAGTAACTAGGCACAAAATTAAATAAACCCATATGATCAACTCCTTTTGAAATTACCAAACATGCAAAATATGCCTACTCAAATTTTCTTACCACATGCAAATTTGGCTAAGTATGGAAAAACACTATCAAACTACCTAGGATCCCAACTTTACACACACATATCTTTGGTTGTGCTTCATCGAATCACTTGAAACTTGGACCATAACAAATTGGGACTAATGTGATCACAACCATATGACTAACTCCCCTTGACTCATCTACATGTGGTAATTATCATGCCATCAAACTGTCTACTCATATTTTTTGTCATTGGACCCAAAATGTCTAGATGAAAACTATGGAAAACTATATGAATTCCACTTATGTACGCAAGCACTCAATGCATCTTTGACCTCTAGTATAACCTATTTTACAAGCTCAATACTTCATACCCATCCCTAATCATCTCTAAACAGTCAAAATCTGAAGATCAACCAAGCCTACTTCAAGCATACTAGGATAAGCACATTGCACACTTTGTCATTGTCACGTAGACTATCAAGGTACTTCATCCACTCACCTAGACACCTCCATGACATCACCATGACATCATTGACAACTCTCCAACAATATAAGCAGGAGGAGGTACCATGACATGTAAAGGTGACAATTTGAGTAAATATTTAAGCGTCATGGGCTATTTTTGAGGAAAATATTACCACCTAGATATCAATGATTGAAAATTAAACTCATAATTTGAATGACTCTAGACTGAATTTGACTCTCAACACTTCCTATAATGATTTTTTTTTTTTTGATAATTATTTATTCATCATTGTTAGTATATTTCTAATAGAAAATGGAAATATTAAAAATAATATATGAATTCGTTATAATATGTAAATATAGTAATATAGCCATCAAATTTATCTCAACAAATACCAAGAAAAAGTTTTAAGCTCCCTGCCCATAACACCTTTTGGCTGGTTAGCTAACTAAACATTGATAATAACAAATATTGAGATTATCGAGTTTTCCAAATCACACCTAATTAAAAATTTTATTAAACTTTTCTAGGCTTCCAACCTATAAGACTCTTTGATTAATAAAGTAAGGATAATAAACACTAATATTTTTTAGGGTTCCCAGGCCCCAATGTCCCCTCCACCTCGTCTTTTTCACTTTTTTACTATTTGATTCAATTTTGGCAACAATAAAGTTCGAGTTTAAATTTAACTTGTCTATAAATACACAAGCATTGTAGTTTATTCATCAAGAGAGAATCATAGCGTATCTATTTATCATTCACAAAAATTAATTGAGCACTTATATGCATTTTAAAGAGATCTTGGAGTCATCAGGGTACTTATCGTTGTGCCATACAAGCACGTGCCAAGAAAAAGGAAGGTCACAAACCACACACCTCTGTGGTTTGGTACATCCTTAGATAATTTTTAAGTATGCACAATTTTTGATTTTGATATATAGTTATTGTCTAGGGACATAATAATTAGAAGATGCTTTGTAACCCTAGTTAACTTACAATATTAGTTTGAAAACATTTATTATTCTTCATAAGTTTTAAATATCATTATGAATTTAGGGAAAATAATTTTTATTTTAATAAATCATAAAAATTATATTGTAGAAAGTGAAGCGAAGTTTTTGAAGATCTATATCAATCCAATTGTCAAATCATTTTTGACATATTTGTCCCTTACTCAAAATATAATCTCAATTTTATAATATTCATGATGCTACATAAAGCTTTTACTATTAAAATGCTTCACATTATACAATAAAACAAAAAAATTAATATAAATAAAAAATTATAAAATAAAATAATAAAATACATCACAACTCAAACTCCATAATCACCTAACCAATCTTTTATTTATCACTGTTTCACTGAATAATCTTAAAAATATTGTAACCCGAAGCAGAAAAACAAGTTTCAGGTGTGAACATAAAGACAAAAAGTCTTACAAAAACTTGTATGCAGGGAAAAAGAAGAAGAAACCAAATTGACTTCAGTTTTGAGTTGACACGTGTTAGCTCTACAATAACTCCTGACATCTGATAGCCCTGCCGTGATCCTGCCGATTGAAATGTTACGGCAAAGAAATATATGGTCAAGAAAGAAATGAATACTGAATGTCACGTCAGAAATACCATTGTTAAGTGCATCTCTGGCTATGCGTATTTGGAAGGAATTGTAAGGGCTTTCCCACAAAGCAGGTTTCATCATGCCAAGCCCAAATACAAACGTCCGCAGCGCGTCCCTTGTCTTGTATGTACTCTTCGTTTTAGCTGCGCTTGATTTTGCACTTCACCTACAAGCTGATCCCCAAACCATAGAAGCTGGTCATGGCTGTAGTCCCCAGAAATATAAAAATGGCACCGCTTTCAAAGAAAACCTTGACGTCGTTTTCTCGTCGCTGGCCAAAGATATTTCTTCAACAGGTTTTGCTACGGCTTCTGAGGGGCAGGGGACAGATGGCGTGTATGGGCTTGCCCAGTGCAGAAACGACTTGTCCATGGAGGACTGCAATGCGTGCTATACAGAGTCCAAAAAACAAATTGTTAGATACTGCGACGGCCGTAATGGAGCACGAATGATTTTTGACGGATGCTTTTTGCGTTATGAGAATAATACTTTCTTTGATCAGGCAGTGGATCTTGGCTTCTCCAACGTGTGCAGCTCTCAGGTCACTGCCAGCCCTCAAATTTTAGACAACACAGTGCAGAAATTGTTAGAGGACATCAAGGCCAAGGCCGTGAAAAATGATGGTTTTGCCGCTGATAAAACAAGTGACGATGGATTGCCAACGCCCATTTATGGACTGGCTATGTGCAGGAAGAGCCTTTCCGCCAATAGCTGTGACGTTTGTCTGCAAGAGGCCACCAAACTTATAAAACCCTGCCTTCCGCGGCAGGATGGAAGGGCTCTCGAGGCCGGCTGTTATTTGCGTTACTCCACCCTTACTTTCTTCTCAATTAAATCTTCTTCCTGTAAGTTCATTACAAATTGCTTCGAGAAGATAATTTCACAGGATTATTCTAATGGGTTTTTGTGTTAAATAGTTTCTGAGGTTTTGTCTGAAACGAATTTGTTGTTATTTTGACAGCAAGGCCTTCGAAGGTTGTGCTCATCCTGGTCGGAACTTTTGGAGGAGCCGTGCTGATTACTATAATGGGCGTGTTGTTTATATACAGGCACTCTTTTCGAAAATCGCGCCCTAAAGTCGCCGAACGCACCCACTTCGAAGACACAGGTGAAGGAAAGCCACTTTCTATAATACCCTCCCGCAAATTAAACAAGCTTTTCAGTAGTTAAAATGAGCTTTGCTAGTTGTTTTGGTTGTTGGGTCTTAAGTGTATTATGTCCAAGTGGTACAGCAGAGGCATATTTTGCTGCCGAAGAAGAAGCTAAGTGGAATCATCAATTTAACTACGATGCCCTTCGAGCTGCAACTCAAAATTTCGATGCAAGTAAGAAAATCGGGGAAGGGGGATTTGGTCAGGTTTATAAGGTATGTGGGTTCCCAATTCGATCGATCTAAAATAGACGCCGACTCTTTTATTTTATAAGTTTTTTGGATGAGACTTGGGTAATTGTGGATGGCAGGGAACATTTAGCGATGGGCGGCAGGTGGCAGTGAAGAAGCTTTTCCCAAAACATAATGCGCGGGCGATGGACGAATTTGTTACAGAAATCAAGCTTATCAGTGCTATTCGTCACCGTAATCTTGTTCGTTTGCTAGGGTGTTGCACACGAGGAATGGAGAAGTTACTGATTTACGAATTTATGCCAAATATGAGTCTGGACAAACATTTGTTCGGTTCGTCTGAACCCTTCTCATCACTCAAATACAAAACAAAAACAAAAACATTTCTGATATAAATTTATAGCAGTAGTCTCTTAATAACCGCGCCTTGGTTAATCTGTCTCACATCGGCTACAGCGAAACCCTTGAGCTGGAAAACGCGTTTGGAGGTGATTGTGGGAACGGCGCACGGGCTTGCATACTTAAACGAAGAATGCCGGGTTCGAATCCTTCACAGAGATATCAAAGCCGCCAACATACTTCTGGATAACGAGTTTCAGCCCAAAATTGCAGATTTTGGAATGGCAAGACTCTTTCCGGATGACCACACACATCTTACCACCAGAGTCGGGGGCACGATGTAAGTTTATTTATGGTTTTGACGCTCGTGTATCTGTTGGTCTTCTCTAACTGTTAAATCCAATACATATGTTTTTTTGTTTTGAAACAGAGGGTATACTGCGCCGGAATATGCAACTCACGGTCAATTGACAGATAAGGCAGATGTGTACAGCTACGGCGTGTTAGTTCTGGAGATTGTGAGTGGCAGAAAGTGTATGGATCCTAAACTCGGGCCATCTATGGAGCTCCTGTTAGGATGGGTAAGCTTCGAAACCTCACACCTTGAGTTGCTCGCTCTTAGGGGTGTGTTGAAGAATACTTGTGTTTATATGCAGGCATGGAGTCTATACGAGAAAAATGAGGCGTTTAGCCTGGTAGACCGAAGAATTGTTGAGAAAGAACCGGAGATGGAGGAAGAGGTAATAAGGGTAATCCACATTGCTCTTCTGTGCACGCAAGGCTCTCCAGAGGCGAGACCATCAATGTCGAATGTGGTGTCAATGCTAACGAGCAATTCAGAGATTTTGATTCAGCCCAATCCACCGGCTTTTATTGATATCACCTCCCATGCGAACTCCAATAATATTGGGTGGATGGAATCCTCGTTCGTAGCATCAACCGAACCCACCGCATCCGTCTCTCTTGAAGCACGTTAGGTCAATTGACTTTCCTCTTCAAATCACTTCTCTGTTCACGATTTGTCATCTTTAATTTCAATTGGAATCTGGCAGAAGTGAGGGACAATGTTTTCGTTTTAGTCACCGACCATTTTACAGATTTATCCCTGAATGTGGTCAAACCAGTCTGGGATGTAAATTAGATTTATATAAGCGCAACCCAAGTTTAAATATGAGAATGGTGGTTGGGTGACCAGTGTCCAATAAATAAAGGCCGTCTAAGGATTAGTACTTATTTCTATTGAAAATTATTAATTATTAAGTATTTGTTTACAAGTATAAGAATTGTAATGTGATTAATTTTGTTATTAAATATTTTTTTGTTGAGATATAATTATACATAAGTGTTTATGGTATTGTGACATTTGAATTTATATGGTAATTTAAATATAGAAATGTGAATGTTTAAAGTAAAGAATAGAAGAGTAGTGATACAATTTCAGTACATGCTATTTAGAAGAATGTTTAAAGTGATTTAGAGTTTTAAGACTTGTTTAGAACTCTATCAAAAATTTAGTTTCGATTAGCAAAGATTGTGACATTTACCAGAGAGCTATTTGGTTGAAGAAATCATAGAATAATTTTCCTCAAATTTGAACTTTGTAGAGTTTGTAACATTGTGGCTAGTGTTGATGTGACACATGTGGCCAATTCTAGTGTCACACATTTTGTCAGTGTTCGCAATGATCTGAAGCAAGTTTGCCTCGATGCATGTATTAGAGAGCATATTCTGTGTTTTATTATGTTTGAGATCCACATAAGCCATGTTGTTTAGGTCACAGTGATGGCGTTAAATATGAATTGCTTAGCCATTATAATGACTTTCATGCATTAGGGGAGTGTATTAGGTCCATTTTTTATTTATTTTTTGGGTTGGAAAAATTATATGTAGTAATTGGAACACATAAATGTGAATGTTTTAAGCAAAGTTTAGTAAGCATTGTGATGTCATTGTAGTACCTACTACTTAGAAGAATGTTTAGAGTGATAAAAATTTAAGACCGGATTAACGTTGTATTAAAAAACTAGTTTTGATTGGCAAAGATTATAACATTTAGTAGAGAGCTTATTGGTTGGATACTTCTGTTGGGTGAATATTTTGTCACCAGCTGACTGACGGCAAAATAGGTGTTTCAACCACAACATAAGGAGATTTGATCGGCCAAATGTGCAGGTCTACCACATCAAAATGAGACAAATATCTCCTCTCATCAAAGGGAGGTTTCCTATATATATATATATATATATATATATATATATATATATATGTATATATATATGTATATATATATGTATATATATATGTATATATGTATATATATATGTATGTATATATGTATGTATATATGTATGTATGTATGTATGTATGTATGTATATATATATATATATATATATATATATATATATATATATATATATATATATATATATATATAAGCTGAAAATAAACACAGGGGTGGGATAACACCATCCATCTCTTTTTTTTCAGAGATGATGTTCATAGATCAGATGAGAATTCTGGTGTAATTACTGAAGGCATTTCTCTTCTTTCAGAAATGGTATTCAGCAAACAGCAGGAATCTTTCCTGGGTAGTAACGGTAACCACAAGAAACCCACGAAAGCACAAAGTCTTTTGTTGCTTCTCCCATTGATTAAGACAAAGTAACACAACAGGTTTAAACACAGCTCAAAGTCTGCACCTAAAACTACAATATAGTAAAGGATAACGAAGGATAAAGAGAGCTCAAAGTCTCTCTAGTATCCTTTACACAAAACACAGACTGAAGACAATTTTGGCAGCACAAAGTCTCCCACAGTCGGCTTCAGGACATCTTCTAGCTATTTCCACTCGTTTTGCTTATTTAATTAAATGGACAAGACGGTGTTCAGGAAACACACATAAGAACAATCTCCTAAACAACACAAGCTATTTCAACACAAAGTCTAAAAGCTCACTTGCTTTCTCATTCACTTAACAAAATATGATTAACAGTTTGAGCTCAAAGTCTTAGGGATGCCTTTCAATTTGGGCAGAGCTTCGCTTCTAATAATAGAGAGATCTCTCTTTTAAATTATGAGAGATTACATTATATATATAGCATCCAAAGAAAGACTTGGGCGCTTGTTTTCATGAAATGGCCCATGTTGCATTGAATGCATTGAATGCTGTGAAGGGGCCATGATGGAACAGGTCATCAGCGTTAACTTTGGCATTCTAAATCATCTCAAATGTCTCCTCCTGAGCATGGGTTATCTGGTCTTCTTTATGATGCTTACACGGTTGTCCATTCGCCTCTATTTAATGAAGAAAAACAGGCCGCACCATTGAATGTTTGTGTTCTCTGAGGTCCACCTAGTGGACTGCTCCACCTACTGGAAATAACTCTCCTGCAGATATTTCTGGATTTCCTGTAGTTGTTCTCTTTTTCCTTGCCACGTCTTGTCCTTCCTTGGCGATCTGAGCTCTCGCACTATCTTCTTGCTTTCTACTGGGTCCTTCGGCTCCTTTGGCTGGTCGCTGCGTTTGTTCCTAGCTGTGCATCTTTTGAAAATCAACAGATATTTTATTACCCTAAATTTGACATCCACGGGGACGTCACTAGTCATTTGGTCACTTGAACCACTTTGAACCTTTGAACCATATCGATTCAATGGTTCAAAGTGGTTCAATGGTCAGCGGTTCAATCGGCTCTCAGGTTCAATCTCTTTTGAAGGGCCGCGTTCGCTTTCTTTTCCTTCTTCGGTTGAATATCGATTCAATGGTTCAAAGTGGTTCAATGGTCAACGGTTCAATCGGCTCTCAGGTTCAATCTCTTGTGAAGGGCCGCGTTCACTTTCTTTTCCTTCTTCGGTTGAACCATCTTTGGACTTCTTTGAACCTTTGAACCTGTGAACCTGTGAACCATATCGGTTCAAGGTTCAACGATTTAATGGTTCAATCTATTTTTTTGAAGCTTCAAACTTTCTGGATCCTTTCCATTTTCGTCGAACTCATTAAACCTTTGAACCCATGAACCTTTGAACTTGTGAAGGCGGGGTTCAATGGTTCATTCCATTTGTTTGAAGCCCGCCATTAAGTCTTTTGATTGAACCTCGACGTTGAACCAGCCTTAAAACATTAAAGAAAAGCCTCAAGTGTTATGAACTTCCTTTGGACAAAGCCCACCTGTTGAACCTATTGAACCTGTGAGTTCCTTAGCTAAAAATGCTTGAATAATTAAAGAACTTGGCTGCTCAAAATATTTTTGAGAAAGAAAAGAGATAGTTTTGGTCTGCATGACTAAAATGGTCGGTATGTTGTCCACAAAAGCAAGTGACAGATTTTGGGAACAACAACTGCCTCTAGTTGGGAAACTTCCATTGATTGAAATTGAAGCAATCGAAGGGAGTAGAATCCAGAATCTCAGTGCCTTCATCTATGCCATTGAGCTACGGAGTCATGCTACCCATAAAGAAAGACACCATAACAAACAAACAACACAAAACAAAAAGAAGACTATACAAAAATTATACATATATATACCTGGACTTATTTGATACTTCAAAGATTGAAGTGCTTCAGATGCTGCCCACTATGAGGCAGCACAAATGGTGTCCCATCTTGATATTTTAGAAATAAACTATTTTCACCATTTAAACGATGAATGGCAAATGGGCCTCTCCATAGGGAATCAAATTTTCTATGCATTCTTTTTAGTTCTCTCCTCTTGTCCCATAATAGAACATGATCTCCAATCTGAAAATCATGAACCCTTACTTTCTGGTCAAAGAGCTTCTTTACGAGACTTTGATGCGCAGTGATTTGGTCCACCACCATAGTTCATTACTCATTAAGTTTAATTAAGCACATGATTCTCTTGTCGATGGAACTTTCAAATGCTGAATCTTCTACTGCTTTCACCAACTTCAGTGTTGATAATTCTAGGGTGATTGGTAGCTCTGCATTGAGACCATATAGAAGTTGCAAATGCGACATACCTATCACCTTCTTGGGTGTAACTTTGTCTGCCCATAAAGTATCAAGCAATGCTTTATGCCAGGTTCTTTGATTGTCATCTACCAACTTCGTGATAATGGTCACCAAGTTCTTGTTACTTGATTCTACTTGACCATTTCTTTACAGAAAATAGTCAGAAGAGTGGGAGAGAAAAATCTCATAAGAGTAATAGAACTAGGTAATCTCATGAGAAGAGAAACAGGCTGCATTGTCTGTTACAATCTTATTTGGGACCCCAAACCTAGAAATGATGTTTTCTTTGAAGAAATTACATACCACATCGAAAGTGGCATGCTTGACTGGAATGGCTTCCACCCACTTGGTAAAGTAGTCTATGGCTATGAGGACATAATCATGTCTAACGCTTGAGGACAGATTTATAGCACCAATGAAATCAATCCCCCATTGTTGAAACGGCTCTTCTATCACCACAGGCTTGAGAGGTAATGCAACTAGCTTAGATTTGCCAACGAATTGTTGACACAGCTTACATCTATGCACCCAAGCGTATGAATCTCAAAATAGAGTAGGCCAATAGTACCTGGCTCGTAGAATCTTTTGGGAAGTCACAAGTGCAGAAAAATTTCCTCCACAAGCCAAATTGTGGAAGGACTTCAAAAGTTTGTCTTGCTGTGCTTTATCCACGCAACGAAGGAATACCCCATCAAGATTCCTCTTATACAGACTATTTTCCCACAAGACAAAATTGGAAGCTTTCAACTCAATAGTCCTTTTTTCTTTACAAGACAGGTGAGCAAAACATTCACCATAGGTAATGAAATGAGCAATATTTGAATACCACTCATTCATAGTTGTGACAAAGAGAACTGTTGGTGTGTCTTCAATTCTTGTTTCTTCTTGTATGTTGTCAGCAATTAATTGATAGAGGCCCCTTCCCCGTACAAGCTTTATCAGTTTGATAACAAGATCATACTCCTAGATTTTGGTGATCCAATTGCCCCTTTTGGTCTCAAACTCCTGCTGAGTTAGTATGGACTTGACTATTGTGTCAGGGACAAGAGCAATAGTGTGTGAGTTCAGGATGTAAAAATGGAAGTGCTTTACTGCCTTTACCATAGTGTAGGCATGCTTCTCTATGATTGAATATTTCAACTCATGAGCTTTGAGAGGACAACTCATGAAATATATGAGAGATTCTACACATTCTTTGTTTTACTAAACTAAGATGGCTGAAAGCATATGTTCAGAAGCATAGCTATACATCATGAAGTCTTTAGTGTAATCAAGACAAACCAGAATTAGGGTGTGGGCGATAGCTTCCTTGATATCTTGAAATGTTGATTTGCCTTCTTCGATCCAATTAAAAGTGGCTGTCTTTCATCATATTTACGATGTGATGAGTCTTTTCTATGAATTTAGGGATGAACCTTCATAAAAAATTCACCTTTCTAAAGAAAGAGTGGATCGCAATCTTACTGGCAGGAAGAGTAAGCTCTTGGATGGATTTGAATATTTTTAGATCGATCTTTATGCCTTCTCAAAATACAGTGTGATTGAGAAGTTTACCTTCTGTAATCCCAAAAATTGACTTCTTGGGATTAAGAGAAATACCATTTTGCCTACATCACTCCAGCACTTGTTGTAGATGATGCATATGATCAGGACGATGCTTAGAAAAGACTGTTAGGTTATCAAGATATACCACATTGAACTTACTCATTTTATTTCTGAAAGAAGATACATTGCTCTTTAGAAAGTGGCACCAGCATTGATCAAGCCAAATGGCATTCTGCAATATGCAAAGGTATCCCAAAGTGTTGTGAAAGCGGTCTTATGTTGGTTTGCTTCACCAACTTTCACTTGATTATATCTTGAAAATCCATCTAACATTGATAACATCTCAATGCCAATCACTGTTTGTAGCAATTGATCCATAATGGGCAGGAGATAGTTGTCTTTTAAAGATGACTGATTCAGATTTTTGAAATCAACACACAGGTGAATTTCTCCATTTTTATTTTTTACGGGGACTATATTCACAATCCAGGTGGAATAATGGATTGGAAAAATAATCCTTGCATTCAACATTTTCTATATTTTGGACAAAATTGTACCTAATATCCTGGGGTTGTATTACCTTTATTTCTACGTATGAGGCAACAACCCAATTTTGAGAGAAATTTTGTGCTTGATTTCTTCAAGTCTGAGAGGTTTTAGATCATCATATGAATAGGCCAGAACATCAATGTAATGGTGAAGTAGTGTAATGAATTTGAATTTCTCGTTAGGAGTGCAACAATTCTCAATGTTGACTATTTTTGAATTATCTTCTGTACTCAAATTTATTTGATCAAAATTCTTGGAGGATTTAGAATCCATTTGTTGTTCCTTGATAAACCTACCGTGCTTGTCGTAAAGTTTCTCAAGAGAAACTAATCCTTTGAGAATTTTATTCCCTTTGAGTTGGAGGAACTTTTCATCAGCCGTTGAATTTGTCTTGGGAGCTGATTCCCGTGGTGGAGATTCACTACCTTCGAATTGAAGTTTTTTAAAGCTGTCTCTTTGTTCTAGAAAAGCAATGATTTGATTATCTCCATTGAACACCTGCCAATGGTCAGTATTATCAGATACACTTGGTTGAAAGACCAACTCGATAGTGTACCTATCTTCTTTGAAATCTTGGTGAGGGACCAAGAGGGTTGCGGAGACGGCCAATGCATCTACATGACTGTTGAATTCTCTGGGCACGATAGAAATATTGAAAGCATCAAAGCTTTTAATGCAGTTCCACACCAAATTGTGATAATGTCACAATCTTTCATTCTTGGTTTAGTACAGGTTTCTCACCTAGAAAACTACTAGCTCAACGTCTCCTTTGACATGAAGGATATTAACACCTTTATCCTGAGTAGCCTTTAATTTGAGCGGCAGCGATTCATATTCAGAAGTGTTGTTGGTGTTGCTAATGTGCAACTTATATACATAGGGGAAGATATCTCTTTGAGGAGATATTAAAATAACTCCAGCTCCAGAATTGGTAGAAGAGTTACTGCCATCAAATTCCAGAATCCAAATATCATCAAAATTTGATCTTTTTTCAAAATTTTCTTCATTAGAAAGAGAAGATCCTTTTTCATGTGTACTGCACCCTACCAATTTTTCTGATGTTTCATCTAATTTTTTTAAATTGTCACTTATAGAGCTTTCGTTTGCTAAAACAGGAACGTCTTCAGTAGACATAGTAATTACCCAAGCTTGAAGACTCAAACAGAATTTGAGCTTCAGGGGCTGACATTTGGGTGACAATGTACTTTGATTCCTTCTCAAGAAGCAGCTTTTGCATGACGCCCTTGACAAGAATCTTTGCCTCAAATAGGTTCATGCTCAATTTTCCACCAATGTCCTTGCAAAAATTTTGCCTAAAATGAATGTCGTAGGAGGCTAGGATGTCGGCCACTAGGACTGTTATTTTAATTCTTTTATCTGGGAAGGCCACAAATGCAAACTGGGCATCTTTGATTTGTCCTAGAAGTGGCACTTGTTTGTTTTCTATGGAGAAACATCTCCCAAAGGTTTTGGTCAGTGTGAGACCAAGAGATTCTACCACCTTGGTGGGCATGACATTGTCAGAGGCACCAAAATTTATAATGCAATTGTTTAGCGGATGACCGTTTATCAACAGGGAGACATAAAATGGTTTTGTCTTTCTAGGGGTAGCTGGAGGAGTAATCATAAGATTATTTCAGGTAGGTGTGTTCTTTGGAGGGAAGGGGTTACTTCTGAAATTTTTTGTCTTACAGAGACGGTTTTATTCTTGATGCATTGAACTAACCTATCCAACTGCTTAAGGTTGGATTAAAAGAATTCAAACTTAGACATTTGAATTTTGGTCTTCTTAACATGGTCAATTATATCAAATGACTGAAATGAATTAGAGATAGAGGGAGGCAGTCCATCAATCTGGTTTATACTAGGTGTAGAATTGGTCTGCAAATTTAAAGCAAAAGGTGAAGGAATATTTGAGGTACTTACTTTTTTAGTGATCACCAAGTCCTTCGATTAGAAAGGTAACAAAGTTCCTCGTTTAGCAATTGAAATTGTTGTCTGAGATTCTTCCTCAATTTTTATTTTATCCGCTTGTTGAGCTGACTGGTTTTGGGCCCTGGTAAATACCGCATATGATCCATCAAACGCTTCACCTTTACTTTTGAGTTTATCCTGATAATTCAAGAAACTAATGTTGGAGCCGCCAGCTGATTCTTCTTGGCTTTCTGCAAAGAGATCAACGTCATCTTCTTGGTTCAACTCAAGTTGGAAAGAGAAATCAGATTCAGTTTCAAGATATCCAACTATTGAGTTGAATGGTGTTGCTTCAATGGCAAGCTTCCCTGGTGGGGGAGGAAGGCAATTTGGTTGCCCTTAATTTTTGGCAGCATTGCCTTGATATGACTGATTGGGAAACGTCCTCCTTGGTATATCTCGGTATGAAGGAGGAGCAGACATCCCTTGCACCATTTGTTTTTTGAGAGCTAACAATGAGATTTTTTGGTGTTCGCTGAGCAATTGTAGGAATCATATTTCTCAGCTTATCAAATTTAGCTATGAAGTCCCTCATAGGTTCATGAGGCTCTTTCTTTATTTGTGTGAGCTGAGCCAACAGGGCATGTGCATCTTCTACAGGCTTGAATCTAGCTTCAAACTTGGCTTTGAGGGTGTTTCAGTCAGTCACGATCTAGGCTTGAAAATGATAAAACTAATCTGCAGTAGCACCTTGTAAAGTTTCTACAAATAGTCTGACTGCTATATCTTCGTATTCCACACCTATCACACCACATGCTATGGAGAAGGCAACAATATGCTCATTAGGATGAACCTTCCCATCACCATAAAATTTGGAGAAATTCTTTCTCAAATTATGAGGTAATTTGTGTAAAGGTGGGGCTAGATTGAGAAGACCAAAAGAGTTGCCCCAAGGACCTCAAGCTGCCATAATATAGCTATTGAAAGGAGGGATAATAAATCTCTATGGGATTCGGATGGACAAAGTTCTGCTAGCAAAGAAAAGAGCAGCTTTGCCTGGTATCGGGGACATGATATTTGTAAGAGGAAAACTCCTAGTTCACTGAAGGTGAGTTGTGGGGGAGAAAGATCAAAATTACTTTGCTGCACAAGCTCAAATATAGGGTCAACAATACCTTGAGCTCTCTAGCTTGCATGTACGGTGGGTCTGCCAGAGTGTAAAATGGATATGGAAAAGAACTGAAGCTACTTCAATTTGAAGCTTGAGGCTTCAAACTTCTTGTTCATTCCCAACAGAGTCACCAAAAAACTATTGGGTGAATATTTTGTCACCAGCTGACTAACGACAAAATAAGTGTTTCAACCACAACATAAGGAGATTTGATCAGCCAAATGTGCAGGTCTACCGCATCAAAATGGGACAAATCTCTCCTCTCATCAAGGGGAGGTTCCATATAAATAATAAGATATATATAAGCTAAAAATAGACATAGGGGTGGGATAACACCATCCATCTCTCTTTTTTTAGAGATGATGTTCATAGATCAGAGGAGAATTATGGTGTAATTACTGAAGGCATTTCTCTTCTTTCAAAAATGGTATTTAGCAAACAGCAGGAATCCTTCTTGGGTAGTAATGGTAACCACAAGAAACCCATGAAAGCACAAAGTATTTCGTTGCTTCTCCCACTGATTAGGACAAAGTAAAACAACAGGTTTAAATGCAGCTCAAAGTTTGCACCTAAAACTACAACAGAGTAAAGGATAACGAAGGATAAAGAGAGCTCAAAGTCTCTCTAGTATCCTTCACACAAAACACATACTGAAGATGATTTTGGCAGCACAAAGTCTCTCACAGTTGGCTTCAGGACATCTTCCAACTATTTCCACTCATTCTACTTATTTAATTAAATGGATAAGATGGTATTCAGGAAATAGACATAAAAACAATCTCCTAAACAACACAAGTTATTTCAACACAAAGTCTGAAAGGTCACTTGCTTTCTCATTCACTTAAAAGAATATGATTAACAGTTTGAGCTCAAAGTCTTAGGGATGCCTTTCAATTTGGCCAGAGCTTCACTTCTGATAATAGAGAGATCTCTCTTTTAAATTATGAGAGATTACAATATATATATATATATATATATATATATATATATCATCCAAAGAAAGACAAGACGTGATGAGGAAAAAGAGAACAACTATAGGAATTCTAGAAATATCTGCAGGAGAGTTATTTCCAGTAGGTGGAGTAGTCCACCAGGTGGACCTCAGAAAACATAAACATTCAATGGTGTGACCTATTTTTCTTCATTAATTAAAGGCGAATGGACAATCGTGTAAGCGTCATAAAGAAGACCAGGTAACCCATGCTCAGGAGGAGACATTTGAGATGATTTAGAATGCCAAAGTTAAGGTTGATGACCTATTCCAGCATGGCCCCTTCATAGCATTCAATGCAGCATGGGCCATTTCACGAAAACAAGTGCCCAAGTCTTTCTTTGGATGATATATCATCCAAAGAAAGACTTGGGCACTTGTTTTCGTGAAATGGCCCATGCTGCATTGAATGCTATGAAGGGGCCATGCTGGAATAGGTCATCAACCTTAACTTTGGCATTCTAAATCATCTCAAATGTCTCCTCCTGAGCATGGGTTACCTGGTCTTCTTTATGACGCTTACACGATTGTCCATTCGCCTTTAATTAATGAAGAAAAATAGGTCACACCATTGAATGTTTATGTTTTCTGAGGTCCACCTGGTGGACTACTCCACCTACTGGAAATAACTCTCTTGCAGATATTTCTAGAATTCCTATAGTTGTTCTCTTTTTCCTCATCACGTCTTGTCTTTCCTTGGCAATCTGAGCTCTCGAGCTATCTTATCACTTTCTGCTGGCTCCTTCGGCTCCTTCTTTGGTTGGTCACTAAGTTTGTTCCTAAGTGTGCATCTTTTGAAAATCAATAGATATTTCATTACCCTAAATTTGACGTCCACGAGGATGTCACTAGTCATTTGGTCACTTGAACCACTTTGAACCTTTGAACCTGTGAACCATATCGGTTAAATGGTTCGAAGTGGTTCAATGGTCGATGGTTCAATCGGCTCTTAGGTTCAATCTCTTGTGAAGGGCCACGTTCACTTTCTTTTCCTTCTTTGGTTGAAGCATCTTTGGACTTCTTTGAACCTTTGAACCTGTGAACCATATCGGTTCAAGGTTCAACGGTTCAATGGTTCAATCTATTTCTTTGAAGCTTCAAACTTTTTGGATCCTTTCCTTTTTCGTCGAACTCATTGAACCTTTGAACCCATGAACCTTTGAACTTATGAAGGCAGGGTTCATTGGTTCATTGGTTCAATGGTTCATTCCATTTGTTTGAAGCCCGCCATTAAGTCTTTTGATTGAACCTTGGTGTTGAACCAGCCTTAAAATATTAAGGAAAAGCCTCAAGTGTTATGAACTTCCTTTGGAGATAGCCTGCCTGTTGACCCTGTTGAACCTGTGAGTTCCTTAGCTGAAAATGCTTGAATAATTAAAGAACTTGGCTGCTCAAAATATTTTTGAGAAAGAAAAGAGAGAGTTTTGGTCTGCAAGACCAAAATGGTCAGTATGTTGTCCACAAAAGCAAGTGATGGATTTTGGGAACAAGTTCTTTGAATGTTTATCCTCAAACTTGAACTTTGTGGAGTTTGTGACTCTGTGGCCATAGTTTTATTGATTTTTTAGGGGGCCTAAAAAAATGATTTTATGCAAAGGTATAACTATATCTTAAAATTTGCATAAAGGTTTATTTTGGTAAAATATTTGAAGAAAGAGTTAGTGTGCCATGCATGATATATAGATGGAAAAAAGCAAGTATAAAGTGATAAGTCTTCTCAAAAAATTTCATTGATTACAAAAAAATAATTTATTCAAGTGAAATCTATAGTACCATGCTTTGACAAATACTAATAATAATTTATATCCTTTATGTTATTGTAGTGCCTGATAAATGAACAATTTTATATTAATATTTGTAATTTTATTTATGCTCATATGTGACTATGGAAAAATGATGTTTTCATTTTTTTTTTCCAAAATAACTTTTTTAAGGATATTAATTCAAATAATTTATATAAGAAATTGGATTAGAATTAATGTAATTAGTGCACAACATTTACTTCAAGCAATATTAAATGTACAACGTTCTCACACTAACACTCTCCTATTCATGAATAGAAAATTTAGGGATTAGACCTAAAAATTTGCTGACATAATTAATGTTAGTAAATCTAAAAAAATAAAAAGTAATAGTTGAAATTAATATTATACTTTTAGTAGGATTGTGTGTTTTTAATATAGTTTGTGTGAAAATAAGAAAGAGATCAATCTAGAAGGGAGTTAGAAAAGAGAAAATTAAACTCTACATTTTGGCATGCAATTTTGGCCAAAGTATAGCATTATGCAGACCATTAGTTTTGTACCACTCGCACCTTACCTAAACATTAAATGCTCACCATGAACATGGCATACCATAACGGTGACTTGTGTGCTCACCCTAAATGCAGAAAGAGATAATTAGCGATAGTTTACTTAGTCATAAGATGTCACCTAAAAGGTTTTGTTCATTCAATGTAATATAGGTGTGAACCAACGCAGTGTATAAATATAATGTTACTTGTATAATAGAAACTTATACTAAATTGAATATAACATTTGGAAAGATGATATTCATAAAACCACATCTAAACTAAACATGTACACAACTGATGTTGATAAACATAAAGATAATGTGCAATAGATAAAACTTGTATCTCTTCTTATTTATACTATGATTATATGAATGATCTCAAATCATAGTGTTCAACACAACATAACAAAGGCTTAAACAACATGATATCATATCGATAATAAATTCATCAAGAAAAAAGACATAATAATAAGTTTCCTAGCATCAATAGTTATGCACATGGAGTCAACAACCTATTTTAAGAAATAAGGGTGGATTTTATAGTTACAAGCCAAAAATTTACAGTCACATATAATTAATGTGTGTTGTGTAGTATGTGTAACTACTTTTTATAATTAACAATGTTTAACTATTTTATAATTAGTGTTCCTCATTGAAAAATTACTATATATGCACCAATTACACTAGATTTACTGAAATTTCAATCTAATTGTTTGTCTTAATCTATTTTCCTTGTAGACTAAATATACCAACATGGAATAGAGCTCTTTCATTTGTGGTCTATGTAACCTCCTCCTTATTCCCAGCACTCATTGTTCCATGTTGACCATTGAATCGTCAGTTGTGCATTCCAATATGTGGTCAATAATATATTCTAAGTGGTCTCTAGTTTTCTATTACATTTATGCCTCCTCATCCTCTCACACCTCTACTATTAGTTATTTGTTGGACTTTTTCAAAAATAGGGCTTCATTTGTTATGTCTGTGTCTCACACCTCTTTCATCTATGTGCAAATTATTTAAAATTTGCATATCCTTTGCACCCTATAAATGGCATATACATATTTGCACAATTCTATACTCAGGCCAAAATCAAGGGCCAACATCAACCTGCATTAATCTAGTTGCCTTCCCTTGGGCAACCCTCCAAAGGTTGCTTGTATCACCAAAACCTCAGGGCCATCCCTACAGATCGCTATCTATAAACTATTCCACCTTGAGAGATTAGCTTGAATTAATTTTGTCCTTTTATACATTTTTACAAATAGATCTTTTGGTACTAGAGGTTGATCATGGAACTCACTAGCCTTACATTAACTACCAATGTTTTTGGGGAAACTCCCTCCAACATATCTCTAATGGTGTTTTCTTCATCCATTATTTTTTATTGAAGATTATTGAAGCTCTTTTCCAATTCTGCATGTTTTTCTTCCATTTCCTCTCTAAGATTTATTGCATACTTAAGAAGATCTGCCTCCTTTAACTTATCTTTTGTTTGGAATACTTACACCTCTAGTTCCTTCTTTTTATTTTGATCATCAAACAAATGCATATTAATTATTTTCATTTGGCACATTTAAGTTTAATAACACTTTATCAACTTTTTCTATGTCATTTTGAGTTTCCTCTTTTGTGTTGGGGCTTTTGTCCCTCCTTATTAGTAACCTGTCAACCACTAAAATTAATCTATCCATGTCTTTTACCATTTCCAAGGTGACACCATCCATTATATTTAGTTCCTCTTTCATAATGCACTAACAAAGCCTTGAAAATTTTAATTCCATTATTATTAATTTTTTCTTGACCTGTACGTGCTTATTGTTAGCCTCCTTTAGCTCCTTCCTATTATTTATTTTAGTTGTGTTGTTTAGAATTTTTTGATGGGATACCTTGGAAACCATCTTAACAATTCATACTTGGATTAAACTTCACTTATTTTAGTGGGGTATATGTGCATAATTTTGTCATTATCCATGGTGCCAGGTTCTTCCCTTTGTACACAACTTATTGAAGTTTCAATGAATAAATTATCCAAATATGTCTCAAGCATGAATTATATTTATTTATGCACCTTTAAAAAATCATCGTATTCTCATTATTTAGCTTAAGAGATTGAACTTTACTCATCTATTGTTTTATAGACTGGGAGCCCATAAAAAGATTATTAATTAGATTTATATTCAGATATTGGGCATTTATTCCCTGATGAGTCATCATCTCATCGATAGCATATCAATGATACAACCTTTGACATTGCCATGAGTCTATTATCACATTCATGGTATTGAATTGAATTGAGATAAACTCCAATCCTCTGTTATTAGTCGAGGTATTGAATTGAGATAAACTCCAATCCCCTATTGTCTATTACCAGGAAGGGTATATGGCCATCGCTTGCCCATATATGATTAGATCTATATATATGGGGATGGGGCCAATGCCACGTGGTGATAGATTAGATGGATGATGCTCCTCTATCTCATGATTCTAAACTAAAGGTATACCTACCCTAACCATTAACTCTTCCCCTTCAATGTTGTCCTCATATGTCAGCTCATATTTTCCTAAATCTGATATTGAGGGCACATGTGATTTTTTAGATATTTTGATGCCTCCATCAATATCCTCATCATCTATTGTCATAATCTCTATAAATTCATGTTCCCCTCCTCCACATGCTTCTTATTCTCTTAATTACTCTTCCCTTTCATCTTTTTCCTCTTCATCGCCCACTTATATTTTCCTTCTATTTATACTTCTTATACATCCTTTTCCTTATCCCCTTATTCTTCTCTGAAGTCCTCAACCTATAATTCATTCAATCATACATATTCTTCTAATATAGATATTTCCTTAGCATTCAATGACTCATCATCTTTTTACGTGCTTAAGTCAATGCCTATAGGGTCATCTTCTATAAAAACTCTTCTTTCAAAATCAAATTCCTCCCCATAGTCATGAATGATGACATCTAATGTAAAGTGAATTAGGTATAGGGCCTTAGATTCTTTAGGGGCATCCTTAATTGGTGTATTTATAATACTTCCCTTAGTCATTTTCTATTTACATTGGGGTAGACTGCCAAGCTGATGAAGGTGCGGGTTGTTGAGGTGAAGTAGGTGTATAATTTTTTGGTGGAGTGGGTTGCTTTAGAGAAGTTGGAGGTGGTGTGAGTTGTTTTAGTTGAGAATAAGGTGGTATGGGTTGTTTATATAATGAATATGTGATATTTGGCATAGTTTTAATTAGTAATACTAACCTTCTTTTGATGATTGACACATTATCTTCTTCCTCAATCACCATGTGCCCTAACTAGTTCACCTCGAGTTTCCCCTACACCTAAACTATGGCATGTTTCTTTTCTTATGATTTTCCTACTATTGCACCATATGAGGCTTTGATATGTGATTGGCTAGGATACTTAGTCTTTTATTTCTTTTCAATTATGAGTAACTCCACATCTGTCCTTTTATCCATGAATAACTCAACTACATGATTTTTATTTGCATACACTTGCTCTTGTTCACATTCTTTCTCTTGTTCTTGATAAGCCTACTTTGCGCCCTTTTTTCCATGAGTTCAACTCATAAAATATTACATAAATACTTTTTCATAGTTTCAATCGATTTGGGATCAATTACTATTTAGTCATCATGCAACTCACTCTCATCAGTTGTCACTAACCTCCCTGAATATTTTTATAACACCTTGAAGAAAGCACATCTCCATTAAGCTAGAAACTATTCACATTTTTCCACTACGCATTAGGTACTATTTTTTTTGCACTCTTTAAATAATGTGATAAATAGCCATATAGAAACTTGAGCCATCTAGACATAATTTTATTTTTGAGGCAAATTTTTACAAATAAATGGTGTCTCATTATGACTAACTCAACATATTCTCCATATACTTCTAAAAACCCCCTCGGTATGCACCATTCATCACCAAAATTTATGATCATATTGTTAAACCATATGTCTATTTTAATCTTGTAGGACTTGTTAAATGGGTCAACACACATGATTGTTATATCTTTTAACAAGTGATTTTTACCACAAATAATGGAGCCAATCATATTCATCAACTACCTACAAAATTAAAATTTTGGCCCATCTAAATGTATCCACATTTATATGGGCTCATTTTATGCCTTCAATAATTCCATCATTTATGAACTTGGTAATGTTGAATTGCACATTTTTACACCCATCTTATGCACGATCTAGAGACATTGATATCTTATACTATCTCATTAATTAGTCCCACACAAATTAGTGTTCGCTAGTTAGTCCCACATAAATTAGTGTTCACTAGGCACACTACACCCTATTAGATTGGTCACCCAAGTTTTAATTATAAAATGTGTACCTCTCTATTTTTTAATTGGACAATTAGGCCACCCTTTCAATTTCCTCATTATTGGCTAGCGTGATTTACATATCCTCACTAGATTAAGGTAACCCTATGGATTTGCTTATATACTTGGCCAATATATTCATGTGGTGCCTTTGTTGGCCATTTTAGCCCACATATTAGGCTTTGCCTACAGTTGGAGGAAGAAGCCTAGAAGGGTCCTAATAAAGTAGAAGATTCAATGGCTTAAAGATAGGTCTAAGACTACAAAATGAAGAAGATCAAAGCAATTTATCATGTGTTTTAAGCATTCAAGAGTATGGATCAAGTTGCACAAGCCTTATAAAATCATCAGAACCTTGAAAGATTAATCAAGAGAAGAATTGTGTAAGTTTAAGGACCAGACCATCACCAAGATGTCATCTAGAAAAGGAACAGACCAGTTCAAAATTATGCATTTTATAAGTCCACTCAAAAATCATCACCAACTAGGATATTATAGTGCCATAGAGATCTCCATGTCAGGAACATGATCTATAAATTTCATGTCCATGTGAGATTTATAGCTCAAGTTCTAAGTGTTTAAAGTTGAATTTGTAGAGTAGGACGTTCATGTAAGTGTCAAGTTTGAGCTTTTCAAAATGACTGTTTGGATTCAAAAGGTCCTTAAAAGGTTTAAAGTTGAGAAATATCTAATGGGATGATTAAGATGACATTCTAACAAGCAAGATCTAATGGTTCACACTGGGGTCAAAATGAGTCAAAAGGTCCCTTGGTTAAATCCCTTTAAAGAGATAAAAGTTGGACAAGATCTGATGTTGCAAATCAATCAAATAAAAATATGATGGTACACGTTCACTAAAAAAAGGTAGGTCTGAGCCTATATCAATGACTCATATTCATTCATATATCTTGATCCAATGGTATACAAGAACAAATAGAAAAGTGGGCCCAATGAGATCTATGGCTCACATTGCTTCATACATCTTGATCCAACAATATGCGAGCAGGTCAACATGTTTAAGGATATTCATGGTAGGATATTGAGGGCCCACATTAGTTCATACATCTTGATCCTATGATGTGTAGGAGGTCAAAATGGTCAAGATCTAACATAGGGGATCTATGAGGCCAATGGCAATGAAGACAAGTTAAAGCATTTTGATTGACCTAAGCCATATTTGATGGACAAGGTCAAACCAAAGGAGCCATTTTCGATCGAGGAAAGCAGGGTCTTGTAGAGTCATCATTATGCCATTATAGCTCAATCCAATGTCATGGAGAAGATATAGCCATGTAGTTTAAGGTATAAAGGACATAAAGGGACTGCCATCAAAGTTTAATATGGACCTTTGGCTTGAGGGTTTTGTGTCATAAAGGTATCTTTCTGTGATTATGTTTGCTATTATTAGAAAGATCTAGTATTTCAAAGGGTTCCATGAAGACATAAACATAAACCCCAATGGTTTCATCTCTAGGATGAATTACATGAAAAGGACCCCTTCTCTCCACTGTGCATGCCATGACAAACCAGTTAGGAGTAATTAACAACAAGATAGGATTCTAACATACTAGTGTAGTTGTTGTAACTACATGGATGCCAGAATAATAACTTGATTTTGCCATTGTAACAAGAAAGAACATCAATGTAATTATGCAACCAATTGAAGTGACCTAAATCAATTAGAAAGTTCTGAATGAACATTATTTGTAGAGGCAGTTATAATTTCATTTCAAATGGAATTGAGCTCATTTGATTCTACTTTGAGTGCCAAAATTCCCTCTTTCTTACTTCCTTTATTCTATAAATATATCCTTTGAGCTATTGATGATCATCCCTCAGGTTGGTACAACTAGACTCTACCAAAAATTATATTCTACACCTCTTGGAGTAATGAGAAAGGCACTTTTGTAATGTTTTGTCAATTTGTATTAGCATTCTTTTGTTTGCTTGATATTTAAAGTGGTCTAATCCTCCCTTTGAAAATTCTAATCTCAACCTAATCACTAGAAAATTTATTTACAGGTCATATAGTGTGTCTTAGCATTGAGCTCTCAAGGATATAGTGGACTACTGAATGTAAGTGTCTTCAACCAGACCTTACTTTCATTGCTTTCTAGTCTTAGTGCATCAAACTAACCTCTATATGAAATATTGTTGCTTAAAAATTATAGTAGATACTGCATTAGCTCCTTTCATAGTCCATTAGTGTGTTAAAGAGTCCAAGCTTAAGAGTGGATATGATAAATTCATGGTGCATCACCACAAGCTAGATATGTTTACTTTATGAAATTTATTGACTCTTTTCATCCCAACCATTTTTGGTTTTAGAAAGAGAGGTCTAAATTGTGAAATCTGAAGAGCTAGCCTCATTAAAAACCCTAGAGGTTTGACCTTGTTATAGGATACCCACATAGAGGTTTGCGTAAAGGAACTGAAAAATCGCTTACCTAGATAGGGTGCAATCTAGATCCATAATAGTTTTGGCATGCTCGATGGGATATAAGAAGGAAGGACATCTAGACATTAGCTTAGAACATATTGATGATTTGGAAGAACATTTGAGAAGTCTTGGAGCAGTCATCAGAAGATTGAATACCAACTCATGTACTAGATCTCCATTAGGTCTTCTACAAAAGGTAAGGAAGTTCAGTTTGTAGAATTATCTTTAGATATTATAAGTAAGAGGAGGGTACTTATTTCAACCACCAACTAAGCACCGCTTAATTATCCTACCTCTCCAAGATCTATAAATCTTGCTCCTACTCAACCTACTAAGAGTTTACCAAGGTAGTTGGAAATGGAAAGGCCTAGATTACAAGTTTTTGTACCCTTTAATGGTAGTATCCCTCTTAACCTTAAACATCATGATGAGATCCTTATTACTTAAAGAATTTTCCATACTTTATAGGAGATAATGCTACTACTCATATAAAACACATACATGACATTGTAAATCTTTGCTTAGTGCATAATATCACACAACAAAATGTAGCATGACGCTACCGGCCACCTCCTTGAAAGGCAAAGCCCTACAATGGTATAAGGGTCTAGCTCCTACTTCAATCAACACCTGGGATGAGTTTGGTGAATCCCTATGCAAGAATTTTGAGGATAGAAGTGACCATGTGTCCCTTGTTGAGCAACTTACCTCTATCAAGAGATCATCCCAAGAGTCCATGGTTGATTTCAACTATAGGTTTCAAAAGACCTGGGATAGGATCCCTATTATCATCAAGCCCACCCCTAACTATTCTTTTCTTTACTATTTGAGAGATTTGAATTTAGATATTACAGTCATGATTCAATCTATGGGTGGGACAACTCTACTTAAAGCCTATGAGATATCCATAAGGTTAGAAAATTGCTTGATACAAGTAGGGAAGCTCATACCACTTTTCCTTGAGCTTCAACCTACTCCACCTACTATTACTCCATTGCTTATTCCAAATCACCAAGCTCAAATTAATGATAGTCAAGTAGAAATTTTTTGCAAGATTGAAAGATTGTTGAAGTCACAAAATAAAAATCTAGTGTCTATAGAGAGACAACAAAAGTCCTCCCATAGGCCATACCAAGGTTCCTTCCAAACCCAATACCCTGCCTAGTATTATAATAGGCCCCCTTACCCACTAAATCAACAAACTCAAGGTTAAATTACCCAAGGTTGATCTAATAATGGATAAAATCTTGTAGCTATAAGTAGCTCAAGAGCCTTTATCCCAACACTAAATAACTTTGCTCAAAAAATTCAATGGTAGTCAGGAGGACCGTTTAATGATATGGTGATGGCCACTACTAGAGACATGTATCAAGACCTTGGTTGGAAGAATGCTCTTTTATTCCAAGGTCATGATATGATGCCTCCTCTACTACAAATCCCCCAAATGAGTCAAGATAACATGCCCGCCATGTCATTATCAGAAGCTCGAAGCCAATAATAAGGGAACATGGGTAAAACATTAGATGATACCACATGCATGAATTTTCAAGAATGAGAACATGTGTTTGAGCATATAGCACCTAATATGGGACAAGCTTCACAAAAACCAAATTAACTAATTGCAGCTCAGATAAGGGCTAAGAAGAGGATGTTGGAGAATAACCTACGGTAACCTCGTATTTATTCATCATCTCCAAAAGCTAGTCATCAACCTACTTCTTTAAATGTATCTACTAAAGCTCCTATAAATCAACAAGTAAATCAACATTATGGATAGCAACAGAAGTCCCCCTTTATTCCTCATGTTACTAAAATGCCAAGTGATGATTCTACTTCCAAGGTGTACTCCAAAGGTATTAATCTTCCCTTTAATATTATGTATCATTTAAAAAAGGATAATGTAACTATGTCCATGTATGATGTTATATCTATTCCAAGGCAAAAGGAGATTCTCCAATAAGAGATCTCTAAACTTTCTCATGTGGAAAAGATAATTGATAAGGTGAGCGTTATTTTCATCAATAATAGTCAGCTTAGCCAAGCTCCTAACCAAGCCCCTAGTCAAGTTCCTAATCAAATCCCAAGTAAAAAGTCAATTTCAAAATTCTATTCATCCTTCTAAATTTGTTAACCCCCCTCCATTTTATTTGTTAGTCATCATAGGGGATTTTTTAGTGCACAATTGCATGATAAATTCAAGTACTTCAACCTCAGTGATGCCCAAAGCCATTACAGATAAGCTTGAGCTCAAATATGCACCTAATTAGAAAGGTGTTATTCAATTGGATGTCTCCCCCACTAAGACAATAAGCATCTTGAAATATCTTCAGATCACACTAGCAACATGTCCAAATTGTTTCATTACTCAAGATGTAATGGTGGTAGACCTACCTCCATATTTTTCCCTATGCTTGTCTAGGGACTTTACTACAAATATTGGAGGATATTCATCATCTAATTGGTCATACATGGTCTTTATAACCAGATATGGGACTAAGGTCACTATTAGGTTAGAAATTATATCTAGGTTCCACCTAAAACCCTATATGCCTAATCTTGCAAATGCCAACTATGCCATATTTGAATAGGTTGAAAAGGTTAATCAAAAAAGCTACGCATGATCATCTTAAAGGTATCTTAGATCTATACTTGGATGAGTTGGTAGCTGACAATCATGTATTTGATCTTTATAACAACATTGAAGAGGTAGACTTAGGAGTGTACTGTATGTATGAGGAAGGTGTTACTATACCTTGCTTAACCAATAATGCCAAAGAAGAGGATGATATATGGAATTTTTTATTTGATGGCTCAAGGTCAAAAAATGGAATTGGAGTGGGAAAAATGTTGATTTCACCCTCAGGTCAAAAGTACCATTCAGCTGCAAGACTCCAATTCAGTTGTACCTCAAATACAATTGAATATGAAGCTCTTTTTCATGGTTTGTAAGATGTAAGAAGGAGACGTGTCAAGCTTATTCAAGTCAAGGGTGATAGTGATCTTGTAGTGCAACAAGTGAGAGGCCTAAGTGCAGTCAATAATCATCATTTAAAATCCTATAAACACTAGGTATGGGACCTCATGGAGGATTTCTTAGCATAAAATATCCAGTCCATACCAAGAGAAGGAAATCAACATGTAAATAGGCTTGCATCCATTAAAACTCAATATTAGATTTCAAAAGGATTAAAATGAAATAAAATCCAAGATAAGATCAAAGTTATATGTAGACCATCTGTATCTGAAAATGAGGTGAGTTGACAAGTCTTTGATAATGATGATTAAATCATATGTTTTCGAATGCAAGAGGTAGAATTATGCCATAAAAATCAAGATAAGTTCCAAAATCAATATGATGATCAAATAGTGAAATTAAAGTGTAATAAGCTGCCTAAAGGGCTTGTGACATTATAAATCACCTTCAATTAAGATGACCAAGTAATAAAAGGGAAATCATGCATCTCAGCTAAGGAAGAATGCTATGAAAAGATAGAGATCTTCAAGGATAAATTACTAAAGCTAGGAAAGGTCAATACAATAGAGGAAGAGATACATTTATTTCCTTATACTGAGAAGTTTTTGATATATTTACTTGGGAGTACAAAGACTTTAAGGGTTTTGACCTCAATCTTGCTTAAAACACCATTGAATTACAAAGCAATGCCAAGCCAGTCAGGGAAAAATAAAAGCCTATCAATCCAAGAGTGGAGAACCTCATGAGAAGAGAACTCTTTAAATTGATTGAATCAAAGATAATATTTCTAGTTAAATATTCATCATGGGTGACAAACCTTATGCTAGTGACAAAAAATAATGAAGAGATTCATTTATGTGTTTACTTTAGGGACCTCAATAAGGTGTCCTTAAAAGACCATTACCCATTGCACTCCATGGATCAAATTCTATAAAAGGTGGCAGGTTCTCAAAGGTTATCACTACTTGATGGTTATTTTGGCTATAATCAGATCATGGTCAAAGAATAAGATAGGCATAAGATTACCTTAATTACAAAGTGGGGCACCTATGCATATTGTAAAATGCCCTTTGGACTCTCCAATGTTGGAACCACCTTCCAAACAACAATGGATGTTGACTTTCATGGTCTTTTAAATGATATGGTTTTAGTCTATCTTGATGATATAAAAACCTTTTAAAATAATCCTAATGATCACCTAACACACTTGAAAGTTATTTTTGATAGATGCAGATAATTTGGAGTTTCATTGAATCCAAAGAAATGCATTTTTTCAGCGCATGAAGGAAGAATTATTAGGCATGTGGTGTCCAAAGCTAGTCTTTCTATTGATCCAGAGAGGATAGAAGAAATATTTGCTCTATCATTGCCCAAACATAAGAAAGGATTGTAGAGATTCTTAGGCAAGATCAATTTCATCAGGAGGTTCATTCCAAGCTTTGTAAAGTTAACCAAGCCACTCAATCATATGTTGAGAAAAGGCAAAAAGTTTACGTGGACAAGAGAAGGTAAGAGAAGATTTAAGGCCATCAAAGAGGCCATATCTTCATGCCCCCACACTTCTAAATCCATATTTTAATAAGGAGTTATATTTGTATGCCTTCTTTACATTAGATGCAATTTCAAGCATGCTTATGCAGTAGAATAATGAAGGTCTAGAGCAACCTATTTCTTTCTTCAATAAATATTTTTAAGGTTATGAGGAAATATATATATATATTTAGAAACATGTACTTTTTCTTGTAATAATCTTGAATAATTGTAGACATCTGGTTTCAAATAATAAGGTTATACTAATGGTAGCTCATCCAAGTGTGAAGGATTTCATCCTCAACAGAGACTTAAATGAAAAGAGAGCTAGGTGGGTCACTAAGTGCATGGATTATGAAATTGAATTCATGGTCACAAACCTAGTCTGAGGTAAAGGATTACGTAAGCATTTTATATAATATGTGAGAGAAGAAAAAGAGACAATTTTAGTAATTCAGGACACTCAACATGGAGCTGAAAACACTCCTCCAAGATGAACACAGGATATTGCTAGATTTTTTTGAAATAGGAGAGTGTCCAATGGGTTTAAATACATCAAAAATAAGACACTTTAGGCTGAAATCAGTTTCATACATTCTTATTGATGGAGTGATTTTCAAAAATGACATTGGAGGTATGCTTTTAACGTGTGTTGAAACTAGTCAATTTGATAAGCTTCTCAAGCAATTTCATGATAGTCCTTCTAGAGGCCATTTTGAGGCTAGGAACACAAATAAAAAAATATTTAGAGTTGGATAATTTTGGCCTAATTTATTTATAGATGCACATGCATGGGTTAGAAAGTGTGCAAAGTGTGTAATGTTTGCAGGGAAATAGAGACTAGTTGCAATGCCATTGAAGCCAATTTAGGTTGAACAACATTTCATGAAATGGTGTTTAGACTTCATTGGAATGATACATCCTCCATCTAGTGCTGGTCATAAGTGGATCTTGAAATCTATATATTATTTCACTAGGTGGGTGGAAGCAATTCCCTTGAAGGAAGTAAATAAGAATTATGTGCTTGAGTTCTATGAGAGACTAGTCACCCATTTTGGAGTGCCTTTTATTATTATATCTAGAATATGATTTGGCATTCAATAATAAAAAGGTATGTGAATGGGATATTGAGAAAGGTATCTACCTGACCTCCTCATCAAATTACTATCCCCAGGGTAATGGACCAGTTGAGTCAACTAACAAGAACCTGATTCTGATAATCCAAAGAATAATGGAAGATAATTAGAGATCTTGGCATACAAAGTTGAAGACTACCTTATGGGATAATAGGATCACCCCTAATAAGGCCACTGATCATTCACCCTATCTCTTAGTCTATAGAAGAGAATCAAGGCTACTAATTTCATTGGAGCTTCTAGCTTTGGAGCTTGCATACCAGCTAGAGCTTCTAGAAAGTGATGCAATGAAAGTTAGGATGAATGAGATGAGGGAATTAGAAGAGATAAGAGATGATGCCATGCATACCATGTGGTCTAACCAAAAATAAGTCAAGAAATATTTTGACAAAAGAGCTTTATCAAGGACATTCCATCAAGGTGACATAGTCCTCAAATAGGATGAGGATCATGCAAAACTAGGAAAACACCCCAAGTTTGATAGCCTTTGGAGTGAACCTTATGTGATCACAAGTTATAAGAAAAACAATGCCTTTGATCTTGCTAGATTGAATGGAGAGATCCTTCCCATCCCTATAAATGGGAGGTATCTTAAGTTCTGCTATTAGTCTGAGCTCATGCTCTTTATACATAAGTAGATTAGTCTATCTTTTCCTCCAAGTGATTTTGCACTTTGCTTTGTTTGTTGTTGTTTCATTTATTTTGTTTCTTTCTTATTTCCCCCCCCCCCATTACTCCAAAAAACTATTCCAAGGATCAAGCAAAGTCTTTTATAAGTACCATTTAATTTGTTTAGTCATCTTGAACAAGCCTAATGAAAATCTAGGTCCCATGACCAGTAGATTGCTCAAGCCAACTGAGTCACCAAAAGTGTTGAGCATTTTGGCCCACATATCAGGCTTTGCCTAAAATTAGAGGATTAAGCCTAGCAGGGTCCTAATAAAGTATATAAGATTTAATGACTTAAATATAGGTCTAAGATTTCAAAATGAAGAAGATCCAAGTAGTTTCTCATGTGTTTCAAGCATTCAAGAGCATGGACCAGGTTACAAAAGCCTTAAAAAATCATAAAAACCTTGAAAGATTGATTAATATATGAATTTTGTAAGTTTAAGGACCAGACCATCACCAAGATATCATCTAGAAAAGGAATGGACCAGTTTACTTATGTATTTTATAATTCCACTTAGAAAGCATCACCAACTAGGATATTACATTACCATGGAGTTCTCCATGTCAAGAACATGCTATACAAATTTTATGTTTGCTTGAGCTTTTTATTTCAATTCATAAGTGTTCAAAGTCAAATATGTAGAGTAGGACATTCATGTGAATGTCAAGTTTGAGCTTCACAAAATGACCGTTTGGATTCAAAAAGTTCGTAAAATGTTTAAAGTTGAGCAAGATCTAATGGGTTGCTTGAGCTTGCATTCTAAAAAGAAAGATCTAATGGTTTGCATTGGGGTCAAAATGAGTCAAAATTTCCCTGGGTTAAAGCCCTTTAGAGAGCTACAAGTTGGACAAGATATGATGGTGCAGATTAATCAGACAAAAATATGATGGTGCACATTCATTGATAAAAAGTAGGTCTAAGACAATCAATAGCTTGTATTTGTTCATACATATTAATCTAATGGTGCGTAGGAATAAATAGGAAAATGGGCCCAATGAGATCTATGGCTTGTATTACTTCATACATCTTAATCCAATGGTGCATGAGTATGTCAACATGTCAAATGATCTTTATGGTAGGATATTGAGGCCCAAATTCATTTGTACATCTTGATCCTATGGTGCATAGGAGGTCAAAAGGGTCAAGATCTGACATAGGGGATCTATGAGGCTAATGGGAATGAAGACAAGTTGGATCATTTTGATTGGCCCAATCCATATTCGATGGACAAGGTCGAACCAATGGAGCCATTTTTGATCGAGGCAATCAAGGTCTTTTATAGTCATCATTCCACCATTAGAGCTTGATCCAATACCATGGAAAAGACATAGCCATGTAGTAAGGTATAAAGGACATAAAGGGACCACCATCAAATCTTAATATGGACCTCTAGCTTGAGGGTTTGTGTTATAGAAGGATCTTTCTATGACTGTGTTCACCATTGTTAGAAGGAGGAACTAGCATTTCAAAGAGTGCCATGAAGGCATACACATAGATCCAAATGGTTTCATCTCTAGGAACAATTGCATGAAAAAGACCCCTCCTCTCCACTATACACACCATGACAAACCATTTAGGAGCATTTAATAACAAGACAAGATTCTAACATACTAGTCTAGTTGTTGTAACTACATAGATTCTGTAAGAACAACTTGACCCTACCATTGCAACAAGAAGGAACATTAGTGTAATTGTGTAACCACTTGAAGTGAGCCGGATCAATCCAAAAGTTTTTAATGAGCATAATTTGTGGAGGTAGTTATAACTACATTTTAAATGGAATTGAGCTCATTTGATTCCCATTTGAGCACCAAATCTCCCTCTCTCTTACTTCCTTTCTTCTCTAAATATATACTTTGATCTATTGATGATCATCCCTTAAGTTGGTATGACTAGACTCTACCAAAAATTATATTTTGTACCTCTTGGAGTAATGAAAAAGGCACTCTTGTAGTGTTTTGTCAATCTGTGTTAGCATTCTTAAGTTTGCTTAATATTTGAAGTAGTCTAATCCTTCCTTTGCAAATTCTAAGTTCAGCCTAAATGCTAGAAACTTTCTTTGCAGGCCATATAGTGTGTTTTAGCATTGATCTCTCAAGGATATAGTGGACTGCTAAATATAAGTGTCTTCAACCAGACCTTACTTTCATTGCTTTCTAGTCTTAGTGCATCAAAATGACCTCTATATGAAATATTTTTGCTTAGAAATTATAGTAGACACTACATTAGCCTCTTTCATAGTCCATTTATGTGTTAAAGAGTCTTAAGCCTAAGAGTGGATATGATAAATTCATGGTGCATCACCACAAGATAGATAGGTTTACTTTGTGAAATTTCTTGACTCTTTTCATCCCAACTAGTTTTAGGTTTTAGAAAGAGGTCTAAATTGTGAAATTTGAGGAGATAGCCTCATAAAAAACTCTAGAGGTCTAACCTTGTTATAGGATACCCACATCCTAGGGTCATTACCATGTTGAGCTAGATTTGGGTAAAGGACTTGACTAATCCCTTGCCTAGCTAGGGTGCAATCTACGTCCCCAACAACTCCATGAAGTAAACCATATCTTTGAGGACATGCAAAAGGAGGAATCTAATCTAGTTTTTGGCTTTTTAAAAAAAGGCAACTCAAACAACTAAAAAACACAAGTTTTATCGAGCACAAATTTACATGTGCATTGGATGTTATCATCCCATTTGCACCTTCCCTTCCAATCTCTAAAATAAATTCCTTCTTCACGGAATGATTTTTCTTTGGTACATAGTGATTGTAGTCTTCTGCCCTATATTATCCCACCTTTGAATCCCATTCCTCTCCATACAAATAAGAATAAGTAAAATGCATCTCTATGAATTGTGTTTACATATCTTTCTTCTTGCTTTGTAAATGTTCAGAAATATCTTATTTGATTACAACCATCAGTATTTCCTCAGTATACTTTGTCTATTTTATGCACACATCCATCAATATTTCCTCTCCTAAAGGTTTGAGCCTTCCCTCCTACCTCACATTAAATATTTACACTGTCCTCTAATGCATCAATGTCATGACCTTGTCTTATGTGCCCATGTATTTCCAAATACCCTTTCAATGATTTTCATATGTGTGGAGAGTGTCAAACTTTTATTATTTTTTAACCTTTCTAATAGATACAAATGATGATGTCTATGTGTGAAAATTATTTTACATACATGAACAATTTGTGCACAAATCCATGTTTTATCAAATCATAACTTTTACATTAGCATGAGAGAATCAAAGCTTCATAAGACAAAGTTGATGTGACATCCACCTCCTCAAAACACTTAGGCATATTTAATTTAAGTTTTTTAAAGCAAACCATCACTCAAATCACTAACTTAAAACTATGGCATTGTCCGCTTTAGTACTATCCTATAAGACAAGAAATTAAACCAATATGGCATAGGCCTTATTTTTAAGAGGTTCGTTTACAATTTACATCATATAGGGTATAATCATACTGTAATTGAAATCCCATAGAGCATTTCACCATCTAATGTGTGTGATTTACATGATATTATTCAAAATTTTCATAAATGATATACGACCCCATGGAATGGATCTTTATCTTTCCTAGATGCTTTACATACCAAGAATTATAAAGCAACACAAGCATACCCTTTTATAAACCTTCCCCTTAATATTTTTGTCATGCAACTCTTTTTGTCTTGCCTTTTCAACATCCTAAATCCACTTTTCAATAATGTGTTTCTCATTGAGCTTCTTGAGATCATTTAATCATGCATAAAGTGATTCTTTAACATCGAGTCTCGTAATGCACACAGTTATCAAATAGGAAGGAATGTTAGAACCCCATATGTTGCTGTATGCAAAATCAGACAAATACTGACTATATTAAATTTGTGTTCATTTTGTGGAAAGAGAAACTCTGAATCATGGGCCACTTCGAGGGGGATACCTCCTTTGAGTCAGGCTAATTACAATAACTCTTTGATGCCCTATAACATCATATGCCCCTATACTTATATTATTTCTTACTTACCCCACTCCACATTCTAATGTATGTGGGATTATTCACTATACTATTATACCCCTCTAGGTATATTACATTCCATCCCCCTTAAATATCTTTCACCCTCAAAACATGATAAGAAATAGGAGGAAGACCAAATGAAAACCAGACCAAAAATAGGTTGAAGACCAAATGGAAGCTCTGCCATGTATTCATTTTTACTTCCACTTCTTCCACTAATGCTAGGATACAAGCAGTATAGCATGAGATGGAAGTACATAGAGAGCTCTGTATGACATAACCTCAATGAAAGACAGGTCAACTAGGAGGTTAGAGTCTAGCACCGAGATTTGAAGCGTGACAATCATATGCTCAAATCTAGAACAAGGGAACATAAAATAGTTGTCCTTGTAAACCATTGGAGGGTATATGGCATCCCCTTTAACATTGTTTCTAGAAGGAGGTGGAGCATCGATTCCTTACTTAGGATCTGTGATTGTCGACTTGGGCTCATTTGGGGTATTTTCGAGTATGGTGGTTGCTTGAATGGACTCATTGAAGGAGTGCTCAGGGACTTATAGTGATTGCTCTAGTGCTTTTGCCATCTGAGAGGGTGTTGTTTGGAGACATTGCCAGTTGATGCAGTCTTTAGCAAGCTTGGCTAAGCCCACAACTTCCATCATTGTGTTAGGACTGAACATTTTAACCTCATGTTGAATTCTATTGTTAATACCACTGATGAAATAACATGTGAAGAAGGTATCAGAGAAGCCTACACTTTAGGTGGCGAGTGCTTCAAATGTTGCTTGATATTGTTCGACGGTCCTCATTTGATGAAGTTAAGTCAAGTCCACAATAAAATTATGTTCAGATAAAAGAAGAGTCCCCATGAAAACCATAGATTAAAAATATTGACAAGAGAGGATGTCATCGTCAACCAAACATGCACCTTTTATAATACGATCAATATTTTAATGACAAGATGACTAAACGACCAAAATATTACTCCATAATAATACAACCACTATTTTTTTTTTTTTTTTGACACTAATTAATTGACACACGATATAAGACTTACTAACAACTACACACGATTGATAATAAATGACATTACAAATTAAAAATGAAAATATATCCTAAAGACACCACTATAAATGTATTTGGACTCTTAGCAAATTAAAACCATTAATACCTAAAACAACATGGACTATTAAAAAATACTGACAAGATAATTATGAACTAAAAGTCTAAAAATAATGACACATAGATTAATAACTCAATGTTAAAACAATGTTGGCTTGAAACTAAGAACGACAAAAACTATACCCTAGCACTATCACGATGACACTTAACAAAGTTGCCACATAGACCACTTAAGAAAAGATCACGAAATTTAATAAAAACAAGACCAAAAGATGGAAATAGTAGCCTGAACCCTAAAGACCAAAGAACAACCACTTAATAAACATAATACCATAAATGGAGTTGACAAAAAACTATGGTGCAAGTGCACAGTGGTCTGAGTGAAGTAGCAGCGGGCAAGCCATGGTGGAGGCAAATCCGTCGAGGCACTGTTGAGGGAGAGCTCACTATCGATGCAAATAGTGGAACGCAGAGTGTGGCAGGCCGTCGATTCGTTGATACATGAAGGTTGTTGGAGAAGGCTAAATCTTAGCTGAGCCAGACCCAAATAAAATGGTTGAGTTAAATTTAAGCACGATCTAAGTAGTCATGAGAAATATTGATGAGATGATAGACTTGGATCTGAATTAGGGCCATGATGGGTAGTGAGGAAATCATGAGACGCAGACCGAGTTGTATCAACAGGTGTGACCGCTAAGTACATGCTACTGAGTAAAAGCGATGCTGAGTCAGAATAACATTTGATCAGGGAATCCATTCACCTTTGATCATTTTATAGAGATGTAAGATGCGAGATTTGGTGCCAATAACTCTCAGGCAAGGCAGCTGAAAGTCGAGACTAGTGTCATGAATAATGGATAAAAGGAATATCAATATTCTTCTTCATAGTCCATGGATAGATCTGTAATCATCAAAATCGATGCCGAATCCCTGAATGCAGATCAGAGCAGCAATGGAGTACGGCTTAATCGTAAGCTCAAGATGAAAAATAATGCACTGGTACAACTATTTTGAGCACAAGAGAGACTGTATAATAACGTATGATTGCAAATAAATCTATGAGAAACCTCATGAGTAACAATACTGAAAACTCACAGAACTAAAGTACTGCAAACCAGAATATTAAAATTCATTAAAACTCTCTATAATCTTAAATTTTATTCCAACTTAAAAAAATTGTCCGACAAAGTGTGGTCATTTCGAGGGGGCTACCTCTTTTGAGCCAAGTTCAATTACAATAACTCTTTGATCCCTTATAATATCATATGTCCCTATAATTATACTATTTTTTATCTACCCCACTCCACATTCTGATGCATGTGGGATTATTCACTATATTATTATACCCCTCTAAGTACATTACAAGGAACTAAATATTCTACAAGTGAAATAACTTCTTTCCTAGATACCAACTAAAAGGGTGGAATTGTTGAGTCTCTTGTAGGTTGCCCTGTATGCTTTTGTTTTCCCATATGTATTTGAATGAAAATAGGAAAACTTGGTTAGTTTTGTGTCCATCAAGGATGATATTGTAGATTTTTATTGTTAAGAAAAATTATATTCCTGTCTGACACAATGGTCTATGGTAAGCTAAAGAAAACCCATAAATGTTCAAAGTAGATCCTCACAACATCTTTATATTTGATCCCATTGTTATAAGGCACCAACATTTCCATATTAGAAAACATGTCAAGCACAACAAGGACACAATCATGACCATGCCTAATCATGAGTAGCCTTGACATGAAATCTGAAATGGAGATTGAGTCCCAAGGCCGATCAAGAATTGGTAGATGTATGTAGAGGCCCTGCTTTTTTATTGTTTTATTTGTTATTTCACATTTTGTGTTTGATATAATAAACTTACTGACATCATGACAAAGATTTAGATAATATAATTATTTTTAAGGCCTTCAATAGTCTTTTTGACCCTGAATTTTCTTGTAAATTGATTTAATGGCACCTCCAAAACCATTATTTTTCACTCTACTATTAAAACACACATGTATCTTAAATGACATGAAATTTCCTCTTGAAGATAGTAATATGAAACTTGTCATCCCATATTTTGTGCTTGATATATGGTGTAAACATCAAGATCACTACCATATAACATGGGCCATTTATAAGTATTGTGGCCACACGACTATTATTAGTGATACAATTAAGGGGAAGATTACGTATTTTGAAACCCAATTAGAGCTACATTTATTTTGCTTAATATGAAGGTGAAACTATTACAGGGAGGTAGACAATATCTGATGGTGATTATTCTATAACTTGCCTTTAGCTTACATGAACTATAGAGGCTTAGATTTGTATGGATAATGGTCTCCATTCCAAAAATTAATTCTTCCATTTCCTAAATTCCTATGTAATGGCATGAATTTGTTTGTGTCATATGTAGGATACATATGTATTATATTTGTGAATGTTTTATTGTGGTAATAAATTGGGTGCCTATGCTGGGTGAGGAATGCATGAAGTGCATATTCTGAAGCATTATCTTCAATCTCAAAGGGATGTAAAAATATGGTAAGGCAAAGGTTTGCATTGAAAAATTTCACATTTTTTAATTCCTTAAGAGATCATTTCTATGATGTATTAAACATGAACTTGGAATTTATATCCCCTTTGGTTGCTTGTTAAAAGGCCATTCAAAATGAGAGAATTCAAACATGAAATGATAAAAACAATTAGATAATTGTTGATCAATTTTTGATCCCAGGTCAAAAATGGTCAACCCTTATAGGTTGAAACTTTCATAGGGTTATCAAAACTTGTATATGGTCTTAAATGGTCCTAAATGGTCTTCATATGGTCACATTAGTCATTGTTTAACTTTTTTCAGAGTTTGGTCTCATGTGTACTTGTCTAATCCGAGGGTCATTTATGAGTCTTGATGTTTTCAAGTGTGGTAAAGGTTTTGAAATGGTTTATATTAATTATAAAATGTTATTAATGTGTATTTAAAGTCATAATATCATGTATTAACCTTTTAAAATGTCATTTTGGTCACCTTTTAGCCTATTTTTTAGGAGATGTGCATACCACATTCAAAGGTAAACATTTAAAGAAGTCAATTAATGTACCTGATGTTATACATGGGTTATGGAATAGTTATAACCTAAAAAATATGTAGTTTAACACCTAAACTAAGCAAAATACTCCTTTACAAGCACTTTTGGGCACTTGTATGACCTTAAGAGTTCTTTTCAAATGAAAATAGTTTAAAATAGTATAATGGAATTCCAAAGGACAATTTAAGGATTTTGGTCAAGTTTAAAGTATTATATATGCATCAAACACTCTCTCTCCTCCATTGCTTCCTTCACATGCTCAGAAAGGCAAAAATCAAATGCATGGTACGACTAGGAGAGAGAAAGTTGGGAGATAAAAACTTGGCCATTATTAGAGGAAATAATAAGATTAAATTTGTTGGAATTAGTTTGAATATTCATGGCCTCTCCTATATGAACAATAGCTAAGAGTGACAACATGTCACTATGCCTTATCCATTAAAGTAGGGACTAGTTTTGCTCCTATTTATTCATGCCATAATTTGATGGAGGAGAGTGGTTTTGTGTGATGTTTCAGAGGTAAAATATATACTTTAAATGTTAGTTTTATTATCCAATTTAACTCCATGAAGTGTCTTTAATAAGAGGAAACCTGCATCAAGTGTGTGAGCATATCACCTTACTGCAAGTGTGTTTTGGTTGTTTTGAAAGATGATCATTTTTAAAGGTTTTAATTAATTCATTTTTCATATAATATCCTTCATTATTATATACTTCATGTGATCTCTCTCTAAAAATGGCCCTTTGTAGATGATCCTTCAAGAAATGTTGTGTCTTGATCTTTGGAAGCATGGTCTGTGTTCATAAAAAACCTTCTACAAGACAGAGGTTTAGTTTGGCTCAAACAAAAATGGTAAAATAATGATATAATATGAGGATGGAACTGATAGAGTAAGAAACCCAAGTGTCGGAGAGAACAAAATCCAAACATGTACCTGTTGACCATTTTTGCCCAATAGGGCAAAAAATCGGTCCCCTTCTCCCCTACTATTTGAGGCCAATTTATTTTTTGATTTTGCACAAGTCCAGGAGTTCTACGGACTCTGCAGGTGCTTGGTTCAATCAGTTAAGGGTTCATCGACAAAGATCATCGGTTGGTTCAATGCGCTAGTTCAAAGGCTTAGGTTCAACACTTTGGTTCAGTTCAGCGGTTCAACGGCCTTTGGTTCAATGCAAGAGTTCATCACCTGGTTCAATGCCTTGTGGTTGAACCATTGAACCAATTTTGGTTCAATGACTTGGTTCAAGGAGGCCGCTAGTTCAAAGTGAAGGAGCCCGACATAAAAGACAAAGCAGAAAAGGAGAAGCCCGAAGCTCAGAAAAGGCCACAGGAAAGGCCCGATGACTTTTGCTGAGGATGGTGACATCCCGAAAGCCATCAAATTTAAGCAAAGAATTAGCCGTTTATTTTTTAAACTGTTTGAGCGTCAAGCATGGAAAAGCCCAAGGAACGCAGTGACCTGCCAGAAGATCGCCCACGAGGGCTGAAAGAGCAAGAAGAAGACAAAAGGCAGAAAAAGACAAAGCGTCCAAGTGGCGAAGAGATGGAGAGTTATTGAGCGGTGTGACCTATTTTTTTCCAAATTGGCATTGGAAGAAGACAAATCACATTCTGTTGGTAGAAAAGAGGCACGGCCATGTCCTGACATTAATGTTTGAATGCCAAAGTCAATTTGGGCGATTGTGTAGCATGGTTCTAGTAGGCCTCTTCCAGAAGAATGGCATCGGTAACAGTGGTTTCCTCTTCCCAAGATTCAGAATGCACATGGGCCACTGACAGAAAATGAGTGCCAAGATCCTTCCCAGAAAATGCCAAGTTTTTCATCCTCTTTTCTATATATTGTAATCTTTTCATTTGAGAAAGGATCAGCTCTCGGCCTTAAGGCAAACCCTGCCCAAAAATCTCTCGGGCTTGTAAGGTAGAGCTACTGAATTTTACCTTGAATCGAAATACATCATTTTTACCTCCATTCTGAGCTTTGCATTTATAGTATGTGTCTATGCCTTGATTTTGTATTAAGTCATTTTCTTAATGATTTTGCAGAATGATCTTAGCACGTCTGGTGCATTTTTGAGTTTTCCTTTTACAGGTCTATCAAAAGTGTCCCTAGAGGAGTATAGGTGAAGTGGATAGGTTGCTGCAGTGCATCTCAGAACGCCTCTAGTAGTTATTCCCTCCTTGTATCTCCACGGACCTCTAACCCACTGATGCAGAAGGTTCTCTCATGACAGATGAAGTGTATAGGCACTTCTTTTGGTGAAAAGTGTATGTTTGGGCCTGAGTGGGTCACCTTTTTTTTTTTTAGGCTTAGGCTTTGTTTTCAGCATCTCCTTCTCCCTTTTCATCCTCCCCTTTTTACATTTTATTTGTTAGTAGTAGGAGAAACTAGGGCCTAAATGATACATCAGAGGGAGCTAGCCTTTACATAGAGACTCTCCCCTCTAGCTTTGTCGGTCCCATAGGCGAGAGGGGAGTTTCCATTATTGCGTGAAGAAGGTTGGAGCTCAGCCTCCTGCTAAGGGTGCAATCTTCTATGTTAATAGTTTTTGGCACGCCCAATTGGACCAACTGGGACAGGTTTTGTCCAAAGAGTTGATGGATTTTTGGTGTGTTCTTCAACCGACCAGCCTTTGGAGGCTTTGCATCAAACACCAATGGCGACTCTGAGTTGAATCTACTGGTTAAGCAGCCTGGTGCCATCAAAAATCTTACTTTTATATGTATAATTCTTTTACACATAATCATGGACCTTGTATTCCTTCATATGACTATGATGTATGAAGAGGAGTGTTTGTTTAGGCAAGCTCAGGCCCTGCAATCCATAGAGGAGGAGGTAGCAAAATGGAGAAATCCATTTATTCAAGGCAGTTAGCCTTATGTGCCCCCTCCTATTCTGAATAAAGCCCCCTCTTTTGCATCAAATCCTTTCTTTCATATAGCACTCACCCACTCTAGCTCATCTGACGCATCTGCTCTCAATCCTGTGCCCCTGGCTTTCCAACATCAAAGGGCATCAAAGCAACCCCCCATGGAGATCAATCTTCCCAAGTCTTTATATTGTGAATCTTCCATTACGAGGAATACCACCAGCCAACACGTCCCTCTTCTAAGACTCTTCCAGTGCATCAACAATCTCTTCCTTGCATTCCTCAACCTCCCCAAGTCTTTCAACGTGATGTGCAGATTCCAAGTTAGAGGAAGGAATGACAGGAACCAGCCCAGAGCTTTGAAGAAAATGATGCTGGTGACCTCCAAGAAAAGCTCTTCCAAGAGGATCTGGCTAGGATAATTGCAAAGTTGGAATCCAAGGATCGATTCCTCAGTGAATGTGTGATGGATGGTTCAGACCAAACAACACATTCTATGTCTAAACACACCCCATCTACACACTTCCAAGAGAGCTATCAGGCCACACCTGATATTGATGAAGTGCTGACCAAGTGGAAGGAGGAGAATCATTCGATTCTAGCTCAAGGACTGCCTCCTTTTCCACATGGTTATCCCACTTCACCCCTTCTCAAGGAAGAACCTGTTTTGCAGGAGGTGAGTGAGGAGCAGAAGATCCAATCTACAGTTCTTCAAGAGGCTGTCATGAGAGACAACGAAGGTGGAATCATCATGGAGGCTCCTTGTGAAGACCTCATCAGCAATGGAGAAGACTCAAGGCATGCATATATGTAAATGTTCCAGCAATACGAAGAGGAACAAAAGCATGGTGAGCTCTCTTCTCCCTTGTTCGATGAACTTCCTTGTTGCTTCGATGAGGAGGATGACTATGTTGAAGAGCCTGAGTTGGAGGAGGAAAAGGAGAGGCTGGTCTCCCTTGAGGAAAGCCTTGAAGAAGAAAGCCTCAAACAAAGAGGTGATGTTTTGTGGGATGAGCAATCATTTTGGGAGTCCATTTCAGACATCACCACAGTCACCTTTCTTCAAGCAGGCCAAGAGGGAGCAGAAGGTGAGTCTGACAGAGTCTGCAATAAGGTAGAAGGAAACAAGTCAGACCATGATGCATTGCAGAGGGAATGTACATGTCAAAGGGCTAATGGTGATGAGGCAGCAACCACTGATTTCTTGGTGAAGAGCACAAATATGAAGGACCAGCATTCAACAAGCTTCCAAGGAAAAGCAAAGTATGTATATGTCGGAAGCATGTTTGAATCTGATCCACTCGAATTCCAACCAATCCAGGTGACAGGCAAGAGGAGCAAGTCACCAAATCTCCTTTTCATTTAGCTACTTGCCGGCACCATAAGTCTTCGTGCCAGGAAGGGGATTTAAGAAATTTTCCCTTCGATCCAGGAGGGAGGTAATTATTCTTGGTTAGCTATACATAGTAGTTTTCTTTCAGTTTCTTTCCTACTTTCCCTAAGTGCAGTTGCACAGGTAGTGTTTTTAGCCTTGTGTGTTTTCCTTTGCATGTGGGGTAAAAAGCTTCATGTTTGATTTTGTAATTTATCAGAAGCTGTTGCTATTTTAAAGTTACAATATGACTCCACACCCAATGGATTTTTAAGGCAACTGGGTTCTAAGCATGACAGGCATGCTTCCCCTAGGAGGTGCCAATATATTGACCATTTTTGCCCAATAGGGCAAAAAATTGGTCCCCTTCTCCCCCTACTGTTTGAGGCCAATTTATTTTTTGATTTTGCACAAGTCCAAGATTTCTATGGACTCTGCAGGCACTTGGTTCAATCAGTTCAAGGTTCATCGGCAAAGATCATCGGTTGGTTCAATGCGCCAGTTCAAAGGCTTAGGTTCAACGCTTTGGTTCAGTTCAGCGGTTCAACAGCCTTTGGTTCAATGCAAGAGTTCATCGCTCAGTTCAACGCCTTGTGGTTGAACCGTTGAACTGATTGAACTGTTGAACCAATTTTGGTTCAACAGCTTGGTTCAAAGAGGCCGCCAGTTCAAAGCGAAGGAGCTCGATAGAAAATACAAAGTAGAAAAGGAGAAGCCTGAAGCTTAGAAAAGGCCGCAGGAAAGGCTCAATGACTTTTGCCGAGGATGGTGACGTCCTCAAAGCCATCAAATTTAAGCAATGAATTAGCCGTTTGTTTTTTAAACTATTTGAGCGTCAAGCTTGGAAAAGCCCAAGGAATGCAGCGACTCGCCAGAAGATAGCCCTCGAGGGCTGAAAGAGCAAGAAGAAGACAAAAGGCAAAAAAAGACAAAGTGTCCAAGTGGTGAAGAGATGGAGAGTTATTGAGCGGTGTGACCTATTTTTTTCCAAATTGGCATTGGAAGAAGACAAATCACATTTTGTTGGTAGAAAAGAGGCACGGCCATGTCCTGACATTAATGTTTGAATGCCAAAGTCAATTTGGGCGATTGTGCAGCATTGTTCTAGCAGGCCTCTTCCAAAAGAATGACATCGGTAACAGTGGTTTCCTCTTCCCAAGATTCAGAATGCACATGGGCCACTGACAAAAAATGAGCACCAAGATCCTTCCCAAAAAATGCCAAGTTTCTCATCCTCTTTTCTATATATTTTAATCCTTTCATTTGAGAAAGGATCGGCTCCCAGCCTTAAGGCAAACCCTGCCCAAAAATCTCTCGGGCTTGTAAGGTAGAGCTACTGAATTTTACCTTGAATCGAAATACAACATTTTTACCTCCATTCTAAGCTTTGCATTTATAGTATGTGTCTATGCCTTGATTCTATATTAAGTCATTTTATTAATGATTTTGTAGAATGATTTTAACACGTCTGGTACATTTTTGAGTTTTCCTTTTATAGGTCTGTCAGAAGTGTCCCTAGAGGAGTATAGGTGAAGTGGAAGGCTGCTGCAGTGCATCTCAGAACACCTCTAGTAGTTATTCCCTCCTTGTATCTCCATGGACCTCTAACCCACTGATGCAGAAGGTTCTCTCATGACGGATGAAGTGTATAGGCGCTTCTTTTGGTGAAAAGTGTATGTTTGGGCCTGAGTGGGTCACCTTTTTTCTGATGATCACCTTTTTTTTTTTTTTTAGGCTTAGGCTTTGTTTTCAGCATCTCCTTCTCCCTTTTCATCCCCCCCTTTTTACATTTTATTTGTTAGTAGTAGGAGAAACTAGGGCCTAAATGATACATCAGAGGGAGCTAGCCCTTACATAGAGACTCTCCCCTCCAGCTTTGCCGGTCCCATAGGCAAGAGGGGAGTTTCCATTATTGCGTGAAGAAGGCTAGAGCTCGGCCTCCTGCCAAGGGTGCAATATTCTAAGCCAATAGTACCCTTAACGAAGGATAAAATGTGTCTTAGTTACCTACATGTCTACATACATGTAGGTAGAGAATCATGGATTATAGGTCTCGGGTTGAGAGTGTTCAAATAGTGGATAGGATTTGAAATTCCCATTTAAACACTTATCTGGTCTAAATTGATCTTATGGTATCATCAAGAAGCATGAGTGAAGGAAGAGATTCCAACTCTCATAGATAGACCTTGCATATAAACTAACTATATACACAGTCTGTACAAGTGAATGGGAATCAATTGGGGATGGTATGATGCTTAGTAAAAATATTAAATTTTTTCTAGAAGTATGTAATATGAGAAATGAGAAGAGTTGATAAAATATGCAAGTTTCAAAACTCAAGAATTTGTCCTTAACAGCCTATGCAAGCAAAATATAGACCTGTAAGTCCTCTTTTGGGCAATAAGTTGATTGCTATGAAGGGAAGAGGTTTGGTATGGAAACATGACTTTAATGAAATAATGATAGAGGATATATACTACTAATATACACCTGAACCATTTGGATTCAAATTATTGTCAATAATATTTATCGTACAACCTTAATGTTTATATACACAGGCCTGTGTATGATGAAAAAGGTAAAAGTTTGTAAAGTGTTAAGGAAAGGCCAATGTAGCTTGTAGTAAAGTGAGAAAAAAATCCCAATAAGGTTTATGTTGACTATTTTGACCACGAGTCAAAATAGGTCAACCCCTTACAGCACAGAACTTGATATAGGGGTATTATAAGATGTAATAGGGTTTGTCATTGTCTTATTTGATGTCATTTAATATGTTATTAATCTTGGTTAGTCAAATCTAGTCCTAGTCATTTCATGTCACTTAAGGGTCATATTTGAGTCATTAATGGAGTTTGTACATTTTTTAATGGTAGACAAGTGTTCCAAAATATTATTCAATGTCCATAATGTTAGATTATTGTTAGTACTAATTGAAAAACTTGAAGGTATTATGTCAGATCAAGAAAACAGTTAGAAAAGAGGAAGTTTTGGCAGTTGTACGACCTATGCAAGTGATTTGGCACATTTGGAAGGTTTTGAAATGAATATTTATCTTACTTGAGTTTAATTACATGTTGTATCTACTTTGGAAGTCTCAAAAATGGCCCAAAACCATTCTGCTCCTCCATCGCTCTTTTTGGCATAAAAAATTGGTCAATGAGTTTTCTCATGGTACGGATAAAAAGAGTTATTTCAAGTTAAATGCCTCTGATATGTGTTATTAAACTTACATTTCATGGTATTATTTCAAATATTGGTTACCCATGATTTATGAACTAATGCTAAGAAGTTAACTACCTCTTTTTGCATGCTTATCCCCACATCCTGCAGGATTTCTTCTGGTTTGAACTAGTCCATACAAACCAAATGATGAAAATAATTATATAGGATGTGGACATTATTATTTCATGGTTTCCATATTTTATTACATGTTTGGAGTTGAGTTGATGAGCAAAACATCTCAATTTATCAGGTAAGAACTCCATTGCTACATTGTAGGTATGATCATCAACTACAGAGGTTTTCCTTCCCTATAGTGGTTTCAAGAAAAAGTGGATAAGATGTTTTCACCTCTTAGATATCATGGGAATAACCTATCCTTTAAAAACTTAGTATCAAAGGTTTCACATGGAGGTCATAATCAATGAAAATCCAACACAATCAACTTTCTGCATGACTACCATTCACAGTCAGGTGAATGAAAGAGTTTACACAACCATGGTGATGCAAAGAGAAAGTTTCAAGGTGGTGATAAATTTTAAAAGGTGATATCAAAATTATATAATGTCTAAAAAATCTCTTTTAGATACATTCTCCACCAATTCAGTCCCTATACAGTCTTGTACAATTGGTGGAGGCCTATAGGTGCCCCACAGGAGACTAAACATGTTGAAATGAGAACTTTGAAACTGGTTTCAAGTCCTTTAAGGTTGTAAATATCAATTTTAATATTTATAGGAGGTCTAATTTTTTTTTAGAACCATACACTATGCATATTGCCCATATCTCTATTCACTACCCTGTATCCTACAATTGCACCTACAAGTGGCTCTTGCAGTGACCTGAAGGTGTTACATGGAGGAGTTTGAACATATTTGAGACCTTTCTTAAGGTATTGAAGTGTTGAAGATATCATGGTAATCATGGAGGATTAATTAGTGATAAATATACCTATGTTATCCCACCACAAGTTTAGAGAGTGATTTAAGGGATTCATTACCTTAAAATCTTCGAACAGAAACCTGACCCTTCTTTTGATATTTTCATGATGAAACATTTTGAGATGCCAACTGGTCTAATGTTTACATTATGTAGTCCAGGTGTAATGGTATTGAGTTGGTATGACAAATGATTATTTGGTCAAAAGAGTATGATGCTTGAAGACTCCCATTCCATGCACTCTTTCACTATAGAATGTAAGTATTCTTTGTAGTGTTTTAGGCTCAAATGGCCTTTCAATACACCAAGATACAATGGAAGCCTACATTTTGGGTAAGTGATCTTAAGCGAGTCAAAGATATTACCATACTTTTAAAAATAATCAAGGGGGTTTATTTTCAATGATTGATGTAGATCACCACCTATAGGAGAATCTCAAGCTTCTCAAACAAGATGTTCACAGTCAATCAACAATGTGCATTATGTTGACATTAAATATGGAGTCCTAACCTACATACCAATTGTTTCTTTAAGAATAAAAGTGATACTAGTGGATCAAGAAACATATAAATGATTTGAATTACAAATTCCTAACTCATATCACAACCTACAGGTCCCCTATTTTTCTCCAAGAATGACATCTATAGGTTGACTACAAAGTAACAATGTAGGTTGAACATAATAGTTTGTGTGTTGGTCTAAAATTAAGGTATAGTCTAGCTAAGTTAAAATAAGATATGGCCTTTGATAAATTTGAGGAGGTATAAAAGCATGATATGCATGGTCTAGCATTGCTTGACATCTATAGGCAGGTATCCCTCTTGACCAAATAATATAGTCATAATTGACTATAGGCTAACCTAGTTAAGTAGCAGTGTGTACATCTTGAAGAGTTAGAAAAGAGGAATGGTTGTTAGACATAATTATAATACCTTGAAAATGGTAATTACCATGTCACATCATGATCATCATAGGAAGATATAACATGGAAGGTTTCAACATGCAACCTATAACCATACTTGTAAATCCTGCATAGTCAGTGTTACATATAGTCTATTTTGAGGATCTTGAAGAGTTGGAAAGCCTATGAGTACAATATAACCCTAAAAATTTGTGTATAATGTCCTTATAACTCCATTTATCCTCCCATAATTTTAGTTTTCTTGAGCAGATAGGGGAGATGCCCTCTATTTTGTCTCAGACAGAGGGCACTCCCAAACAGTGCAAAGTTGTAGGTTAAGTAACTAAAGGGCAAGAAGATGAGTTGGGGATTGGTGAAACATTGAAAGAGAGTGTATGGAGTTGAGTTGAACATGAAAAAACATATGGGACTCATTATAATCATAAGAAAATACTAATAGGTGGTGATGAATAAGTATATGTAAACTAAGCCTAGTAGGCCTAAATCCCTAAGGGGGTGTAGTCTCACTTCTAGCACTAGAGAAACCTCAAAATACATTGGATAATATCCATGGGGAGATATAAGGTGATTTTAATCCTTTAATTTGTATAAAAATCCTTGAATAGGTTATTTATTTACTTAGGAACATGACAGGGTGCAAATAAAGTAAAGAAGAGATAGAGGGGCTAGATTTTGAAAGCCCATAATAGTATGGATGCTTAGAATGGGAGTCTAAGGAGTTAAGATATGTTGGAAAGGGTCCTAAAATTAACTTTTGTGGAATTTATTCACAAGTGTTGATGTGGGTTTTATGCACACCACAGTCATAGTAAGGTAGCCTCTAACATTTTAGGATCTCAATAGAGGTAAACTCCACTCCAGGGCATGAGTTACAGGTATGTAGTCTATTTCAACCTATTTATGGAATAGGGGTAGGGCTTGCACGTGGTTTACAAGGTTTTTTTGATAAAGGTGTGGTCCCTAAGATAGTGTATTTCTAAGTGAGTTGGATGGATGGTTGGTTTCTAATCTAAAGTGGGTACATCTTTAAAACAAACTCAAAAATTAGCATAGGGTAAGGTAGAAAAAAAGACTGTGGTTCTTGAGAATCACTTCCCTAGTTGGTTTCTAAATAGACCTATGCTTTCAAAACCTATGCCTATTACTAGCAGCAATTGCACACATACAATAAGACATGGATAAGAGGTCTAGGGAAATAAAGATGAAGGAAATTCACAAGACTCAAACAAAGGTTACTCTTTTTAGAGCATATATTTCATACCCTTAACTAGGAGATTATAGCTCGAGCTAATGAATTATTTGAGGCAGATATTACACACAAAAAAAAACTACACCAAAGAAAGAACTAGTACATATTTAGAAATATGATTCAATTTAAACTTAACTATTCTAATCAATATATTCACCAATCTTTTAATAAGTATTGCACATACACATATTAGTACATCAACAAAAAAATCAATAATCTATTTGCATCTATTGCACACTAAAGATTATTGAAACACACAACCATGGAAATATCAACTAATTGCATATAATTTGGAAAGAAAATACTCAAACACTTTGTTGATGATCAAAAGTACTCCACTACTTTATATTCAAAATTCTCTGACAAAAAAACCTAAGTTAGGTTACATATATATATATATATATATATATATATATATATATATATATATATATATATATATAGACTTGGGGAAGGGGTCGCCTCATCCTCCAAGTCCATGCAAGGTCATTACATGTATTTCTAACTGTGGTTTAAATCCATATAAGAGAGAAATTATAGTTATGAATTAAATATGTTGACCTTTCCAAAACTAACAAGAGATTTTTTTGGCAAAAACTATGTCTGTTTGTAAAAATTGACATGTTTTGGATCCACTACTGTGATCCTTCATCGGGACATAAGTTTATTTCCTGATGAAGGATCACAATAGTGGATCTGAAATGCATCAATTTTTAAAAATAGACACATTTAAAAAAAAATAAAAAAATCTCTTGTTATTTTATGGACTGTGGAAACATAAAATCTTTCCAAAACCATGCAATGTGTGCATGTGTACAAAATATAGAGTCAAATTTTACAATGAAAGGGTCAAATTATAAAGAAATTATAAATATGTCTATCATTACAAAACTGTAAATGTATAAAATCTTAGCCTATCAAGGCTTAGTCATATGAATCCCTGCATGCACCTTGGCCAATGTGGCCATTGAGGTGGTAGGTGCAGATGTTGATGCACCACCAGATGTCTTATTTTTCTTCGCTTCATTTTCCTCATAAACTTTATGTGCCACATCATACTAATGATGTATAATATTCAAATTTAGTAGCAATGGTCGATGAATTCTTTCAATATTCTCAAGGACTTTGCATGTTCGTCGTTGGTAATCTAAAATTTACTCTTGAAAATTTTGACCTCGATTACCTTCTTCTAGGCCTTACTTAATTTTGACTCTATTTCTTCAAGTGTTAGGCCTTGTAAAATTTTCTTGAATTCATCCTCTGATTCTTGAATGAGCTTGTCAAAATTGATCCTACTGATCAATTTACTAGTGGTATCCTTCACTTTGGATAATTTCAACTCATGTAGAATTTGGAGGAGCAAGGCCTCATGCACCTGATACTTCAAGATTAAAGACCTAACTGATTATAGTCATTCCTTTGCATTTTCCTACCTAATGACAACCAAATTTAAGACATTAGATGCCTCTAGTGTTGTCATGAGGTCGAGATGGCTATATAGGGAGTTACCCATGTATACAACTAACATCTTCAATTTGGTATTGTCATCTCTCAAAGAATTAAACAATTGGTCATCTCATCTTTCATGAACTCCATTGCCTACAAAGAGTTATAACACCTATAAACGGATTATTGTAACTCAACTTCTATACCTGCAAGAATGTGTATCGTCTTTGCCTACTCTTTTAGTTGCTCCACCTCAGCCTCTAGTTTGTGCACTTTAGCTCAAGCTCATGTTGAGCTAATTTTGTGCCTTCATGGATAACAACTATTGCATCCTTCTGTACCTATGCTAGGCTTGCAAAATTTTCAACATATGGAGATTGCCCTAGCTACCTGTTCTACCTTTTTATGAGGGAGAACACTTCTTATCTTTCCTCAAGGATGATTTTAGTGCTTTTTTCATCCTACAACTTCCTCTTCTTCACTCTCTAAATGCTACTAGATGGGGGATCAAATAAAGTGGAAACTGAGGGAAGCTCGATGATTTTGAATCTTGGCATTTGGGAATCCTTGCTTCTCAAGTCAACTACCCATGGAGGAATGTCCAATTGAGATGCATTAGAGGTTGTGACAATAACCTCTTCCTTAGCCTCTTCTTGAACTTGATATTTCTTTTGGGCCCTTATAAGGATGTCGAGTAGGGAAGGCCATATAATGTTGGACAAATACACTCCTCTAAATTGAGGGAGTGGGTAGACCATGATCACTTAGGGCTTAACCTTCCTTGCCCTACTAATACTTATCACTATGGTTTATTTTATGGAATTGGTGGATGGAATTGGAATGGAAATTTGGGTGGAATGGACATGAAGTTATGGGGTGGCTAAAGCAATCCATACCTTCCTAGACACCTCCTTATTTTTTAGGGATCTAATAGTGGAAGTGCCAGTAGGGAAAGAGGAGGTAGGTAGGAGAGTATTATGGAAGTGGAAATAGAGGAATCAATGGTAGTGGTGGTAATGGAGGGGTCAATGGAGGTAGAATTAGGCACTTCCACCTAAGGTGATCTTAACATAGAAGAAATTGAAACTTGTCCAAAGATTGGTACAAAAGATAAAGGAAAACTTACAAAAGGCTGGGTACCTAGAGAAGTTGTGTTATGGGTCATGATTGAAGGCTGATGGCCTTAGCTACTTCTAGCTTTGATTCTTCATCAAAGTTATCCTAAACATCTTTGATTATCACAACCTCTTCCTCTTGAGATACAGTAAGCAAGCCTTGTGTTGGTTCCACTATAGGGCTGATTGTAGGAGTCTTAGGCTTCCTCTTATAAACTAGAGGGATATTCAGTTATGTGGGGAGTCTTGGGATGTTGATGCCACTACTTATGATGTTTCGATCTTGATAGATGTATTAATCTATATGTGAGGCATAATATTAGATACTTTAATGGTGCTCATATTCAAATATTCTCATGTTCTTCCTTCCTCATTAGAATCTAAGCTGATGGGATCCCTTGCTTATGTTCTTCTACTAGAACTAGGCTCAGGCAACTTGGACTCTTTCTTCATAGTCTTTAGCTTTGATTAGAGGGATCAAGATGAGGGACCTACTTGATCCTTGGATTTTCCTCTCAAAAAATTAGAGTACTCCCATCCTTTGTATAGAGCCTTCCTACTATCCAATTCTCTAGCAGTGACTGAGGGGTCATCTTGGATCATCCGTAAATGATATTCCTTCAGTCAAATAATCTTGGCTCTCTATAAAACATCCTCATCAGACTTTGTGTTAAGAAATAAAATTGCATATAGATATGAAACATGGTTGTAAGGGATGTTAAATCCCTATATGTGCTTTGAACCTGCCCATGATGATCCCAATCTCTATGTGTAAACACGGGGGATGGACAACTTTTTCATTTTCATCCCACTTCCATGAAATGCTTCTTCATTGTATAAACCATTCTTCCAATTGTTATGTGGTGGCTGAAAAATAAGGTTTTCTTTTGTCTGGATAAGTCCTCCTCAATACTCCACCATAGTTGGAAAGAAATTTCTTACTCTACCAACTTATCTAGGACATACTTAGGAAGACACAAAGGATCAACCTTATTCCCACAAATCTTGATTATTGTGAAGTTTGGGTAGAGGAAATAATCCTATTTTCCATCCAAGTTCTTAATGATAATGGGCCTGATTCTAGACATAGGCAAGCCATGAATGGCTTGCCAAACCTATGGATAGACATCCTTTGTTATCTTGACCATGGTTTTGGTATGCATATATGTGTATAAATTGATAATGATCAAAAATTCTATTATTTTCATAATCTATGGCTGGAGTCCACAATTCCCCAAGATATATATAATAGGTACCCATGATTACATTCAGTAAATAGGACATCATGTAGAAATTTCTTGAAGGTGTGGGACACTTGTCCTTATGGATTATCTTCTCTCTCAAGTAAAAGCTGATTATTTTTCCCATGGTGTATGTAACATCAGGGGTGAGCATCATATACAATAATGGAAACTATTCTAAATTGACAAAATTAATACTTGGCATATCATACAATTGATTGAGGAGAGCCATGCCAATATGAACCCCCAATTTGAATTTATCGATCAAAATTGCTCCTTTCAGCTTCTTCCCCTTCTATACAATGGTTTGGTCTGGGAGTGGCCATGAAGACAATGCCTTCTTAATTGAACTCTCTTCACCAAACTACACCAATGTGTGCTTGTAAAAATAAGCATCAGGTATGCTCAAAGATAAATAACTTTGGAAGTTAGCTCATGATATGCATGTAATGACTATGTTATTACTTGAATAATGTAGGAAAGTATCTTGCAATATCTTTGCTAAAAAAACAAACCCTGTAGAAGGTCAATACATGACATTATTTATATCTTGGCGATATCAAAACATATTTTTTAACATTTGAAATCTGACAGTTCCTTGATGAATATTCTATCCATAAGTGTCATCTCAGTTTCTAATGAAAATACATCCACAAATTCAATGATGTCCCAAAATTCTGAATAGTTATGGTACCTATCTCCAAATATTGTAGCATCAAAGACTGTATCTATGAACTCTATGGAGTCTTTGATTGAATATTGGGATGGTAGATTTGCCCCTCAAAACACCCTAGATAAAGATGCATATGTATGCTCCTTTGTTGTTTGTAGTCTTCTTCTATGTGCTATGTATGTTGTGCAAATAATTTGGCTCTAGTTTAGTCATTGTTTTACCTGCATTTTTCTTGAGATAGTAGCTAGGGATATTTGTTGCTATAAGAAAGTAGGATCCTTTGAATTCAAGTTAGTTTGAAAGCAATGATGGCTCTAATAGCTTCAAATCACTTATATAGGATTCTTCATTGAATAGCATTTTGTGAGACATAAATGTGTAATGTTCACTTTGCTTCTATTTAAAAATTTGTTAACTCAAGTTGGTTAGGGTCTTTAATATATTAATGGGAAGTATTTTCACCTTTGTTTAGCTAAGTATGGCGAGGCTAGTAGTGCTCTTGGTAAAAATGTCTATTGACTAATTCTTTCAGGGGAATTATTTCAGACAAAATGCCCACAACAATTTCCTTGAAGGTCTATTTCATTGGTCAAAAGTTTTGAGACAATTGTCCTGAAGGGATACTTTCAAAATACTAAAGGGTACTTTCTCACTTGGACAAAAATACAAAGGGTCCACTTCATACGAAATTTTTTCCATGATAAAAGTCTCAAAGGATCTATTTTTTAAAGGCTGAAGGGCACTTTTAATTTCCCTAAAGGGAACATTTATATGACTAAGGGTCATTCTAAAAGTCCCAAAGGGCATGTGGATTAGGGCTAAAGGGTCTGAGACAAAAGTCTCGAAGGGTAGTTTACATAAAGACCAAAGGGTATGTGCTTTCAAAGGGTTAGTCCGAATTAGAAAAATAGTCGATCAAAAGGGGTTGAAGGGATATTTTTTGGGGCAAAGGACACTTTCAAAAGGCCAAAGGGATAGTTCAAAAGTCTTGAAGGGTAAGTGTAAAAGATTTGAAGGGTCTACTTCATGGAAAAAAATTCCTAAAGAGTCTACTTCATAGGAAAAACATGGTATGGGATAAATATCTCTAAGGGTAGGTTCAGAATGGTCAAAGGGTTAGTTTTTTAGGAAATTTGTTTATAAAAAAATGTTTGCATACCAAAATTCCATTGAGCAAAAAACCTACAGACCTAATTCCTTTAGGGAAATTGTTTTAGAAAAAATTGTCTGCAACAATTTCCCTGATAAAATAGGTCCACAAAAAATAAAAAAGGTCCGTAGCAATAAAGTCCAAAAGAATAAAATTTGAAAGTTCAAAAAAAGCACTAGAGCAAAACACCTAAAACATAAAAACCTAAAAGGGACAAACTGCATAAGTGCCAAAAGAATAAGATTGAAAATATAAACTCGATAGAACAAACCTGATAGAATATAAGATTTAGTCTTATAAAAACATAATGCCAATATCATCCTATCAAAGTGTGAAACCTTAAATAAATATTTTCTTAGGATTCACATAAACACATAGAAAAGGGGCTCAAAGCCAAGACCAAAAAATGAAAAGAATGGGTCCCCATTTCTCCTTAAAGAAAAGGGAGATATTGGGTACAATAAATGGTGACTTATAGGGGGAATACTCCTAAGTATTCAAGAACCCATATCTTCAATTGGAAATCTTTAAATAAATCTTGAAGTGCGCCATAAAAAAAAAAATTAATCAGAAACATGAAATAAACTCCTAAGTTAATTCACACAATATACTTGCCTTCTAAATTCTTGTATCTATGTGTGTTAAAATGTGTAGTTTATTTAACCCCTACTCTAATGAGTTTTTCAAAGGTTTTGATGAAGCTATAGGTTTCATTCTAGCTTTATTAAAGCTTATATCAAGGGAAGCTATGACATTATATACTACCAGTTAGGCATCCATAGGCCTGATAGAGATACCTTGAGCTCCTTCTCTTCTCCTTTCATCATTTTATTTTTTTATAATTTTTATAATGATGCATGGTACATTGACCTTATTTCATCATGTGAGCCTTTTGATTTTCTTTAAATTTTCTTTTGCTCTTTTGAACTCATTGGTTTTTTTTGTGTTTCCATTTTATGTTCCGATGAATGGAAAAGAGAGGAGATGGAACCCCAATGAGATGATATAATTATAAAACAAATAATTATTAGAACGCCCCTACGAATCACATCTTTATACCCAAAATTATGATTTCTAACATGTATTTAGTATGACAAATGAATTTGATCCAATAAAATAAGAAAACTTTATAAATTTGTATGAAGTACCCCAAGAATAACTTCCACATGTCTGGTAAAAGTATTCAATTGTGACACCATCCAGAATAATCCATGATTACCTACCTTCATCCTAAAGACTAAAAAACATAGAAATACACCTAATCTATAAACTAGTCCCCAATTGTCAAAATTTTAATTTTTCTCTTTTTAAAAGTCATAAGTTTAGTTGTTTTTTATCTTTAGTTGGGTTATAGTCAAAGCAAACGTAATTCTGATCATCAAAGAAAACAAAAAATGACTAATCTAGAAAGTGAGAAACTACTCTAAAAAAATAGAATATAGAAAGTAGAAAAGATTAATCTAGAAAGTAGGAAACTAACTAAGAAAACATTAAAATCTAATCTGGAAAGCATTGAAATCTAATCTAGTCCTATGTCTAAACTCATCTATCCCTCATCAATCAGTAATATCTGTAGATGGAACAACCCTGAAGTAGTGCTTTAGGAATTATCCATTGCTCAGATATGTAAGCTCATTGCCTTGGAGGTCCTTCAAAATAAATGTATTATTTCCCATGAGCTCTAAAATATAATAGGGTTTGATTCATAATAGGGAAAACTTGTCATGTTCTCCTTTATTTTCATGGGATTTATCCCAAAGTAGCACTAGATCTGAAATCCTAAATGCTTTGACTTTTGCTCTCTTATAAAACCACCTTTTGACCAAATTTTGGTGTTTGCTAAATTTATGTAAGGCTTCAGTCCTTGAATCCTCCATCTTCATTATATCCAACAATCTTGATTCAACTTTATTATTTGGCTCCATGTAGTCTTATATAAACTGATAAGTGGGTAGCTTCAACATGATGGGGAAAATTGATCTACATCCATATACTGGTAAGGTGAAGCTTTGTGGGCTTGCTTGTATCTCATTTGATCTACCCAAAGAGCATACTTTAGTAAATTATGCCAGTTCCTAGGCTTTATAGATACCTAAATCTAGCCATCGATAACCTCCAATCAGGCTTTTGGCCAATATTCATCCAAAATGTACAATTTGGCCTAAAAACACTAAAACATGCTAAATGATGTGAAATTGACATATTAAAGTGCCAATTTTGGTCAAGGTATCACTAAATAGGGTAATGTAATTTATGACCCAATTAACTTTGATCAGATCATTTCGAGTCAAAATGCCAATTTTGCACCCACATACTCTGGACTACTCTTTCCTATCAAATCTTTTGCACAAGATGTGTGCCTTTGTCATTTATTATTGGTAACATTCTATATGGAAATACATTTCCAGTGCATTTGAAAATGCCTTCCAATTCTAATTTAATCAAATTTAGGACCAATAACAAGGTATTCTGATCAATTTGGGTAATTTGTACACAATGTGCTTAATCATGCTTAAGAGCTAATTAACCCAAATCAAGGCCTAATTAATAATTCCATATAAACTTGTTAAATACTTGTTTTTAGAAATGAATATGGAATATCTACATCATCAAGTGACCTCATTTCTTGGGAAGACATCTTTAGACCATAAATGCCACAAATATCAGGATTTATGCCTCCCATGCCTCATCATTGCCTTCCATGATGCCCTCCATGCCTCTTAATTTCCCCTTCTTCTAAATTCATGATGAGGATAATTACAAAATTAATTCCAAAAAATGAATTAATCCTCAACCACACATCTTAATCTTGGTATGGATGGTTGAGGTTGATTCTAGTCAAATCCAAAAATCTATAAATAGGAGGCCTCACAACATCATTTCTAAGCTATTTTGGTGCAAAGTTATAATGCACAAATATCTTCAAGGATACATTACAACTAGTGTTACCATGCCAAATTGATTTCAAGCCAAACCAAGCCATAAGCCAAAGGTGTCAAGGAGAGATGGAGGTAGCCAAGCTTCCATTTCCAAGGACTTCATGAGCACAAGCTGAGCAAGTTACTACTACAAAAGCATTTGGAGCATCCAAGGAAGGTGAAAGAATTCTTGTGTTTTATTCCTTACTTTTTAGTTGTGTTTGTCATTTGTTTTTGTTAACTAAGCTTTCCTTAGTGTTGAGGCCTAGAGATGTTATGTTATTAGTGTGTTTATTTCATTTTAGAACTAACACCATACTAAACATCCTCTCTTGTGTCAAATTCCTAGATCACAGGCTTATCCTCTATTGATTTCTTGATTGCATCAATCAGGGTCTTGTTTGTTGACTCTACTAATCCATTTACTTGAGGTTAATAGTTATAAGCTAACCTGATAATGATCTAATTATCATGAGTGCACTCAATAAATTCCATGGATATGAAAGTTGATCCATTGTCATAAACCAAAGAAATGGGCATGCCAAATCTAGTTATTATGTGTTCTTCTAAAAATTGAATCACATATTGTGTTCTACTATTCTTTGTGGCTATGGCTTTAGTCCATTTGTTACATTAGGTAGTAGAAATAATTACAAATTTATGGCCTACTAATGAATTTGGGTTGATGACACCATTGAAGTCTAAACCCCACTGGGCAAATGGCCTTCCTTCCAGAACTGGTTGTAAAGGCACTATGTGAACTTATCTCTTGGATAAAGTTTGACATTCAAGGCATGTTCTGACATGAGTGTGAGCATCCTTAAAGATGGTTTTCCAATAGTAACCTAACCTCAAGATTTTATGGGCTATGGTATTCCTAGTCAGGTGACCACTTCCTATCTTCTGATCCAAGTCCTCTAAGATTTCTTTATATTCCCCTATAGATACACACTTGAGATAAATACCTTCATAGTTCATTCTATAGAGGACTCCCTTATTGATCATGTAATGAGAAGCTTTGAGTCTTAAATCTCTCCTTATTTATCTATTGAGCTCCAGGGAACAAGTTCCTTTAAGTAAATATTGTATTATATCAGTATACCACTCTCCTTTAGAGACTTGAGCTTCACATACATATTCAATGGTGATGCATGGATTTGGCTCAGTTATGATTTGAACAATGCATTGACCTCTGATGATCTTCATAGGATTACTATTTATGTGAAATCTTGGAGATTGGCCATCTATTTGCCTCAACATTCTCCTAACTCATTATGTGATAGGGTGAGCTTGAAAATAGGATTAGGTACAATAGCAATGGTTTTTTTCCTCAAAATGTAATGCCAAAATTTCTTCACTAATTTAAAAATAATGAAAATCTACTTGTCAATAATAGAATATTGGAGTTCTACATCTTTCAGGTTAGTGATCATGAAGGCAATTGGATGCTCAGTTTCATCCTTCTTCTATGTGATGACAACAGTAATAGTATGCTTTGAAGTGAATAAATATAGGTATAAATCCTTTACGAAATATAGACTAATTAACACTAGAGCCTGTGATATTACATCTTTAATGTCTTGGAAAGACTTTTTGGCTTCAGATGTCCACTCTATTTTGGCATCTTGTTTGAGCATGGTGTTTAAAGGCTTGACAGTTTCTATAAACCCCAAGATAAACTTCCTTATGAAGTTAATATTTCCAAAGAGTGATTTTAAAATTTTCTTTTTGTTTGGTGGATAAATGCTTAAAATCACTTAAATTCTATCTGGATCAATTATGATCCCAACCTTGGTGATGATATGCCCCAAGAGTTTTCCCTCAGTGACTCCAAATATGCTTTTCTTTGGGTTCAATGAAACACCAAACCTTCTATATCTCTTGAATATAGACTATAGGCTACTTATATGATCCTTTCCATTCTTGGAAAACATTGTAATATCATCCATGTAGATGATTATACATTTTCCTATCAGTCCCTTGAAGGCATGATCCATGACACATTGAAAGGTAGATCCTACATTTATTAGGCCAAATGACATCCTTTTATATGCATAAGTTCCCCACTTCATGGTAAATGCCATGTTCATTTTATCTTCAAATTTCACTAGTACCTTATTATAGCCTAAAAATCCATTCAAAAAGACATCATTTTAGAACCACTCACTATCTGTATAACCTCATTCAAAGAAGGTAGAGGATAATTATCTTTTTTAGAAGCCTTGTTCAGATTTATGAAGTCCACACATAATCTAATCTCACCATTCTTCTTCCTTACTAGGACTAAATTGGCCACCCAAGTATAATGTTAGATTGGGAAGATGATTTTCACACTCAATATATTCTCTACTTTTGTTTGAATTAAAGGCTCCAAAAAATGATCGATTGGATGTTGTCTCTATCTAAATGGTTTATGATTTATCTTGAGGGGAATCATATGGGTGATGACTTGTGGGTAATACACCTTTAGGTCTTCATATGTCTAGGTGATGATGTCCTTGTATCAAGCAATTAGATCCCTAACTTGTCGTCTTTCCTCTAGGGTGAAGCTAAGACCAATATTCACATAATACAGCCTATGCTCATCTCCTATATTTTCTCTTTTGAAATATGATTCATTGACTTTTGGTTGTCTTAGCTACTATGCCTAGGGAGTTATGTCAAATGGTCTCTCCAAGGAGACCAAACTAGCTATAATTTGATTATCTTTGAGCTAGAGAATGCCCTCTTTGTCTATTTCTTCTTGATAAAGGTGATTAATGTTCTTGTCATCAATGATTTCGGATTTAAAATACGTTGAATTAGTTAAAAATTAAACAATTTGTTGGTCATCATCAAATACCTCAAAATTTTATATGTTATCTGGAATAGATGGGTGTGATACTAATTCAATGGAGAATTTATTTACCTTAGATTCCTGTAGTGCTCTAGATTAGTAGTGATAGTAGCTAATGAATCAATAGTCTGGTTTTTCTTTCTAGGGAGTGTTATGGTGTGTAAATCTTCAAAGCTTTCAATCATGTCCCACGCTCCATGCTTGTATCTCTTTAGATAACATAACTTGCATTGATATTTATTTTTGATTTATTTGACCCCTAGTTTTGAATCACCAAATACGTTAATTTTCCTTACATTATTTTTAGTGTAAGTTATAATCCTAGAATTAGAGCATCGTACTCAAATATATTATTAGTGCATGAAAATTGCAATTTGTATGCTGCCAAGAATTTATTACCTTGTAGATAAATCAATTCAATTCCCATGCTTGATCCTTACTTGGATCTATCACCATCAAAGTGTAGAGTCCATAACTGATTGGAAACTTCAGGTTTTGGCTTATGTATTTGATTATGAGTAGTAAAAGTATAGCTATCAATGTTGGGCGAGTCATACTCTACCTCTTCATTCTTGACATTATACTCCATAATGGGATATTTCATTCTAAGCTCTTTTTCAATTCTGATCTGATTCACAACTCCTCTCCATGGCAGCCATATATGGGAAAAGTCTATAGAGAGATATATATTAAGCATTTTGGACCAATCCTTGCTTAGTAGCAGACCATAGCCTTCAGGTATGTCTACCACTAAAATATTGATGGTCATTTGGATTCTTGGCTCATATGATACCTAAATGCACACATTATTCAATTCTCCAACTACTAAGACCATTGTCTTGTCTAATTGTGAAACTATCCTCTTTGAAGGGCTTAGCATTAAACTAAGATTTTGACATATGAAATTAGGCATGACAATTGTAGAAGCTCCAAAATCAACTAAACAATTATGAATTTTCTTACCAAAAGCTCAAATAATTAGCAAAAAGGGTGGAACTTCTGGCTTGCTCTTGTAGATGATGTTAGTGTTAGATGCCTTTGATTTGTCTGTAGATGCTTTCACCTTTTCCATAGGTGACTTTCTATTTATGGACTTATGAAATAGATATTTTTGTTTAATGATTTGAGCTAACTCATGGAGAGTTATATTTTCCTTGATCTTCTTCATATCCTCAACAATATTGTATCCTCCTTTGCCTGGTTCTTCCTTATTATTGACACTGTGGATTGCACCCTTGAAAGAAGGTTGGGCTTCTCTCTTCCATGTGGCACAATGGAGACTCCCCTCTTGCTGTGGGTCTGGAAAAATTGAGGGGAGAATATCTAGATAAGGGCTAACTCCTTTTGATGCATCTCAGAAGTCTTTTACTACTATTGCTAATATGGTGGGGGGTGAAAAGGGAGAAGGATATAACCAAAATAGAAAACTAATCTAAGTGGTTATGCATCAAATGATTGATCTACTTAGCTTTGACATACACTTTACACCAAGAACAAGCTGATATACACTTCATTTGAAATGTGAAACTCTTTTTTATTAGTGTCTAATAAGGGGTCCTCTAGAGATACATGGAGGAAGAACTACCAGAGGTGTTCTAAGACACACTATGGTAGCCTATTCACATGCACCTATACTCTGTTGTGGACACTTCTTGTTGACCTGTAAAAGAAGAAACTCACAATACACTAGACATGCTAGAATCATTCTATGAAAGCATGAAAGAAAATGACTTAACATAAGAAAAAACCATAGACATATGCAAAAGTGCAAACTCAAATAGAGGTAAAAATGCTATGTCTTGATTCAAGGTAAAATCCTCTAGGGCTTTGCCATACAAGTTTAGAGATATCTTCTTCTCTTGAGAGGTTACAATATATAGCATAAAGAGAGACTTTTGGTGCCTTCCAGAAGAAGTAGCCCATGCTGCATTGAATGCCTTAGAAAGAGGAAACTTGCTCATGCTGGTGTCATCTTTCTAGAAATGGCCTAGAAGAACCATGCTATAGATGTCTCAAGTCTTGACTTTACAACTTAAACTATCTTAAATGTTTTTTCAAAAGCATGGGTCTCTTTGTCTCATCCACAGTAATAACTTCCTATGCTGATGCTTTTTGTGTGCCACCTAGGCTATTCTATTCTTTCCTATGCTTGAATTATGTGTGCGTGTTCACACTTTCACTATTTTCTATATCTTTCCTGGCAACTCAGATCTCGGGCTATCCTTTTGTCTTTTTCTAGCTCTTTGGGCTCCTTTCTCAGTGAGTCACTGAGTTTCCCTCAGGTCTTATGCCCCTTTGACTTCTGTTAGGCTTGCACCATTTGAGATATTTCAAGCCACTTGCCATGAATGCATTAGTCCTTTGGCTTGTACTCAACGGCTGACACATCCTATCAAAATTGACATCTGTGGGCCTGCCACTATTTGAAAACCAAATGGCTATTTCATCACCATAAATTTGATGTCCACAAGACCATCACCATTTGAAAGCCAATAGCTAGTTTACTGCCTTAAATTTGATGTGCTTAGGCATGTCACCCCTTTGGCAATTGCTTTGGCCTTTTGCAATTGAACCTTCCTGAAGGGAAGGTGTCCCTTTGGAGCTTGGAAAAGGTCCCCCTAGGTTGTTGGGAGTCCCCTACAAGGGCACTTACCCTTCAAGCTCCTTTACACTTCCTTATCTTCTAAATTCCTTCAAATAAAATGTCTGAAGGAATTCCTTCAGACATTTTGTCTAAAAGAAATCCTCCCTTCAAAGTCCTGGCCCTTTGTTCTTTTGGTCTTTTTCTTCAGACAAATTCCTTCAAACAAAAAGTTTGAAGGAATTCCTTCAAGATTTTGTCCGAAGGAATTTTCCTTTGTCCCTTGTATTTTCCTTTAGACATTTTGTCTAAAGGACCTTTGCCTTTTGCCAAGGATTTACTTCAAACAAAAGTCCAAAGGAATCCTTTACCTTGCTCACTTTTTCAAAGGAAACTTTATTTTCAGGTCTTCTACCTTATTCTCTTAAAATGTGCTTCTGCCATCCACTAGGGTATATTAGGCCCTGAGTTACCCTTCAGAGCCTACTAAATGGTCCCATTTGGTCACTTGCCTACCCTTTGCAAGGTCACTTGTCCTTCAGACCCTTGTGAAAGACTTATATCTCTTTGAAGTTGGCCCATTCCTTTGCTGAAAGGCTTGTGAAAACTAGCTACCCACAGTGAAATAAACCTCCAAATCAACCCAAAACATCTATAAAGCTCAAGTCACTTGGCTCTTTATGGAATAGGTCTACTATAAAGGGAAATGGCAAAATTTTAGTAGGGGGAATACACCTAAGATTGATGGCTCAGGATAGCAGGGAAAGAAAAGAGACCAATTTTTTGGCCTGTAGGACCAAAAATGGCCAACAATTTGATGATTTATAGGGGAAGCATGCCTGTTATGCTAAAGAAGACGGGTAGCCTCAAAGTCCATTGGGCATGGAGCCAGGATGCATCTTGGAGAAGTTAACAAACTTGTAAGGAACTATGAACCAGCAAGGATTTTACCTCAAATACAAAGGAAAACACACACAACAAAGGCTAAAAAACTACACACACGTGTGTAACAACACTTAGGGGAAATGAAAAACACACAACTGAATGAAAAATACTATGTACAACTAAAAATATACATTTGCCTCCCTCCTAGATCAAAGGGAAAACTTCTTAAGTCTCCTTCATGGAAATAAAACTTATGGTGCCAGACAAGTGGCTGAATGAAAAGGAGACTTGGTGACTTGCTCTTCTTTTCTGCCACCTTGATTGCCTTATATCCAAATGAATCAGGGTCAAACATGCTTCCAACATATATGTATTCATCTTGATCTCAGAACCTTGCCTCATGTTGGCCCCTCATGATAGTGTATTTCATCAATAAATCAATGGCTGCTAGCTTATCACCATAAACCTCATTTAGCTCATAGCCCCCTTGACATGCATCATGGATTGACTTGTTCCCTTCTACCTGATTGAAGAGACTGTCAAACTTATCTTCTGCTTCGTCATGCCTTTCTTGAAGAAGGGTGATTGTTTTGATGTCTGAAATGAGATCACAAAATGCTTGCTCATCCCATAGAACACCACCTTCTTTCTCAAGGCTCTCTTCTTCAAAGCTTTCATCAAGATGGACATGCCTCTCCTTTTCTTGCTAAAAAACTAGAGTCTCTAGTTGTTCAAAGACGTCCTCCTGATCCTCTTCCAACTTGGGTTCCATGGTATGGTCATTCTCCTCATCAAATCAACAAGGAAGTTCATCAAATAAGGGAGGAGAGATTTCACCATACTTACATTCCTCATCATCCATTGTTGACAAATAAAATATGTCAACCTCATCTTCATATTGCTGAAATATCTACATGTATGCATGACCTGTGTCTTCTCCATTATTGATGATGTCTTCAAAGGGATCATCCATGATGGTTTCATCCTCATTGACATCCATGAGAGCTTCTTGATCAGCCACTAATTAGATCCTCTCTTCACTTACCTCTTACAAAACAGGATCCTCCTTGAGAAGGGATGAAGTCGAAGGTTGATGGTTAAACTCATGTGGAAGAGGAGGCAGTCCCTAAGCTAGAATAAAATGATTCTCCTCCTTCCATTTGGCAACCACTTCATCTATATCATATGTGGCTTGATATCTCTCTTGGAGGGGTGTAGATGGGGTGTGTTCAAATGTAAGATCTCTGCATGATCTGAACCATCCATCACACCTTGGTTGAGGAATCTCATTCTAGACTCCAACTCTACAATTGGCTAGGCTATATTCTCTTTGAAGAGCCTTTCTTGGAGATCATGAGGATCACCATGAGTAGGAGCTTCTTCACCATTTCCAAGACCTTGAGCTAGTTCATGGTATTCCCTCCTCCAACTTGGAATCTTGACATCATGTTAAAAGACTTGAGGAGGTTAAGGAAGAGTAGGAAGAGACTATTGATGCACAGGAAGAACTGCTTCAAGAGAGATGTGTTTCTTTCCAAAAGATATAGGGTGATTCCCATCAAGAGAGGGTCCACACTTTAAAGAATTGAGAAGGTTAGTATTCATGAGAGGTTGCTCTAATTCCCTTTGATGTTGGAAAGCTAGGTAAAAGGGATTAAGAACAGGAGTGGTTAATGCATCAGATGAGTTAGAGTGAGCAAGTGCTATTTGGTGGAAAGGATTTAATGCATAAGAGGGGGCTTTTTTTAGAATAGGAGGGGGTTGTTTTAGAATGGGAGAAGTCATACAGGGCTGATTGACTTGAATGGATGGAATCTTCCATTTTGCTACTTCTTCATTCATTGATTGCAAGGCCTAAGCTTGGTTGAACAAGCACTCCTCTTTATACATAAGCTCTTGCTAATATCTATTCTGCTCCTCCAATCTATTTATCTCCATCGCTTGATTCTCAAATTCTAGCATTACTTCCTTTATACTAGGTGAGGGGCAACCAGGAGAGCTACTTGAGGTGATGTCATGAACAAATTGAGCTTGATCAATGTTATATGAAGGAAAACAAGGTCCATGCTACTGAGTAATGGAATTATACATACCAAAAAATGTGATTTCTTGATGGCACTAAGACTGTTTAACTAGCTGATTCAACTTGGAGTTGCCATTTGGTATTGGTTGAAATGCCTCAAAAGGCTGATTGGTTAAAGAACACACCAAAAAATCCTTCAAATCCTTACATAACATAAACTGTCCCACTGAGAATGCCAAAATTTGTTGGCACTATGGATTTCACCCTTGAAAGAAGGCTGGGCTTCTCTCTTCCATGCGGCACAATTGAGACTCCCCTCTTGCTGTGGGTTTGGCAAAACTAAGGGGATAATCTCTAGATAAGAGCTATCTCCCTTTGATGCATCTCTTAAGTCTTTTACTACTACTAATACTAATATGGGAGGGGTGAAAAGGGAGAAGGATAAAACCAAAATAGAAAACTAATCTAAGTGGTGATGCACCAAACGATTGATCTACTTAGCTTTGACATACACTTTACACCAAGAATAAGCTGATATACACTTCATTTGAAATGAGAAACTCTTTTGTATTAGTGTCTAATAAGGGGTCCTCTAGAGATATAGGGAGGGAGAACTATCAGAGGTGTTCTAAGACACACTATGGCAGCCTATTCACATGCACCTATACTCTACTGTGGACACTTCTTGCTGACCTGTAAAAGAAGAAACTCACAATACACTAGACATGCTGGAATAATTCTATGAAAGCATGAAATAAAATGACTTAACACAAGACAAAACCATAGACATATGCAAAAGTACAAACTCAAATAAAGGTAAAAATGCTATGTCTTGATTCAAGGTAAAATCTTGTAGGGCTTCGCTATACAAGTTGAGAGATATTTTCCTCTCTTGAGAGGTTACAATATATAGCATAAAGAGAAAGACTTTTGGCACCTTCTAGAATAAGTAGCCCATGCTACATTGAATGCCTTGGAAAGAGGAAATTTTCTCATGCTGGTGTCATCCTTCTAGAAATAGCCTATAAGAACCATGCTATAGATGTCACAAGTCTTTACTTTACAGCTTAAACCATCTTAAATGTTCTTACAAAAGCATGGGTCACTTTGTCTCATTCGTAGTAATAACTTCCTATGTCGATGCTTTTTGTGTGCCACCTGGACTATTCTATTCTTTCCTGCACTTGACTTATGTGTACGTGGTCATACTTTCACTATGTTTTGTCTCTTTCCTGGCAACTTAGCTCTCAGGGTATCCTTTTGTCTTTTACTAGCTCTTCGGGCTCCTTTCTCAGTGGGTCACTGAGTTTCCCTCAGGTCTTATGCCCCTTTGAATTCTATCAGGCCTGTGCCATTTGAGCTCTTTTAGGCCACTTATCATGAAGGTGTTAGTCCTTTGGCTTGTCCTCAATGGCCAATGCATCTTGTCAAAATTGACGTCTATGGGCCTATCACTATTTGAAAACCAAATAGCTATTACATCATCATAAATTTGACGTGTACAGGCCCATCACCATTTGAAAGCCAATGGCTAGTTTGCTGCCTTGAATTTGACATGCTCAGGCTTGTCACCCCTTTGGCAATTCTTTCAGCCTTTTGCAATTGAACCTTCCTGAAGGGAAGGTGTCCTTTTAGAGCTTCAAAAAGGTCCCCTTTTAGTTTGTTGGGAGTCCCGTGCAAGGTCACTTACCCTTCAGGCTCCTTCGAGCTTCCTTGTCTTTTGAATTCCTTTGGATAAAATGTTCAAAGGAAATCCTCTCTTCAAAGTCCTAGCCCTTTGTTCTTTTAGTCTTTTTCTTCAGACAAATTCTTTTGGATAAAAAGTTTGAAGGAATTCCTTCAAGATTTTGTCTAAAGGAATTTACCTTTGTCCCTTGTATTTTCCTTCAAAAATTTTGTCCGAAGGACCTTTGAATTTTGCAAATGATTTCCTTCAGACAAAAGTTTGAAGGAATCCTTTGCCTTGCTCACTTTTTCAAAAGAAACTTTCCTTTCGGGTCTTCTGCCTTGTTCTCTTGGAATGCACTTCTACCCTCTGCAAGGGTATCTTGAGCCCAAAGTTGCCCTTTGGAGCCTACTGAATGGTCCCATTTGGTCACCTACCTACCCTTCGCAAGGGCACTCATCCTTCAGACCCTTATGAAAGACTTATATCTATTTGAAGTTGGCCCGTTCCTTTGCTGAAAGGCTTGTGAAAACTGGCTACCCATAACGAAATAAACCTCTAGATCAACTCGAAACATATATAAAGCTTGAGTCATTTGGCTCTTTATAGAATATGTCTACTACAAAGGGAAATGGCACAATTGCAGTAGGGGGAACACACCCAAGATTGATGGCTCAGGATAGCTGGGAAAGAAAGGAGACCAATTTTTTGGCTTGTAGGAGCAAAAATGGTCAACACTTACTCTACTACTGATTATTCCCATTTTGAGGGGGTGGATTTTTATCTACTTTAGGATTAGGAAGAATCACTATGGTATTTGGAGGAGTCAATGTTATAAGTGGTTGCTTGTTCTTCAAATTGTATGCACTTCTCTAAAACTACTGGAAAGTGTGAACTTCATCCATGTTTTCCTCTAGCTCGTTGTCATATTCACCTAGAAAAGGAAACTCATGAGTTTCAAAGAATATGGCACTACTGGAAGAGATAGGATTTGGATGATGCTTAGGTAGATTATGCATCTGATCTTGTCTAACCATCTCTCTCTAAAAGATTTTAAATGCTGCATATAATTCAACATAGTTGAGATTACCATGCTCAGAAGTGTTGTGAATTTTGCACCAATTAGGAAGATTCATCTCTAATATGTTGATCTCTAGAAGTTTATTAGGTTGTTTAGGCCTGTTGAATGGTCTATTGTATCTCTAGAATCGACTATTTTGATTTCTAGTTAGGCCAATTATATTGCCCATCTTCCTTTGCATATTCAGGAAATCATTGCTCAACTTTTGAACCATCTTCTGAATAGAGTCTAGTTCTACTTTTATGGAATCCATACCTTTTAGAATAGTATTAGGAAGTGCAGTCACTTGTTGGTTCTATTGATATCCATTACCCATTGCATGGTTGTTCAAGTAGCCAAAATTATGCTATGTTGTCTACATCAATGGAAGTAGTGTATATAACTGGTTCTAATGTAATGCTGAGACATTCTACCTTGCATGTAGAAATAGATTTAGTGCTAGAAAAGTGTTGTTGACACTAGGTGATCTAGGCATCTATGGATTGATCTACCTATCTATAGTGATGGACTCTTTGAATACTAACACCAAAGTGTTAGCTGAAATTTCTCTTCTCAAGAACACAATAGTGATAGGGTCTAAGATGTTCTTGTACATCTCTAATGTTAGTGATGCCTATGATTTTTATCTTGGGGTAAAAAAATTGTACATATTTTTTCATCTTGTATTGAAAGCGTGAAAGGTCTCATTAGGTTCTCTCTTCATGTTGGTGAAGTGATATTATACCAAACTAGGATTGGTAACCTATCTAAATTTCACAAGAAAAATTGCTTGACATTCATCCCAAGAAGTTATAGAATTTCCTGTTAGATTTAAATACCAATCATAAGCATCATCCATCAAAGTAAAATGGAATAATATGCATGTAATATCCTCATCTACGATATTCATCAATATTAAAGTAGCTTTGAATGATTTGATATGTTCTTATGTGGTCCTTGCTCCTAAAGGAGAAAAGGATGGTAGATACTTTTTGGGATTCTGAGGCAATTCATGCATGTCTCTTGGGATGGTGATGGTAAATACAACTAACCAAGGTTGTTATTGAGCCATTGGTTAATTCACAGGTAAAGGATTCTTAATGGGTAAGGGGTGCCCTAGTAGAGGAGGTGGATTGTTCTAAACTGGAGATGTTGGCATAGCTCTAAGTCTCTTATGACTTGTCAAGGGTGACACTAATAAACCAACTTGGGAATTAGGTCTGGTCATTCTCCTGGGTGGCTCTAGTGCAACTCTATGTAAATAATAACCTCTATTATCAAGGGTTTAGGACCTCCTTCTAACACCAATGAAATACTATTAATGCGGGTTTTATGCACACCAAAGTCGTAATGAGGTATCCTATAATATTTTTAGGATCTCAATGGAGGCAAACTCCACTTTAGGGCATGAGTTGTATGTATGCATTTTATTTCAACCTATTGATGGAGTAGGGGTAGGGTATTTAGGTGGTTGAAAAGGGTTTTTTTATGGAGGTGTGGTCCCTAAAGATAATAGATTTATAAGTGAGTTGGATGGATGATTGCTTGATAATATAAAGTGGGTAGATATTTAAAACAAACTCAAAAATTAGGGTAGGGTAAGGTAGAAATGAAGACTCTGTGGTTCTTGAGAATCACTTCCCTGGTTGGTTTCTAAATAGACCTGTGCTTTCAAAACCTATGCCTATTGCTAGCAACAATTACACACATACAATAAGACATGGCTAAGAGGCCTATGGAGATAAAGATGAAGGAAATTCACAAGACTCAAACAAAGGTTACTCCTTTTAAGTTAGCTATTTCACACCCTTAATCAAGAGATTATAACTTGGGCTATTGAATTATCTGAGGTAGCTATTACACACACATAGAAAAATACACGAAAGAAAGCACTAATACATATTCAAAAATATGATTCAATTTGAACTTAACTATTCTAATCAATATATTCACTAATCCTTTAATAAGTGTTACACATATATAGATCAATACATCAATCAAAACAATAAAAATCTATTCGTAGCTATTGCACACTAAAGGTTATTGAAACACACAACCATGGAAATAACAACTAATTGCACATAATTTGGAAATAAAATACTCAAACACTTTGTTGATGATCAAAAATACTTTGATGATCTGTATTCAAAATTATCTAACAAAAAAATCTAAGTTAGGTTACAACTTTATATATAGACTTGGGGAAGGAGTTGCCACATCTTCCAAGTCCATGCAAGGTTATTACATGTGGTAGTTAGAATATGTAGCTCTAACTATGATTTAAAGCCATATAAAAGAAAAATTATAGCTGTTAATTAATTAAGTTTAGCTTTCCAAAACTATGTAATGTGTGCATGTGTACAAAATATAGAGTCAACTTTTATAATGAAAGGCTGAAACTACAAGGAAATTCTAAATATGTTCACCGTTACTACATTATACATTCATAAAATCTTAGCCTATCAAGGCTTAGTCGTATGAAGTGTTGCATGCACCTTGGTCAACATGGCCATTGAGGTGGTAGTTGAAGATGTTGACACACCATCAGAAGTATGATTTTTCATTACTTTGTTCTCCTCATAAACTTTATGTACCATGTCATGCTATTTTTGTATAATATTCAAATTTAGCAATGATGGTTGATGCATTTTTTTAATCTTCCTAAGGAGCTTTACATGCTCATCCTTAGTTATCTGAAATTTACTTTCAAAAAATTTAACCTTGGTTACCTTCTTTTGGGCCTTACTTAATTCCAACTCTATTTCTTCAAGTGTTATGCCTTGTAAACTTTGCTTGAATTCATCTGCCACTTCTTGAATAAGTTTTTCAAAATTGATCCTACTGATCAATCTACTAGTAGCATCCTTCACATTGGATGATTTCAACTCATGAAAAATTTGGAGGAGTTGGGCCTCACACACTTGATACTTTGGGATTAAAGCAACAACTGATTGTAGCCATTATTTTGCCTCTTCCTGCCTAATGACAACCAAATTTAAGGCATTAGATGCCTCTAGTGTTGTCATGAGGTTGAGATGACTGTGTAGGGAGTTACCCATGTATACAAAAAACATATTCAATTTGGAATTATCATCTCTGAAGGAATTAAATAATTGGATGGCATTGCTCACATGAGGGGCCATCTTGACCTTCATGAACTCCATTGCCTCCAAAGAGTTATAATACCTAGAAGTGGCTTCATATACCTTAACTTTTATACCTAGAAGACTGTGTACCATCTTTTTATACTCCTTTAGTTTCTTCACCATGGCCTCTAGTTCCTACACTTTATCCTCAAGCTCCTTTTGAGCCAATTATGTGCCTTCATGGATAGCAACTATTGCATCCTTGTGTGCCTGTACCAGGTTTGCAAGATTTTTAACATATGGAAACTACCCTAGCTACCTGTTCTACCTATTTGTGAGGGAGAACACTTTTTGTCTCTCCTCAAGGATGTTTTTAGTGCCTTTGTCATCCTCCATCTTCCTCTTCTTCACTCTATAAGTGCTACCAGATGGGGGATCGAATATAGTGGAAATTAAGGGAAGCTCAGTGATTTTGAAGCTTGGCATTTGGGAAGCCTATACTCTTAAGTCAACTACCCATGAAGGAATGTCCAATTGAGATGCATCAGAGGTCATGACAATAACCTCTTTCTTAGCCTATTCTCAAACCTATTATTTCTCATGCTCCTTGATAAGGATGTCAAGTAGGGAAGGCCATATAATTTTTGACTAATCCACTCCTCCAAATTGAGGGAGTGGGTGGATCATGATCACTTGGGGATTGGTCTTACTTCCCCTGCCAATACTTATCACTATGGTTTCTTCTATGGAAGTGGTGGATGGAATTAGAAGGGAAATTTTGGTGGAATAGACATGAAGTTGTGGGGTGGCTAAAGTAGTCTCTACCTTCTTGGACATCTTATTATTTTTAAGGCTCTGATAGTGGAAGTGCTAGTAGGGATAGAGGAGGTAGGTAGGGGGAGTGTGATGGAATTAGAAACAAATGGATCAATGGTAGTAGTGGTAATGGAGGAGTCAATGGAGGTGGAAGTAGGTACTTCCACCTGGGTTTCTCTTAGCACAAAAGAAATTGAAACTCCTTCAAAGATCGATACATAAGATAAAGGAAAACTTAGAAAAGGATAGGTACATGAGGAAGTTGGTGTTATGGTTCCTCCTTTAAGGCTCATGGCCTTATCTTCCTCCATCTCTAATTATTCATTAGATTCATCCTTAATATCTTTGATTATCACAACCTCTTACTCTTGATATGTAACATGCAAGCTTTGTGTTAGTTCTACTGTAAGACTGCTTGTAGGAGTCCTAGGCTTCCTCTTACAAACTAGAGGGATATTCAATTGTGTGTGTTAGTCTTGGGATGTTAATGTCACTACTTATAAAGTTGATATCCCAATAGATGTATAAATCTATACCTAGGGCATAAAAATATATGCTTCAATGGTGCTCACAACCAACTATTCTTATATTCTTCCTTCATCATTAGAATCTAATCTGATGAGATCTCATGCTTATGCTCCTCTGCTAGAATTGGACTTAGGGATCCCAAGCTCTTTCTTCATAGTCCTTTTCTTTAATGGGAGGGCTCAAGATGAGGGATCTACTTGGTCCTTTTATTTCTCCTCAGACTGTCCTCTTCAAAAATTAGAGTACTCCCATCCTTTGTATAGAGCCTTCCTACTATCCATTTATCTAGTAATGACTGAGGGATCGTCTTAGACCATTTGTAAATGATCTTTTAGTCAAATGATTTTGGCTCTCTATAAAACATCCTCATCAAAAAAATTATTAAGAAATAGAAAATCATATGTATATGGGCCATGATTGTAAGGGATGTTAAATCCTTGTATGTGCTTTTGAACCTACCCATGAGGATCCCAATATTTATGTGTAAGCATGGGGAATGGATAACATGTGCATTTACCACCCACTATCATGAAATAATTCCTCATTGTGTAAACCACTCTTTCCAATTTTTATGTGGTGGCCAAAAATAAGGTTTTATTTTGTCTAGATAAGTCCTAGATACTCCACCAGAATACGAAAGCAATTTCTTGTTCTGCCAACTTGTTTGGAATATACTTGGGAAGACACAAAGGATCAACCTTGCTCCCCCAAATCATGATTACTATGAAATTCAAGTAGAGGAAATAATCCCCTTTACCATCTAGGTTATTTATGATATTTGGCTTGATTCTAGGCATAAGCAAGCCATGAATGACTTTAAAAACTTGTGGATAGACATCCTCTTATATCCTAACCATGTTTTTGGTATATGCATATATGTGCATAAATTGATAATGGTTGCTAATTATATTCTTTTCACAATCCATGGATGGAGTCCACAATTCCTTAACATCTATATAATAGGTACCCATGACTACATCAAGTAAATAGGACATCATATATAAATTACTTGAAGGTATGGGATGCTTGTCCTTATGGACTATCTACAAAATATTATTACTTGAAAGCATGGAACTCTCTAAAGCAAAAGCTTATTTTTTTGCCTGGGGCATATACAACATCATGGGTGTACATCATATACAATAATGGCACCCAATCTAAATTAACAAAATGAATACTTGGCATACCATATATTTGATTGAGGAGAGCCATGCCAATGCGAATCCCCAATCTAAATTTGTTGATTGAAATTGCTCCTTTCATCTTCTTCCCCTTACATGCAATGGTCTAGTCTGGGAGTAGCCATGAAGATAATTCCTTCTCAATTAAAGTATCTTCACTAAAATACACCACTATGTGTTTGTCAAAATAAGCATTAGGTATGCTCAAAGATAAATACCTTTGGAAGTCAGCTCCTGATATGCACACAACCACTGTGTTATTACTTGAAGAATGTAGGAAAGCATCTTACAATATCTTCCTTGAAAAAACAAATCCTGTAGAAGGTCAATACATGGCATTAATTCTATATTGGAAAGATTAAAATGTAATATTTGACATTTGAAATCCATTAGTTCCTTTTTGTTTAGCCTATCTGCAAGTGTCATCTCATCTTCTTAAAAAAATACATCCATAGATTCGATGACATCCCATAATTCTGAATAGTTATGTTACCTATCTCCAAATATTATAACATAAAAGATTGCATCTATGAACTCAATGGAGTCCTTGATTAAATATGGGGATGGCATATTTTCCCCTAAAAATTCCCTAGATGAAGATGCCATTAATATGTATATATGCTCTGTGTTACTTACAATCTTCTTCTATGTGCTATGTATGATGTGCAAATAATTTATCTCTAGCTTATTCTTTGTTTTACTCATAATATTATTGAGATAATAGCTAGGGATCTATGTCCTGTAATAAATCAAGAGACTTTGAATTAAATTTAATTTGAAAGCAATGATGGATTCAATAGCTATGAATCACTTATATAGGATTCTGCATTGAATAATAGTTCATATGACATAAATGTGCAATGTTCACTTTTCTTCTATTTAAAATTTTATTATCTCAAGTTAATGGTGGTCTCTAATATATTGATGGGAAGTATGTTCACCTTTGTTTTGGCTAAGTATGGTGAGGCTAGTAGTGTTCTTGGTAAAAATGTCTACTGACTAATTCCTTTTGGGGAATTGTTTTAGATAAAATGTTTGTAACAATTTCCCTAAAGGGCTATTTCATCGATCAAAAGTTTTGAGAAAATTATCCAAAAGGGATACTTTTAAAATGCCAAAGGGTAATTTATCACTTGGGCAAAAATCTGAAGGGCCCTATTGTTGGGCAATTTATCCATGAAAAAAGTCTTAAATGATCTACTTTGTAAAGGCCGAAGGGCACTTTTATATGACTAAGGGTCATTCTAAAAGTCTTGAAGGGCATTTGGATTAGGTTTGAAGGGTCTATTTTGTGTCAAAATTCCCTAAGGGTATACGTCATAGGGTATTTTTTAGTGGGGAGAGGGCTATGACAATTACCCTGAAGGGTAGGCTTGGTATGACAAAGGGGATGAGACAAAGTCCCAAAGGATAAGTCCCATAGGGTAAAGGGTTTGGGATAAAAACCCTAAAGGGTGTTTTACATAAATCTTAAAGGGTATGTGATTTCAAAGGGTTAGTTTGAACTAGAAAATTATTTGATGAAAAGGGGCTGAAGGGCTAGTCTGTAGGGCAAAGGACACTTTCAAAAGGCCAAAGGACTAGATCAAAAGTATTGAAGGGTAAGTGGAAAAGATCCAAAGGGTATAATTCATGGGAAAAAATGCTTGAAGGGTATAATTCATAGGAAAAAATGGTATCAGACAAATATCCTAAAGGGTAGGTTTGGAAGGGTCAAAGGTCCAGTTTGTCAAGAAATTTGTTTCGAACAAAATATACACAAACTAAAATTCCATTGGGAAAAAAGCCCATATACCTAATTATTTTAGGGGAATTGTTCAAACAAAAATGTCCACAAAAATTTACCTAATAAAATAAGTCCACAAAATATAAAAAAGGTTTGCAGCAATAAAGTTTGAAAGAATAAAAGTTGAAAGTCCAAAAAAGGCACTGTACCAAAACACCCAAAACATAAAAACCTAAAAGGAACAAACTGCATAAGTGTTGAAAGAATAAGCTTGAAAATATAAACCCAAAAGAAAAAAAACCTGATAGAACAAGAGAGTTAGTCTTATGAAAATATAACTCCAATATAATCCTACCAAAGTATAAAACCTTAAATCAGTATTTTCCCAAGAATCACATAAACACATAGAAAAGGGGCTCAAAGCCAAGACCAAAAAATGAAAAAAATGGGTCCCCATTACTCTTTAGAGAAAAGGGGGATGTTGGGTACTATTGAAACTTAGATTCACACCCTTGAGGATATTATTATCTCTGCTCATCCAAGTGGCATAATGGATTATCTCTCTTGTTGTGGGTGACAATTTCATTGAGATGAATCTCTAGATAAGGGGCTTGCTCTCCTTGATGCACCTTTAAAGCTCTCTCTAACCTATCAATTGTGTATGAAAAGGGTTAAGGAAAAAAAATAAGAAACCAGGAGGTGATGCACCAATGTATAATGTCCTCCCAATTTAATGAAACCACTATTTGAAGACAAACAAGGTGTTTCTCACATAAGACTCACAACTCAAGATTTATTACTACACCAATGTTTCATATGCTAGATTCAAGAAGGTATATGATTCTTAAGAAGGAAATTATTTATTTCAAAGAGGGATATAATCATAGACCACTTATAGGATATATCTACACTTAGAAAAGAATACTAGAAAAGACCTACAATAATCTCTTTTTTATAAATTGGTAGACCATCAAGAGTACAAGCTAGAAAAGATAATATTTCACTAGACTAGACCAACAAGATTCAAGTCATTACTTAATATTACAGTCTATGAGTGAAAACAACACTTATATATTTATTCAAGAGTTATTCAAGTACAAATATGGCTAGAGTTTTCCCCATAACTAGTGGAGGCTGCTCCAAGAGCCGAAAGAATGCATATATATAGATTTTGAGAAAGGAATCAAGTAACATAAGTCCAAAGGTCACTCAGACATGTGTCACCTTGAGAATATCAGTTACAATTGCATGTGAAAGAGAGGTGAGGTGAGTCATGCCATGTTAGGAGGTCTACTTGTCCAAAATGATTCATAATAATGGTGAAAAGTGGCATAAAACCTTCAGAATTGGCATAGGAAAATACCTCCATCAAAGACCATCCATGAATGTTTAAAATTGAAAATAAGAGAGTTGACACAACACTATTCAAGGGAAATGGAACCCATTGTGACCATTAGAAAATGTTCCTCCTAACTACTAGCCATCTTCTAAACACTTGTGTTTGTCAATGTCATGGAAGCTCTTTGATTTGGTCAGCTGCCAACAATGACATGAACCGTCGACCTATCTATTCTTTGCTTTTTTTATCTATGCCAGACGCTCAAGGTCCTACCATTTTTTACTTCCACATTTGCCTTCAAGTTCTCACCAAGATTTTTTGACTCTAATGGCTATTTTTTATAGTTTAAAGTTGATATTTGTAGGGCCATCACCTTCCTTATTCCTTCAAAAACATTTCCTTGGACTTAAGTTTCTTTCAAAAAATTTGGTGAACCTATCCTTCAACTTTCTCCTGAAGAAATCATTCAGACAATATTTCTTAAAGAAAACTTTTGGGCTTTCCCAAGCATAATTTTTGTGGAATTTTTGACTTAAGTAATTCCTTTAGAGAAAAAGTCCAAAAGAATTATGCTTGAGTTCTTTTTCAATGTGGATAATTTTCTTGAACAAATTTTGTGGACAATTTTTTTGAAAGAATTCCTTCTGTCTTTTTGTTTGGTCCTTCAAAAATCTTGAAAGTGTCCTTTTAATTTGTGTTTAGTTCACTTTCCCATGAAAACAATCTTTCATACTTTTTGTAAAGTACCTTTTGGCCTTTCTATAAATGCCCTTAAGAAAAAATTAAAGTGCCCATCAAAAAACACTGAAGTGGCCTTTGGAAAAGCTGAAGATGATTTTTTTATGAACTACCCTTCGAGAAAGTTGCTTGAGATATTTTTTTAAAAAAGGTATCCTTCAAAAAGAATGAAGTGGACCATTTCCTATATAAGCACCCTTTAGAACTTGTAAACTACCCTTCAAAAAAGTTGAAGATGACTTTTTTCTGAAGTGCCCTTCGATAAAGTTGCTTGCGACATTTTTTTGAAAAAGGTATCCTTTGGAAAGAATAAAGTGGACCATTTCCTATAGAATCACCCTTTGAAACTTGTAAACTACCCTTAAGAAAATTTTAAAATGATCTCTTAGCCTGAAAAGGTCATTTGGGGAAATTGTTTGGATAATTTTATTAAAGGAATTAGTCTTCATCTTTAGGAAATTTATCTCAAACAAATTATCCAAAAGAGTTCAAACATGGTGACTCACCCTCCTTGTTTTCCACTTTGATTGGCATGTATTCCAATGTATTATATTCAAACATGTCCTCAAACTTCATGTATCCATTCTACTCTTTGAGACATGTCTCATGCTGGTTCTTCATGCTAGTGTAGTCCATCAATGGATCAATGGCTACTATCTCATCATCATAGGGTTCATTTGGCTCATGGCCCTCTTGGTATGCATCATAAACCAACTCATTATTTTCTATCCTTTTGAGAATCTGGTCAAACTGAGCTCTTGCTTCATCATGGCTCTCTCGAGGAAGAGTGGCTAGTGTGATGTTTGAGCTAAGATAATTTTTTTCTAATTCATCCCAAAAATCATCATTTTCTTGTTTAACATCTCCTTCTTCAATGTCTCTATCACACCAATTTAATTTTTTCTCTTCTTGCTCACAATAAGAGTATTTATCTACTCAACAACATTCTCTTGAACCTCATTCAACTTAAGTCCCATGGCCTGATCATTATCTTCCTAAAGTAATAAAAAGGTTCATCAAACAAATGGAAAGAGAACTCACCATGCTTACATTCTCCATCTAGCATTGACAAGTGAAATTTGTCAATCTCATCTTCATATTGATAGAACATTTGCATGTGTGTGTGAACTATATCTTGTCCTTAATTAATTATACCTTCAAGAGTCACTTCTTCAACCTTATTATCATGAAAACCTCCTAGAACAACCACCTCTTGAAATATGATTTGACTACATTGTTCATCTTTGATAATGCCTTCCACCTCATGTTCATAATGATGATCACCATGATGATGCTCATGGGGATTAACTATAATTATTTCATCTTCATCATCACTCATAATAGCCTCTTGATCATCCAAATTTTTTTTTCTCTTGCTCATCTGCCTCCCTCAAAATAGGTTCCTCTTTAGAAGGGAATGAAGTGAAGGGTGAATGGATAGGTTCACGAGTTTAAAATGCAGGAGTTAGAGTATGAAAGGTAATGAAAGGTGAAGGGAGTGCAAATGGAGTGTGAAATTAATGAGAGGACTTAAGAATGGACTTTGAAAAGAGGTGAGCACTAGTGAGCTCAAAATCAGATTGGGAATGAGAAGTGGGGTGTTCTTTAAGAATATCATAAAGAAGAGGAAGTAAACCTTGGGATAAAATCAATTGATTCTCTTCCTTCCACTTGACCAACACTTCATCCACATTATATGTAGATCGATAAATCTCTTTAAGGCTTGTAGATGCAGTGTGTTTAGACATGGGATCTTCTATTGGGTCTAAACCTTCCATTACACCTTGACTAAGCAACTTCATTCTTGACTCTAATTCTTCAATTTGCTTGGATAGATTATCTTGGAAGAGTCTTTCTTGGAGATCATATGCATCATCATGTTAAGGAGTATGAGAGGTTTGACATGTAGAAGAAGAGGTTTCTTGAGGAAGGGTGGGAGGGAATTGAGGAGGACTAGATTCATTTTCCACTTCACACTCTTGAACAATACTCTTCTCTTCTTTCTTACCACATGATTCCACTATTTCATTCTAACTCATGATCTTAGGAATAGAACTCTCTTCTTGAGGATAGGCATCAACTTCATCTTTCTCAAGGTCTTGAGCTGGTTCATGATAGACATTTCTCCAACTTAGAATCTTGACATCATGTTGAAGGACTTGAAGAGGTTGAGGGAGGCTAAGAAGAGTTTGCACATGCATAGGAAGAGTTACTTGAGGATGGATATGTTGTTTTCCAAAGGAAATAGGATGACTTATTTCAAATTAGGGATCACAATCTAAGGAATTGAAATAGCTAGTTTTAATAGAAGGCTTTTCTAATGTCCTTTGGTGTTGGATTGCTAGGTGTAAAGGATTAACAACAAGAGTAGTTAATGCATTAGATGGGTTAGAAGGTTGGCTCATTTTATTTTTGTAAGAAAGTTATATTTGATAGAAAGGATTTGATTTAAAAGAGGAGGGTTTATTTTGAATAAAAGAAGGATGCTTTGGGCTGGAAAAAGTCATACAAGGCTAATTGCCTTGAATGGATTAACTCCTCCATCTTACTAATTTCACTTTCATAAATTGTATGGCTTGAGATTGCTTAAACAAACACTTTTATTTGTACATCAGCTCTTTCTAGTGTCTATTTTTCTCATTCAACCTATCTATCTCCAACATATACTTTTCAAGCTCCAACATTATCTCTCTAGAACTCTTTGATTGACTAAGAGAAGGACAATTAGGAGAGCTGCTTGAGGTGATTCTATGAACAAAATGAGCTTGATCAAAACTATATGAAGGAACACAAGAACCATAGTACTCAACAATGGGATTATACATACCAAATATTATTTATTGATGCACTAGAGCTGCTTAACTAGTTGATTCAACTCAAAGTCACCATTAGTGTTGATTGAAACACCTCCAAAAGGCTGATTGATTGAAGAAACACACCAAGAATTTTTCAAATCCTTGGATAAATTATCCCATTGGGTGTGCCAAAAATAGTTGACACTTAGATTCACACCCTTGAGGAGATTTAAAACTCTCCTCATCCAAATGTCATAAAGGAATAATCTCTCTTGCTGTGGGTGATAATTTCATTGAGATAAATCTATAGATAAGGGGCTAGCTCCCCTTGATGCACCTTTAAATCTCTCTCTAACCTATCAATTGTGTATGAAAAGGGTTAAGGAAAAAAACTAAGAAACCAAGTGGTAATGCACCAATGTATAATGTCATCCCAATTGATTAAAACCACTACTTAAATACAAACAAGGTGTTTCTCACACAAGACTCACAACTCAATATTCATTACTACACCAATGATTCATATGCTAGATTCAAGAAGGTATATGATTCTTAAGAAGGGAATGAATGATTACAAAGAGGGATAAAATCATGGACCACTTCTAGGATATCTCTACACTTATAAAAGAATACTAACAAAGACCTATAACAATTTCCTTTCTATAAATTGGTAGACCATCAAGACTACAAGTTAGAAAATATAATATTTCACTAGACTAGACCAACAAGATTCAAGTCATTACTAAATATTACAAAATATGAGTGGCAAAAACACTTGTATGTTTATTCAAGAGTTCTTCAAGTACAAATCTAGCTAGATTTTTCCCAATAACTAGTGGAGGCTGCTCCAAGAGTCAAAAGAATGCATATATATAGCTTTTGAGAAAGGAATCAAGTAAGGGAAGTCCAAAGGTCATTCAAACATGTGTCACCTTGAGAATATCAATTATAATTGCATGTGAAAGAGGGGTGAGGAAATTCATACCATTTTAAGATGTCTAATTATCCAAAATGAGTCATAAGAATGGTGAAAAGTGGCATAAAACCTTCAAAATTGGCATAGGAAATTGCCTCCAGCAAAGACCATCTATTAATGTTTGAAAGTAAAAATTGAAGAGTTGACACATAAAACTATTTGAGGGAAATATAACTCATTTAAAAAGTTGGCAAATTTTCCTCCTAACTTCTATCCATCTTCTGGACACCTGTGTTTGTCTATTTCATGGAATCTTTTTGATTTGGTCGGCTGCCAACAATGACTCGAACCATTCACCTATCTATTCTTTACTTGTTTTGTCTGCATCAGATGCTCAGGATCCTACCATTTGTTACTTATACATTTACCTATAGGTTTATACCAATAATTTTAACTCCAATGGCTATTTTTTGTAGTTTAAAGTTGATGTTTATGGGTCCATCACCTTCCTTATGCCTTCAGAACATTTTCTTCAGACTTAAGTTTCTTTCAGACTTTTTGGTGAACTTTCCTTTAGAATTTCTCATGAAGAAATAATTCAGATAATCTTTTCAAAATAAAAATTTTGAGCTTTCCCAGGCTTAATTTTTGTGGAATTTTTGACTTGAGTAATTCCTTTGGACAAAAAGTCCAAAAGAATTATGCCTTAGTTCTTTTTCAATGCAGACAATTTTCTCAAACAAATTTCGTAGAAATTTTTTCTGAAAGAATTCCTTTGGGATTTTTGTTTGGTCCTTTAGAAATATTGAAAGTGTCCTTTCAACTTTGTGTTTGGTTCACTTTCTTGTGAAAATAATATTTTAGACTTTTTATAAAGTACCTTTCCCCCTTCCTATAAATGCCCTTCAGAAAAAACTAAAGTGCCCTTTGAAAAAACTGAAGTGCCCTTCAAAAAAGTTGAAGAGATTTTTTTCCAAAGTGCCCTTCGAGAAAGTTGCTTAGGACATTTTTTTGAAAAAGGTATCCTTTAGAAAGAATGAAGTTGACCATTTCCTATAGAAGCACCCTTTAGAACTTGTAAACAACCCTTCAGAAAAGTTGAAGATGACTTTTTTCTGAAGTGCCCTTCGGTAAAATTACTTGGGACTTTTTTTTGAAAAAGGTATCCTTTAGAAAGAATGAATTGGCCCATTTTTTTATAGAATTTACCTTCAAAACTTATAAAATGCCCTTTAAAAAAGTTGAAAATGATCCCTTAGCCTAAAAAGGTCCTTCGAGGAAATTGTTCAAATAATTTTCCTAAAGGAATTAGTCTTCATCTTTGGGAAATTTGTCTCAGACAAATTATCCAAAAGAATTTGGCACTTTGGCTAAATGAAAAGTCCAAAAAAATAACACTTTAGTTAAAAACAAAAGACCTAAAAAGATTACTATGCAAAGTCTTAGCAAAAGACCAAAACCAAAATTTTCAAAAGAATTGGACTTGTTGTGGGCTTTGTATAGAACACTTATTTCGAATACCTAACCAAAGGTATAGACTTAGGCTGTTAAGTTTTTAAATAGAGGTGCCCAATTTTGGCCTGAAGGCCTAAAATTTAGTCAACAAATTGGTGACTCATAGGGGTAGTATGCCTGCTATACTGACAAGAATAGTAGCCAAATTTAACCATTGGGCATGGATTCTATTGTTCCCAAAATCTGTCATTCATTTTTGGGACAACACATGAACTATTTTTGGTTCTACAAGCCAAAAATAATTCTCTCTTCCATTCTAAAAAAACTATTCTGAGCCTTCAATTTCTCTATTTTCCAAAACTTTTCCAGCTAAGGGACTCTGCAGGAAGGAATCTACAGACTCTGTAGGCTTAAATCTACGTACTCAGTTCTACAGACTTCATAGGAAGGAATCTTTGGACTCATTTCTATGGACTCTGCTAGTTTTATGAACTCATTTCTACAAACTCTATAGGTTCATTTCTATGGACTCTGCAGGTTCATTTCTAGAGATCTCTCAGTGATCAGAAACAAAACTCTACCCAAATTGAAAGGCATTACTGAGACTTTGAGCTCAGATTGTTGATCATATTTCATTATTTGAATAAGAAAACAAGTGACTTTTTATACTTTGTGCTGAAATAGCTTGGTTGTTGGGGAAATTGTTCTTATGTTTATTTCTTTAATACATTTTTTGTCCATTTAATTAAATAAGTAGAATTAGTGAAAGTAATCAAGAAGGTGTCCTGAAGCCAGTTGTAGAGAGACTTTGTGCTGCCACAATTGTCTTTAGTTTGTCTATTTTCTATTTTTATGTAAAGGATATTGGGATGACTTTGTGCCCTCATTATCCTTTGTATTTCACTCTTTGGTAGTTGAGGTGGAGACTTTGTGCTACATTTCATCCTGTTGTGTCACTGCGCCCTATTACAATTACTTGTCACTACCTGAAAGGTTCCTATTATTTGCTAAACATCACTTCTGAAAGAAGAGGAGTGCCTTCTGTCATTTCATCAGGATTTCCCCTTTGATTTGTGAACATCATATCTAAAAAAAGAGAGATGGATGGTGTTATCTTACCCTTGAGTGTTATTTTTAGCTTATTTATAGCAGATTAGTATATATATATATAGTACCTTATAGTTATAGGGAACCTCCCCTTGATGAGAGGAGATATTTGTCCACCTCTGATGTGGTAAACTTGCACATTTATCTTACCAATCTCCCTATGCTGTGGTTGAAGAGACCTATTTTACTCATCAATTAATTGATTGATAAAATATTCACCCAATAGTTTTTGGCGACTCCACTGGGAATTCGAATAAGCAGTTCTTATCCTTATCCATTATATACTCTAGCACCTCTCATTTAGGTCTTACCCATTATAATTATATCCTTATCCATTTATCCCACTATGAAAGAATGAGTTGTTCCAATGCTTTTCCATTGTTAATTTTTCCTTCCAGCTTCACACCAATAGTTTTTGGCAATTTTGATGGGGATCGATGAGCATTTCCAATCCTTTTCCAATCTATTCAAATTGAAGCATTTCATATCGCTGGGGAACAACGTAAAGTAGGAAAGAACACTGCCAGCTTCATGCCAACAATTTTTGGTGACTCCACTGGGGAAGAACACGTAGTTTGAAGCCTCAAGCTTTAAGCTAAAGTAGTGCTAGTTCTTTTCCATTTTTATTTTTACACTCTGGCAGATCCACGGTATACACGAAGCCAAAGGGCTAAAGGTCTTGTTGACCTTGTATTTGAGTTGGTAAAACAAAGTAATTTTGATCTATTTCCTTCTCCATCTCACCCTAACAAACTAGGAGCTTTCCTCCTACTAAAGTCAAGTCTCCATTACCAGGCAAAGCATCCATTTCTACTATTAATAAAGCTTTGTCAATACTTACCCCTTTGAGATTTGTTATTCCACCTTTCCATAGTCATACAATGGCAATTCAAGGCCCTTAGGTAACTCTTTTGGCCCACTCAATTTAACTCCACCTCTACATGAGCTACCATGCAGTTCAAGGAAAATTTTCCCCAAGTTCTATGGTGATGGGAAGGTTCAACCTGATGAACATATTGCACCCTTTAGCATAGCCTATGGCATAATAGGTGTGGAGTATGAGGATGTAGCAGTCAGACTGTTCATGGAAACTTAACAAGGTGCTTTTATAGACTGGTTCTATCATCTATAGGCCCAGACTATGACTAACTAGAAGACTCTCAAAGCCAAATTTGAAGCCAGATTCAAGCCTACAAAAGATGTGCATGCCCTACTAGCTCAACTCACACAAATGAAGAAGGAGCCTCATGAAACAATGAGGGATTTCATAGCCAAGTTAGACAAGTTGAGGAATAGGATTCCTATAATTACTTAGCCTATATCTGAGAATCTCAAATGTTTCTTTATCAACTCTCAGCTGCCTAAAGTGAGTTTTCTACTGAGATGTGCTAGCCAAATAGACCTTGTTATAGCTCAGGATTTGGCCATTAAGGTGGAAGATGACCTTATCTTGGCAAGAAAGATAAGGAGAGATCCTAACTGAGGTAAATCTTCTTCATCTTCTGAATATCTATTTACAGGTACCACTGATCCAATGGTGTAGAAGCTGGCAAATAAGTTGCTAGCTCTCAGGAAGCAAATGGCACAAGGGATATCTTCATCTCTTTCATATAGAGATATGCCAAGGAGGACATTCCCCAATCAGTCATACCAAGGCAATGCTGCCAGGAATCAAGGATAGCCAAATCGTCTTCTTCTCCATAGGGGAAGTTTGCCATTGAAGCACCCCCAACTAATTTAGTAGTTGGATATCTTGAAATAGAATCTGATTTCTTTTTCTAGCCTGAATTGAACAAAGAAAATGATGTTAATCTCCTTATAAAATGCCAAGAAGAATTAGCTGGTGACTCCAACATTGGTTTCCTGAATTACCAAGATGAACCCAAAGGTAAAGGTGAAGCAGTTGATGGATCATATACTGTATTCACCCAGTCCCAAAACCAATCAGCCCAACAAGCTGATAAAGTAAAAATAGGGGAAAGTTCTCAGCTTGCAATTTCAATTGCCAAATGAGGAACTTCTCTGCCTTTCTAGCCAAAGGACCTAGTGAGTAATAAAAGGGTAAGTACATCAAGCATTCCTCCATCTTCAACTTCAATTACACAGACCAGTACCACCCCTCCTAAAAACTAGAAAGATGAACTGCGTTCCTCTGTTCCTAGTCCATTTCAGTCATTTGACATAATCGACCATGTCAAGAAGACCAAAATTCAAATGTCTGAATTTGAATTCTTGCAATCCAATCCTGAGCAGTTGGATAGGTTAGTTTAGTGTGTGAAGAATAAATCTATCCATGTAGGACAAGATGTTAAAAAGGTAACTCATGATCCCCCAAGGAACATGTCCATCCCAAACAATATTTTCATTACTCCTCCAATTACCCTTGAGAAAATAGAGCCTTTCTATGTTTCCCTATTGATAAATGGTCACAAACTAAGCAATTACATCATAAACTCAGGTGCATCTGAAAACATCATTGCTGCCAAGGTGGCAAAATCTCTTGGAGTCACGTTGACTAAAACCTTTGGGAGATGTTTCTCCATGGAGAACAAACAGGTACCTCTACTGGGACAAATCAAGGATGCCAAATTTGCATTTGCAGCATTCCCAGATAAAAGAATCAAGATGACAGTCCTGGTGGCCGATGTTCTAGCCTCATACAACATTCTTGTGGGGAAATTTTTTTGCAAGGATGTTGGTGGAGAATTGAGCATGGACCTATCTGAAGTGAGGATCCCTGTCAAAGGCATCATGTAGAGGCTACTTCTTGAAAAGGAATCAAAATATGTTGTCATTCAGACATTAACCCCTGAAGCTCAAATTCTATTTAAATCTTCAAGCATGGGTAATTACTTCTTAACCACAAAAGATATTCATGTTTTAGCAGATGAAAGTCTTGTAGGTGGTGATCCAAGAATTGACTCAGATGAGACATCAAAAGAATTGGTAGGGTGAAGTACAAATGAAAAAGGATCTTCCCTCTCTAATGAAGGAAAATATAATAGAATATCAATTTTTGATGATGTTTGGATCCTGGAATTCGATGGTAGCAATTCTTCTATCAGCTTAGGGGCTGGGATTGTGTTGATATCTCCTCAAGGAGATATTTTTCCTTCTTCATACAAGTTATAGTTCAACAACACCAACAATGCAGATGAGTACGAATCTCTACTACTTGGATTGAAGGCTGCTCAAGATAAAGGCATCAAGCTCCTTCATGCCAAAAGAGATGCTAAACTGGTGGTTTGTCAGGTAAAGAACTCGTATCAAACCAAAAAATAGAGATTATGCCACTACCGCAATCTAGTTCAGGATCAAATTGAAAGCTTTGATTCTTTCAGCATCTCTACCATACCCAGGGAATTCAATGACTGAGCTGATGCATGGGCTATTTCAGTAACTCTCTTAGTTTCTCACCTATACTTCAAAGGAAATAGGTACACTATTGAATTGTTCTTTCAACCAAGTGTGTCTGATAATGCCAATCATTGGCAAGTGTTCAATGGTGAAAACCAAATCATCACCTTTTTGGAACAAAAAGACAGCTTTGAACAACTTCACTTCGAAGGTGTAGACACCGTAATTGTGTCTAACCCTTATCATCCTCCCTTTAACCCCCATTTTATTCTCCCACGCCTATTTAACCCCTGTCGACCACTTTCCCACAAACCTTGACCCTGACAACATGTAAAAATGAGCAGAGAGCTAAAGCTAGCCTCTGTCCCCATTCTGCATCTACCGACGACGGTCACTACCTGGCTGACGTCGTTGACGTCGGTCACTTATCAGCCGACATCGGCAGTCATGCTGGCGTCAGTCATCCTTAACACTGCGCTCTCGACCCAAACACAGGAACCGTTACCCATTATCCGTTATCCATTCGGTTGCCAATCCGTTTTCGCGATCGATTATCAAACCATCTTTCGTATCAATCAACCTCTTCATTCGAATAGGCAATCAACTCTTGTGATCAACCAATTCTGGCATCCAACCAATCTGCAATCGATCTCTCGCATTCTGTCTCTCCAGTATAGGCATTCTACTACACCGAACTTTTGTGACATAGCGACAACACCAATCATGTCTTCGACTTTTATCTTTGGTGCATAACAGGTAAGCTTTGCTCTGTGTTTTTGTTTTACTCTCTGGTTACTGTTTTTATTTAATATCATTACCTAGATCTTTTCAGACCACAGCCCCGACCTTACTTCCACCTGTATCACCTCTATCCAGCCTCTATCAGTTTGTAACTCTGCCCAGAACCCTGTACAAACCCTCAAACCAATCCCTCTGACCCCTAAACTGGCTTCTCGAACCCTCAGACAAAAACATCAGACCTTTCTGCAAATCCAAAAACTCTGACCAGACCCGACCAGACCCATCCAAAACTATTGCCCTGACTGACGCCGGTCATTACCCCGATCAACGCTGGCACTTTAACCGACGTCGGCACCCTTCCCTGACCGACGCCGGCACAGAGACCGACACCGGCGACTATGCAGAACAGTTTGCTGCATATCAGGTATGCATTCTACTTTTCTATCTTTTATTTCTTTCATTTTATCTTTTTATTATTTCTGCTTTCATCAAATATTCTATTTTTAATTAGTGGGTTGATATCCCTTAAGGAAGTCTTCGTACTTCAGGGATCAAGCGTTTGCTTGACAACCCACCGTCTCCTTGTCTAACATTTTTTGTGTTTAGTCTCTTTTTCTTCGCAGGTGTCATTCCTTCACAGCCAAAGAGGAGTACCTTCCAACATTTGATTTCGGTGCGCACGACTATATCTGGGTATCTTCTAACCCTAGACCATCTCTTAGTTTCTCATTTCTATCTTTTGAATGTAGAAAGCGATTTAGCGTAGAAACATTCTGGCACGCCCGGTGGGACTCTAGGTCCTTCCTTGGGTTCTTTCTTTCTTTCGTTCATATAGGGTGCATTAGGTTCCTTCCTTTTTGCCTCTTTTGTCTCTTCTAAATGACATCATAAGCAGGACTAAAAAGAACTTTTCTTTTCTTTCTTGCATTTCTAGACTAGTCAAAAACTCATATTCTTCGACTCTTTCTCCATTCATCTTCATACGAACAAACATTTCAACTTGGACTTAAAACACATTGCACTTTCATTTCTGCTTGTGCTTGCATTTCTTAGACCACACTTAGTAATTAACAAACAGCATATTGAATTAATCTAGATCACTTAATGTTACACGACCAAACCACTTGCACAAAACAAACATCTTAACTTACCTGAGACAAGGCCCGACTGGGATTTCATCCCCCAGCGGATACCTTACCCATCCCGATGATCTTACTTGGATTTCATCACCAAGGGGAAAGCCCACTCTGTTCTCTGGTAGAGTCTAATCTATAGGGGAAGTATATTTTGGCTAAGCGGGCCCAGCTTATCACTGGACTCGTGAAGTGAGGGGAGCTTGCTCCTTAGCACCAGGCCTTGTACGAAACCTAACACAGACTTCTTGAGCACCATAATTAACCCGAAACCATCCATAGACTACTTCTTCTAGTACCCGACTCAAAAGCCAATCTTCCTCTACACACATTCTAAGGCATAAGCCACTATAATCCTAATAATTTACTCTTAGGGTTTTAGGATCTGCTTGTGTTCTTCATCTTTTTAGTTCTTATCTACTTGTTTGAGATTGTGAGGATGTTCTTTCTTGCCTTGAATGGTTCTGACTCGTAGTCAAGCCAAGGCTCTAGTCGACCACGCGAGGCATCACCGCTTCCGTCTACCCCGTCCATAACCAGTCCTATAATGGAGTTCCACTCAGAGACTGAAAGAACTCCTACTAGACCATCCCCGACCCAGACGCCTATTATCCCAGAAGGGGACCAAGATTTTGCACGATTCTTAGACCTCAACGTCAAAGCCTTACAGCACTATCTCGCGAATAGCCGAACGCGAGACTCCTTGGGCAATCCAATCTACGAAATGCCAACCTCTCTTCTCAAAACTACGGCCGTATCAACAACGTCTGTAGTTCAACCTTTAGATGCCCAGGCTATTGCCTCGACCAATGACCAGCCTTTGACCAACCATTCAAGTGTGGCCTCTCCCTCCATCTTTGGGCCCACTTCCACTAGGGTTTTGGCCCCCTATCAACCTCAGCCCACTCAACCACTTTCTACCCCCTTTCAGAATCTGGTCATCTCTATTCCACCTACCCTGACTCCTATCAACACTAGGGTGGCTACCTATCCATTGGCCCATGTTACCACTAACCAACCTCCCATGGCAACATTGAGCCTAGCCGTGCCTTCTACCCAACCATCCTTAGTCTCCTCTTCTATCCCTATGACTAGTCATCCGTACGTTGTGCCCTTACTGGTACAACCGACTACGTCGTATGCCTCTTCTAGCCTCATTCAAGTGCCTTACAATTTAGGGGGTGCTCCACCCACTAATCCGTCAGTAGATATCATCAAAATGCTGATGGACAAGATGTCTAGCCTAGAGACCTCCGTTTTCGGCTCACGCAATACTCTGTCATATGAACAAATTTGCAATGAGCCCATCCATCCTTCTGTCCCGATCAGGCCATATCCCAACCAGTGGGAACTTCCTAAGTTTTTTCATTTTCAAAGCAAGGAAGACCCACAACAGCACTTACAGGCATTCAGACATGCCTGTTACCTTATCGCCCACGATGATGCGTTGCTTTTACGCACGTTTCCTATGTCTCTCTCAGGTGCTGTGCTTGATTGGTACATCTCCCTTGCCAGCCATTCCCTCTTCACGTTCACTCAGCTCGCCCAGCTCTTCCTTGACCATTTCTCTATCAACATTACCAAGAAGGTCTCAATCACAGACCTCTACTCTATCCGCCAATTCGAGGATGAATCCATTACTGATTTCGTTGCTCACTGGAGGGGCCTTATCAATCAACTCTCCTTTTCTTTACCCCAACCTAAACTTATTGAACTATTCTCCCAAGCCTGCGCCAAACATATTTCTTCCACCTTGAGGGTTCAGACCTTTCGCACCTTCGACAAAGCCTTCACGATGGCCCGTAAACTTGAGTTATGTGCCATCAAGGAGAATAAAGTCAAGTTGTGGAGTAAGAATCCCAACTCCAATACCAATGACCCCTCTTCTAAGCCTTCCTCATCCAATCCTAAATCTAAAGCTTCAGCAAATGCTGTGGTCGTTAGATCTTCCTCCTCTTCTCCTTCAACTAACCAGCCTAAGCCATCCACATCTCAGAGTGCCACCCATCTATTCCAGTAGAGATATATACAGCGACAGTATACTCCACTCGGAGAATCATACACGTCTGTGCTAGAAAAACTCGTCAAACAAGGGGTCCTCAATCTCCCTCAGATCCGACCACCTCCACAATTTGATCCCTCACGCGCCATCCCTGCGTGGTATAGGGAAAATGACTTCTGTAACTACCACCGTGTTAAGGGACATGACACGGGCAACTATAAAACCCTTAAAAACATCATCCAAGATATGCTGGAAAAGGGTGACCTCATCCTTGACAATCCCAATGCGCCACCTAATCAGGGCATCGACATCTTTAAGCAACCATTCCCCAATCATCCACCAACTCAAAATAATGTCCAGACCTTGACTGACAACATTCATGAACACAATATACGAACAGTCAATACGGTATCACCCTTCATTTCTGACCAACCTCAAGAGGTGAGTCCATCCATCAGTCCATCACATGTGGATGAACCTCTTTCTCTGGTTAGTTCTTCGTCAACCTCTCTCATCTTGGAGGACGCCTCGACCTTACCAGCACCACCAGTTTCACCGTCTTCCTTCTTGTTGCCCATGGAGGACCTAACTCTTCCTACTCCTCGATCGCAAGTGGAGGGCACCATCATCCCTGCTCTTTACCCACTTGAGGAGCCTCGTTCTCCGGTTTCTTTTCCACCTAGGGAAGAACATGCCTCTCCTTCGTCTCCAACCACAGACGAACCTATCGCGACTCCATCATGCCTTGGGTCTGAGACCACTACACCAGTCTCATCTTCAACCCCACAACCATCCACATCTTCTCAAGAACCCAAACCTCATCCCACATCTTCTCAGCTATTTTCCCGACTAGTGCAGAAACTCAAACTTCTCCCTTCAAGGAAAGTGGAGCATCAGGTATTATGGGAGCATCTCACAGCTCTTCAACATGCCCGTGCCCTCTCATCTCATGCTGCTAATCCTCCCATGGCAAAATCTCCCAAGACCCTTAACAAAAATTAGACTCCTGTTTCTAAACCTCAACCGACCCCATCAAAACCAAAACCTGCATCTACCCCATCTAAACCTATCAAGTCACTTGGCGTTCGCCCTGTCTCCAACCTCACTCATCCACAAGTGAAGATGGACTTAGACCAGACCTTGACCAATAGTAGTCTTCAACCCAAGTCACAGAAGACTGCTAAACCACAGAGGTGAACGCCTCCTCTTCCGTCATCATTGCCCTCCATTTTGGGCCCCCATCCTTTGACCCTGACCAGAGTCCTTCCCACTCTGACCTTTAATCAAAACCAGTTGCCTCTTTTGCTTCCTTTGCCTACCTCCAGCCTACCCTCTCCCAAAAGGGCGATACCTCTCATGAAGAAAGTACCGTCTCCGCCTGCCGCCGCACCATCAGCCCAGAAGGTGGTACGGAAGCCTCCTCCGACTCTGCCCAAGCAAAAGTCACCAGTATCGCATACATCGATGAGCATAGACCCTTTAGTGGGCTCATACTCTTTGATCTTGCATCGACTTTTGCAGACTTCTAGCATAACCCTTCCACCCATCAGGCCTTTCCAACCTCTCGGGTCTAAGCCTTCCTGGTTCGATGACACAAAGATTTGTCTATATCATCGTACGCCAGGACATAATACCGAGACTTGCTATGCCCTCAAGACCATCATTCGCCGCTATCTGGAGAAAGACACTCTTCTCTTTGAGGACACTCTCGACTGACCCCTGACTTCTTCTCATAACCCTCTAACTTCTTCAAACCCATCAACATCTCATCAGCAGACCATGACCCCTTCGTCTCCTTCACCCCCTATCTTTGAAATCAATGCCATTCACATAACCACCAGGTCACAAAAAAACAAGGTGAAGGAAAAAGCCGCCATCCCTTGGACCTACCATTTCATCCAGCCACCTCAACCGCCCAAGCCTAAGATTTCTATCCTTGGCGCGCCTCAACCCTCCTCTTCTTCTTCTTCTTCTGGAACAATTCATGACTCCATGTTGAAATAGATTCACCAGATGCCCATGAAGATGTCCCTTTATGACCTCATTCAAACCTCGCCTCAACATCGTCAAGCCCTCATCAGAGCCCTGCAGGCAGCGAAGGTCCAACCTGAAGACCCCCAGCCACTTGTCGCCCTTGTCCACTCTTTAGCCCCTGTTGCCTCTATCACATTCAACGATTCTGAGATTCCCACATCCAACACGGAAGATCAGGACGCCACCCTCTTCATCACTACCTATGTTGATCGAACATGCATTAAATGCATTATGATCGATGGAGGCACCAGCATCAACATTATCTCCACCCATGCCTTTAAATAGTTGGCCCTTCCCAAGAATTGTGTCTCCAAAACTGACGCAATCTTGCACTCCTTTAATGACACCACTACCACGACCATTGGCACAATCATCCTTCACATCCGCGTTGGTCCATGCACAGTCCCGGAGCTCTTCTATATCATCGAAGGAGAGTTTTAATACAACATCTTGCTAGACTGACCCTGGATCCGTGCCATGGCCTGTGTCCCTTCCACCCTGCACCGTTGTGTGAAATTTGAGCACAATGGGCAAGTCCATATCATTCCCACTGACCCTTCACCCTTCAAAACTTGTAACACCACCTACTATCCAAATGACGTCCTCATTCCTATCAGGCCATCAATCCCGACACCACCTCCATCCGTGAAAGCTTCAACCAGTTCGCAACAGACAGTCGCCCTCACACCTCCCCTTCAAGCGATGACCACAGACCCCATGGAAGATATCTTCCAAAGACTTTCATTGGGGGAGTATCGCTTGCTGGCCTTAGACATGTTCCAAAATCCACAAGAGTATGGATGCCTTCATTACAGCCCTAGTTACGACCATCAGATCGGGATGATCATGCCTTATGGTCCTCCTCACCTCCGAACCAACCTTGTCTATGGCGGGCTCAATCAAGCTCCTACTAATTGCAATCCTCTTCCTTCACCTCAACCTTTCACATTAGACTTCTCGTTTCTTGGCAACCCTGCCTTTGCACATACTTACCTTTATAGGTGTGCATGGAAGGGTTTTGGTTTCAGACGCTATGAGCAGGGCTCTCATCAGCCCGTCAAGCTGCTCAACGATGACGATGCCAAGAAATGGTATGGCCTGGGATATCACGACCCCACTCAGACCCTTGCAGACCTTTGTCCCGAACCAACCCTTGACCAATCTCTTCCAGGCTCACCCGTCCCTCCTCCTTCACCTACGGAGTCGGTGGTTTCCATCCCTCCTAGTTTTTTTTCCATAAACACCATCCACTTGGAACCCCTGACTTATCAGCTCAATGGGGTGTCTAAATCTCTCCCTCTCATTTTTCCCAGCATGGTAGAAGATGAGTTGGTGACCATTCACACTGTCCACTACGTTGACGATGATGCCATTCTTTCCTACATGGGCACCGATGACTCTTTCATCCAGCGCTCTCTCCCTTCTGAGACCCAGGTTATGTTAAATGAATCAACCATTGACATTAACCTCCCTTCTTCTGATGTTCCCCATGTCTTAAAGATTGGTCAATCTTTAGATGCTCAGGAGCAGCTTGACTATACCCAATTTCTCTCCGACCATAGCAAGGCCTTTGCCTGGACCTACCGTGACATGCCTAGCATCAACCCCACCATCGCTACCCATAACATTGTCACCAAACTAGAGGCTAAGCCTATCAGGCAAAAGATTCGAAAGATGCATCCTCGCGTTGCCCTACTTGTCAAAGAGGAGCTTCAACACCTCCTTTCTGTCTCTTTCATCCAGCCCATTGACTATTCGCAGTGGGTCTCTAACATCATCCCAGTCACCAAGGCAACTGGGGGGATCTGGATCTGCACAGACTATCACAACCTTAACCTAGCCTGTCCCAAAGATGACTTTCCTCTTCCTAACATTGACCAGCTTGTTGATCTCATGGCCGGCCATGAGATGCTATCTCTCATGGATGGGTTTTTAGGATACAATCAAATCTTGATTGCTCCAGAAGATCAGCACAAGACCACTTTCATTACCCCATGGGGGACTTTCTGCTATCGAGTCATGCCTTTCGGCTTGAAGAACGCATGTGCCACTTATCAGCATGCCATGACCTACATTTTCCATGATCTCCTCCACAAAATCATGGAGGACTATGTGGATGACCTGCTCGGTAAGTCCAAGGTTTGCCGTGACCATTTGACCATTCTCAAAATCATCTTCTCTCGCCTTCTTCAATACAATGTCTGCCTTAACCCCAAGAAATGTGTCTTTGGGGTCCTCTCTAGTAAGCTCTTAGGCTTTATCATTTCTTTCCATGGCATCGAGATAGATCCCGCCAAGATCCATGCTATCCTCGAAATGCTGCCCCTGACCAATCTCAAGCAGCTTCGCAGTCTACAAGGGAAGCTCCAGTCCATTCGCCGTTTCATCTCGCAGCTTTCTGACTGCTGCCAACCTTTTCATCATCTCCTTAAGAAGGACGTCTCTTTTACATGGGATAAGGACTGTCAAGAGGCTTTTGAAGCCCTTAAACGCTATCTGGTCTCTCCACCAGTCTTCATTCCACCTAAATACGATCAACCCTTCTACCTTTGCATCTCTGTCACCAACCATTTGTTAGGTGCCATGATCGCGCACCGAGATGAGCATCACCATGAGCAAGCAGTCTACTATATCAGCCAAACACTGGTCGACTATGAAACTCGGTATACTCATACCGCGAAACTCTATTTGGCATTAGTCTTTGCCGCTACCAAGCTCCGCCACTATCTTCTTAATCACAAAACTTTTGTCATCACTCACACCAACCCTCTTAAGTTTATGCACTCCAAGCCATATCAACATCAATGTATGGCTCGATGGCTCATGCTGCTTGCTGAGTTTGACCTCGAATTCATCTAGCAGAAATCTATCAAGGGGCAAACCATTGCTGATCAATTGGTAGATGCCCCTCTTCCCAACAATCAACCTTCGTAGTGCGAGTTCCCTGACGAGTCTATCACTGCACTTTCCACCGATGACACTATTTACCAAATGACCATGTTTTTCGACGGCTCCAAATGTCAACTTGGTGGGGGTGCGGGAGTCATTCTCATCCCATTCAATGGTGAGCCCATGCCTTTGTCTTTCAAGCTCGACTTTAATTGTACCAATAATATGGCTGAATACGAGGCCTTAATTTTGGGACTTCAGACCGCCCTCTCTCTTAGCATCAAGTCCATCAACATCTTCGGTGACTCACAGCTCGTCGTCAATCAGGTCAACAGTTCATACCTCTGTAAAAATGAAATTTTACAAAGGTACAAAAACCGTGCTGACATTCTCCTTTCATCTTTCAACCATTACCTTTTGTAGACTATTCCTCGATCCACGAATAAGTTTGCTGACACCATGGCTTCTCTTACTTCTCATATCCCATATTCCTCATCTACATCCAGACTTTTTGTCACGGTGCATCGTGTGCCATTGCCTTCTTATATCTCTCCTAACATTAATCATGTCAACACCATAGACTCTAGCCCACGAGATGTTTGGTATAAGCAACTTGTGGACTTCTTATCTTTGTCTGTCATTACTCCCAACCTCTCTAGCAATGCGCAACGAGCTTTTATCAAGCATACCGCTCGCTATACCATACTAGGGGGTCTTCTCTATAAGCGAGGCTTCGACGGCCTCCTTCTTTGCTTTCTCACATCCACTGAAGCATCTCAGGCCATTAAGCAAGTCCACGATGGGATTTGTGGCAGACATTTCAATGGGAATTCGGTTGCCAAGCGCATCCTTCGTTTGGGCTATTATTGGCCCACCCTTCATCAAGACTGTAGCGACTATGTTCGACGTTGCATCAAGTGTCAGCAGCACTCTAACTTGCTTCATCTTCCTAGTCACGCCTTACAAGTCGCTTAGGATTTCTGGCCTTTTTCTCAGTGGGGCTTAGATCTCATCGGTGAGATTAACCCTCATTCATCTCTTCATCATCAATCCATCATCACCGCCACGGAGTATTTCACCAAGTGGGTGGAAGCCATTCCTCTCATCTCCACAAAAGCCGACAAGATCGTCGACTTCATCAGCACCCACATCATCTGTCATTTCGGTGTCCCTCATAAGATCATCACCGATAATTGCAAGTCCTTCAAAAACAAGACTGTCCAAAAACTCTATGACTCATTTGGCATCAAGCTCAGTTTCTCTTCGCCTTACTACCCACAAGCAAATGGGCAGGCTGAGGCTTCCAACAAAATCTTAACTAAAATTCTCATGAAGGTGGTCAGTGACACTGGAAGGGATTGGCATATTCACATTCCCTTTGCTTTGTGGGCTTACCGCACTAGCATTCGAACCTCCAAGGGTGCTACCCCTTTCTCTCTAGTATACGGAACAGAGGCTGTCCTACCTCTCGAAGTACAGATCCCGTCTCTCTGCATCTCTCTGTATGAAATTCTTTCTAACGATGACTTTCATCAAGATCACTTAGCTCAACTTGAGTTACTTGATGAGCACCGTCTTGCTACCCTTAATCATCTCCATGTCTATCAACATCGCATCAAGCGAGCCTATGACAAAAATCTGTGAGAACGAGATTTCAATATCGGAGACCTCATCCTCAAAGAGAATCAGCACGTGACCAATATGGAGCGAAGTAAGCGAGGCAAATTTTCCCCTAATTGGCTCAAACCTTTCATTATCACGCACAAATATGGATCAGGGATGTATTGTTTGTCTTCTCTCGATGAATGACCAAAACCTGAGCCTCTTAATGCGTTGCATCTGCGACCATTCTACTATTAGTCGAGTACTCGTCCACTTGACATTTACCTTGAGCTCATCCCTTGAGCAATCCCCATCCTCTTAGTCCTCGTTCCTTTCAACCCTACTCCCCTTAACAAATCCTATATACCCCTTTTATACAGTATGGATGCTTTGTCCTAATAAAAGGGAGCCCTTGACCTTCTATAGTCTTGTCCATGACTCATATTTTTGTCAAAACAAATCAAGATGTCAAAATATCCAAGGTCACCAAACTAGCATCAAAAAGGCAGACTGCTCCCTTGAAGGACAGCTGTACTATCATTGTTGTAGCTAATAGACTAACCCTCGAAGGACAGCTATTCAAAGCCCTTATTTATAAAGCAAAATATAGACCACTCCCTCGAAGGATGGCTATGACTAACTCTTGCTACAAACATCAATCTTTCTTAGAAGCTTCCCACATTGATCAGCTTCGCAAATGACCACCAAGAAAATGACATCTCTATGTAGACTTCCCACATTGATCAGTCTGCACCAAAAAAAAAAAAAAAAAAAAAAAACGGGTCATGGACTTGGCTTGTAGTTGTCTCAGGGTCTCCTATAAAAAAGGGGCAAAGTTATTTTTGCTCTAAAAATGGGTTACCCTATCCTCCTCCTATCACATGCTCAAGGGACTTCGAGCTCACTTTAATGTCAAAGTGATTCGATTACCTCTCTAACACTACATATGGTCAATGACGTCATGCATGAATGGGGCTCTTGGTTCTAATAACCCCTATCTATGCTATCTTTCTGGTCCTTGTCAATGAAAGAGCAATATGCCTTTCACTTTTTCTTCACTTTGGTTACATCCAACTTCATCACTTGTCAAACCCAACCAAGCCAACCCAACATTTTCAGACCTGTCACATCATCATAACCTATTCACACTAGTTTCTATGGACACCAATACACATGGAAACTATTGACCAGACGCAATTTATGTTAAGCATAAACCAATACTTGCTGACGCATAAATAGACCTCAATTCATTTTTAGCATACGTCCATCATGACTATGGACAATTGTTAGGGATGAAAGACCACATCACCAATGTTACAGAATACACCATTTGGAAAAGGCTATAACATCTTTTTTCTCCTCATCATTTCGACCTTGACCAAGACCAGTCTATCGACCACTTTCACCACCTGTCTACCACTCAGACTCTTTTGTTTGAACTACATTGGTCTGAGGCCCTACGACCAGGGCTATGTAGGCAGCACTCAGATGACACATCTTCTAGGGTTAGCTTAACCACCCTCATTTGTTCGTCTCTCTGATGGACAAACCTTCTTTCCTCCTTTTGACCATGACCTTGCCCTCGACCAAGACCAATTCCATCCCTTTGACCCTTCCTCCCTTTTAGGAAGAACTACATTGGCCTGAGGCCCTTCACACAAGGGCTATGTAGGCAGCACTCAGATCACATAACGTCTTCTGAGGTTAGCTCAGCCACATCCTTTCATCCATCCATCCACCTCGACCAATGACCATTGGAGATCATGCCTATCTCCTTCGACTTCGACCACTTCCAAGACAATGTTGCCTTGGTTATTTTTTGCATGTATGCTACCTCATGACTGGTTAGCAAAATTGTGCACAGACTATTTTTTTTGAACCCTCACAAGTATAGGATCGCAAGCCGATTGATCCACACTACTTGTGACATTTTCGTGTTTCTAGGAGCACTTCCTGAGCCTGGGATACCTGGAACACGATGACCATTTGGAGCTACAGCTTAGATTGAATAACCCAATCAGTAGATGACTAAATGCTGGGGCCCAGTTACTTCAATTTTGGCACTCCTCGACCCTTGACCTGTGACAACTTGACCTGACCATCTCATGAAGTGGTATGCGCACAATCATGACTTTTACATCATTCACCCTCACCCCCCCTTTTCATCCACTCTTTGTCAAATCAGCACTCGATTCCCGGTTCCCCTCCCTCGACTCCTGCTTTAAGGGGGAATACCTCATCCATAATCAGGGAAATCCACCTCCTGTTTTTGTCTTGCAGTTCATTCGAACAACCAACAAGATGAAATCGACCTTATCCCACACCTGGGGCAACCAACCCCTGTTTTTGTCTTGCAGTTCATCAAGAACAACCAACAAGACAAAAAGGGGCAAATGTAGACACCGTAATTGTGTCTAACCCTTATCATCCTCCCTTTAACCCCCATTTTATTCTCCCACGCCTATTTAACCCCTGTCGACCACTTTCCCACAAACCTTGACCCTGGCAACATGTAAAAATGAGCAGAGAGCTAAAGCTAGCCTCTGTCCCCATTCTACATCTGTCGATGACGGTCACTACCCGGCCGACGTCACCGACATCGGTCACTTATCGGCCGACGTCGACAGTCATGCTGGCGTTGGTCATTCTTAACACTACGTTCTCAACCCGAACATAGGAACCGTTACCCGTTATCCGTTATCCATTCGGTTGCCAATCCATTTTTGTGATCGGTTATCGAACCGTCCTTCGTATCAATCAACCTCTTCATTGGAATGGGCAATCAACTCTTGTGATCAACCAATTTTGGCATCCAACCAATCTGCAATCGATCTCTCGCGTTCTGTCTCTCTAGTACAGGCATTCTGCTACACCGAACTTCTGTGACACAGTGACAACACCAATCATGTCTTTGACTTTTATCTTTGGCACATAACAGGTAAGCTTTGCTCTGTGTTTTTGTTTTACTCTCTGGTTACTATTTTTATTTAATATCATTACCCAGATCTTTTTAGACCACAGCCCCGACCTTACTTCCACCTGTATCACCTCTATCCACCCTCTATCAGTCTGTAACTCTGCCCAGAACCCTGTACAAACCCTCAAACCAATCCCTCTGACCCCTAAACTGGCTTCCCGAACCCTCAGACAAAAACATCAGACCTTTCTACAAATCCAAAAACTCTGACCAGACCCGACGAGACCCATCCAAAACTATTGCCCCAACTGATGCCGGTCATTACCCCGACCGACGCCGGCACTTTAACCGACGTCGGCACCCTTCCCTGACCGACACTGGCACAAAGACCGACACCAGCGACTGTGCAGAACAGTTTGCTACATATCAGGTATGCATTCTAATTTTCTATCTTTTATTTCTTTCATTCTATCTTTTTATTATTTTTATTTTCGTCAAATATTCTATTTTTAATTAGTGGGTTGATATCCCTTAAGGAAGTCTTCGTACTTCAGGGATCAAGCGTTTGCTTGACAACCCACCATCTCCTTGTCTAACATTTTTTTTGTTTAGTCTCTTTTTTTTCGCAGGTGTCATTCCTCCACAGCCAAAGAGGAGTACCTTCTAATGTCTGATTTCAGTGCGCATGACTATATCCGGGTATCTTCTAACCCTAGACCATCTCTTAGTTTCTCATTTCTATCTTTTGAATGTAGAAAGCGATTTAGCGTAGAAACAGAAGGTAGTAAACTCTAAAAACTCGAATCAGCTCCTAAAATGAATTCATGCACAGGTGAAGAATTCTTGTAGCTAAAAGGGAATAAAATTCCCAAAGGACTAGTTTCTCTTGAGAAACTATTTGACAAGCATGACAGGTTCATCAAACAACAACAAATGGATTCAAGCTCCTCCCAGGGGTTTGATCAGATAAATTGGGGTACCAAGGAAAATCTAAAGATGGTGAACATTGGGAAGTGCTGTACTCCAGAGGAAAAACTCAAATTTATTGACCTACTTCACCATTACATGGAAGTTTTGGCATACTCTTATGATGATCTAAAGTCACTCAGGCCTGAGGAAATTCACCATGAAATTCCTCTCAAGGATGATTCGGTGCCTTACAAGCAAAAATCTCGGTAGTATAATCCAAAGATATCAAAAAAAATTAAAAACTCCTATAAATTTTTACAAGCAGTGTCACATGCCACATCTGTTTCAATGGAAGATGCCACATGTCACTTGTTAAAAGCAATGGAAGGTGCCATGTGTCAAAGACAGAGCACTCTCAATACAGAGACACAGAGCCAAGGAAAGGTTTCCTTCAGACAAATTGTTCAAAGGAATTCTTTCAAACATTTTGTCTAAAAGAAATAAAGAGACAATAACCCTCTAAAATAATTAAATCTTGAAGGCCACCCGGATGATCCTAAAGGGTAGGTACCCTCGCGGAGGCTAGTCGACACTCATAAAATGGACCTTTTTCAAGACCCCAATGGGCAAGTCCCCTTTGAGAAGGATCAAACCTCAAAGTGCAGCGGAAGATACCAAGTGTCGCATGCTGAGACATAGTCTCTAACAAGTTTCAAAGTAGTGGAACTCACCACATGTCCCATCCCAACTCAGTGGAGCATGACAAGTGTCTACATCCACGCTTCAATTTTCTAACAAGTTTCAAAGCTTATTCTAATAGGCTTATTTCAAAGCTGTGGATGCCGCCATGTGTCCTCCCCTATGTCACAACAGAAAGTGGCCATAGCAAGTGAGAAAGACATAAAGGAGTTGCTAAGAAGAATGACAGGCCTGTAAACATCAAATTTAGGATGAATGACTAGCCGTTAACCTTCAAAAGATGAAAGACCCATGGACATCAAATTTGATGTAGTGAAGTGTCTATTGATATTTGCAAGCTTAAAAAGTGAACCTGAATGCATTCAAAGACCCTAAGGCCAGGGCCAAAAAGAAGAAGAGACAAAGAGGTAAACTCAGTAGGAGTTATTTCTAGTAGGTGGAACAGTCCACCAGGTAGGCATTTGGGGCCTGCAAGCATTGAAAGCGCAACCTATTTGTCCCTTTTTGCGTAAAGGCAACATAGACAGTTGTGTAGGTAGTAGATGATGGAATGAGTGATTCAAGCTTAGGAGAAGACACTAGAGATGAATCAACACACCATAGTTAAGGTAGCTGCCCTGCTCCAGCATGGCCCTCCCTAACAAAACCAAGAATGCATCCAAGGCATTAATGCACAGCATGGGTCACTCCATGGGACACAGTGCCAAGCCTCTCTTGGCCTCTATATAATGTAACCTCTTGTATCATTTGAAGGGGATCTTCCTAATATAGAAGTGAAACTTTGCCCAATTGAAAGGTGAATACTAAGAATTTGAGCTCAGATTGTTGTTCATATTATTTTATCTGAATGAGAAAGCAAGTTGTTTGCAGACTTTGTGCTATCATATCTTGTATCATTTTAGGAGATTGTTCTTATGTCTATCTTCTAAATTCATTCTTTTTTATTTAATCTAACAATCAAAATTAGTGGAAGTGGTAAGGAAGATGTCTTGAAGTCAGTTACTTTAAGACTTTGTGCTGTTATAGTTGTCTTCAGTGTGTGTTTATTTTTTGTTTATGTGTAAATGACCTTGGGACGACTTGGTGCCCCCATTTTTCTTTGTATCTCACTCTTGGGTAGTCAAGGTGGAGACTTTGTGCTACACCTTAGATTACTGGCTACTCTAGACTCTATTACCAGTTACTTATCCTACCTGAAAGAACTCCTACTGTCCCCTGCAAGAACACTTCTAAAAGAAGAGAAGTGCCTTCAGTGTTTTCACTAGGATTTTCTCAGTTTGTGAACATATCTAAAAGAAGAGAGATGGATGGTATATCCTACCCCTGAGTATTATTTATAGATTTTATATATATATATATATATATATATATATATATATATATATATATATATATATATATATATATAGTGCCTTTATACCTATAGGGAACCTCCCCTTGATGAGAGGAGAGATTTTTCCCCTTTGGATGTGGTAAACCTGCAACTTTGGATGACCAATCTCCCTATGATGTGGTTGAAGAGACCTATTTTGCTCACCAGTTAGCTGGTTGACAAAATATTCACCCAATAGTGTTTATTATGTTAAGAATATAGAACACAGAGCAATATTAATGAATTAAAGGTAGAAATAAAATGTAGAAAACACAACACAATAGAGACACAAACATATATAGACATGTATATTTATGGCTTTTAGTGTCCTAAAAAAGTTATAGTAATAAATCAACATAGATTGAAACCTTAAAATATTAAAAAAATTATAAAAATCATATATTTGGAAATAAGAGAGTGTGTTTGTTTTTTGGTAATAACTTTATGAATTTTGTCATTAAAATTTGTAGTGTATTTGGTGATGGAAGTTGAATTTTGTTTATTTTTTCAAAACTCTTGAATCTGGCTATGTGTTGATGGGTCCAAGCATTTGTCTCATGAATCCAAGCCATTTATGAGTCAAAAGTCTTGGGTTTGAATTCAATATGGAAATAAATCTTACATATTACATAAGGCATATGCCTTATATAATGTGTAAACATTACATTATCATAGATGGAATGATTCTCAATTAAGTTCAATTTGTTCATTACGAATTTTGTTCAATTTTTCAATTTGTTAAATTTATGCTAGTTACATAAGAGGACTTGAAAACATGTTGGAATTAATGGAAGTACTTGATGAGCATTCCATATAGCTCATTACATCTAATATAAACTATCCATAAATGTTGCCATTTGGTTATGTATTGCATTGCATTTAATAGTTAAGGTCTTATCTAAGTAGGAAATGAATGCAATTATCATTTATTTGTATATGATACATTGTTGATTCTTTATCTTTTTATTGTGTTTAAATTGGATGAAATGAGCATAGTTTTGTGTATATAAATATATCCTTATGGTAGGATCATTTTGAGAAAGCATCAAACAATTTTGGCAACCCTTTTTGGCAACTATTTTTAAGATTTGGTGAAGAATACATCAAGCTCTAAAGATCTGTAGCTCTGAAGAAGCTCTAAAATGCTCTGAAGGTGCTCTAAAGGTGATTTGAAGATGTTCCATAGACACTCTAAAGAGATATATAAAGTTCTTTGAAGACACCCAGGTGTGCTCCAAAGATGTCCAGCTAGATCCTGTAGATTGAGATAGAAATTCTAAAGATATCTATTGTATATAAATAGACTTTTCATATTTAGATATCTTATTTTTATACATTAATATTCATATTAATGGTGTAAAATGATCTGGATATATTTGTATTTGTATTTTGTAAAATCAAATATAATCTCTTCGGATCTGTGTTAGTTACTTTCCATCTATTGTTAGTTGAATTAGTTTCAATGCCTTCCTATAAGTGTGGGATCTGATTCCTATATCTCCTATTTTGAATAAGTAGATTTGGCTATTTAGATCACCATATTTTATATTCTATGAATAATTATTGAGATATGCTTTAAATACATGTCTTATTCTCATTCCATATAGTTAATAAGCTAGTTAATCAATGAGTTAGTCAGTCAATTGTGATAAAAAATTAAAAGAAAAGCATTCTAGTGTAATTTTGCATATTTGCATATGTTCCTTTGATAATGAAATACATTTCAAAATTACTTTTTATTACTGAGTAAAAATGTTCCTATTCTAAGGAAGGAGCAAGGGTCCACTTCTCTCCAAAGGTCAGGACAAATTAGTATTTTTAGTTATAGTTTAAAAGTATTTCTTTAATCTAGGTATAATTCATTTACTACAAAGCGTAATTTCCTTTTAAACACAAAAGTGTTTTTTTCAAATGCAAGAGTGATTTCCTTTTCAAATTAAGTGTGAAAAAAAGTGTGAATTTCCTTTAATACAAGCGTGTTTCCATTACATGCAAAGGTTATTACAATAAAATACAAGTGAGTTTTATTTATGCAAGAGTATGTCTTTCAATTTCATAGAAAGTAAAGTTTGTTAACTCATCTCCATATTCAAAATTTATTTGGAGTAATTTAAGTGATAATAGATAGCCTCCCCACATTATGTAATACCACACTGTCCTAACCAGTGTGACAAGCTGAGTAAGGACATCATAATGTATTATGCTAGATGTTTAAGTTATGGATGTTGATGGTGTGAATGACATAGGAGATATTCAACTAGCAAAACCTTCTAGATTTATTTTTTTCAAAATAATGTTATAGTTTTTACTATTCTTAGGATTTAGACATCACAACAGAGTAAATCCCCCAAAATAATGAACTATAAACTCAAATACCCAATGGTCTCATTGCATATAGACTTGGAAACTGGACCTGGTAGAAAATGACACCAATCTATTTATTGGTTAAATGAGACGTATAATGATAGCCTATTAGTATTATAATAAATGTATTTAATGAATTTATTTATTATAAAAAGGCTATTTTATTTATAGATAAATAATTGATATGAAAATACTATTGATTAATTTTTGGTACAATGTTTCTCCAAAGAGTGAGTGCCACTTACAAAAAATAAGACATACCGATAATATACTTTGTTTGTCAATTGATGGACTCATATTAATTGGGTAGACCATATAGATTTTAAGATCAAAATTGATAGTGTTTTATACCATCAAAAGTTATCCAAACAAAGATTCACCTCTTCCAATCATTATTTGCCCCTACTATTCAATATGAGTATGAAATTTTGATGCTTCACCATAGGAAAACTTATTGAAGTGGAATTGAAAGAGTTCTTATTTCAATGTTATATAAGCATCTACATGCTAAAAGATCGGTTCCTAGAGATGACATTCTTGATGAATTTGGTACTGACCCACTTATTATAGTTGTGATCATTCAAATGATGACTATGATACATAGGTTTAGATGGATGACCAACTCTTTGGTTGAGTTACTTAGTTTCCTATCTCAAGCCTTCAAATCCTCTTATGTAGCTAGTACAATGTGGAATTAAATCCTCTTATGTAGCAAGAAACAAACCAAATATATATAATGTTAGAGAGCTAGTAAAATGAGTATAAAGTGTACATTATATGACTTTTAATGTTATAATGAATGCTTATTTCAATTTCAAATTCTTCACATTTAATTAAACTCTTGAATCACTATTTTAATTGCTTGAATTGATTACTTTCACACATTCATTGCATATCTATTCAATGTCCTATATGCTAATACATTTATTATATTTAAAGACTTATTGAATTAAAATTATGATTCTATTATCACACAATAAGTAATAAATCCAACAAACCAATATCACACGACATGAGAGGCCCAAAATGAGGTTCAAAAGGACCCACCCATTGAATCATACATGATACAATTCTCAGGCCAAAACCACACAATGTACATTTTTGCAAAAAATATTATAAGTCCAAGGAAACATGAGGGAATAAGAGATGAAAGAGATATGTAATTATGGGTAAAATGACACGAGACAACTAGAAAAAAAATAAACATTTCTCTAATACTAGCCTAATTTGGATTGTTGATCGACAAACATACTAGTACCATAAAATAATGTAATTTTTAATGACTAATAAATGCATCCATAAAAAAATTAATTTTATACATTAATAAGAAATATAGTTTTAAGGTTGTTCTTATCAATTGGATTAAGGTTTTATGAATGTGAGATGGATGGGTGTGAGCAAGTACAAAGTAATAAAGGAATAAAGAGGATTTAAATGGAAGGGAGGAGACTGAATTCCAAACCTCATTTGGGAAGGTGAAGAAAAAATGGATGATCAATGGATAATAATACGTGGGGTATGGTGATGAATTTATCTATGTGATTAATTACCAAGAGCAATAAATACATTATGGATGTGAAGGGATGGGACTAAAGTTAAAAACCTACTTGGGAAGGTGAAGGGCACATGAAAAACTAATGGATAATAGTGCTTGGAATATGGTGAGGAATGGGATCGCATGTGATAAATGACCAAGAAGAATAAAGAGGACTTAGATGAGAAGTGGGAGACTATTTAGTCAAAAACATGTTTTGGAACATGAAGGGAACATAAATGACCAATATTTAATAGTGCATGGGTATGGTGAGGAATAGGCCCATGCGTATCATGTACTCATTTATAACCTAGGTGTACTTGGAAGTGTTTATGATAATGTAAGGAAGATGTAACCAAGGTAAGTGGTAATCTTACATACTTTATAAAGTATATAGTGTCCAATTAATCATAATATATGTAAAATCATAGGCTTTTATCCAATTAATGCTTAGACATGTTTTGGAATGAAACATTGTCACTATAAATATTTTGTATATAGGTAAGGGATAATAGGCATGAATGAATGGAAACCTTTACTAGTATTATCAAGGGATTAAATGGTCCAACTATCTCACTTCCCAAGTGGTCATAAATAAGATATTTGGGTAACATTTTCTCTATTAATTATTTTTTTAGAAGAAAGTGTTATATTTGGTATGATATAAGAGATTGATTTAGAGATAACATCTTGGTTTTCATTCAACCCTATTAGTCAATTATTATAACCCTAATTTTATCATAAATGTAAACATGAAGGTAATTGGGGCCAATCTGAACCCATTTAACCTAATTGTGAGTCTAATATATTATTTGGGGCTAAATTATCCCATATTTATTGACAAGTTGAGCCAATTAGTCGATTATTGGAATTAGTGATGCAAGTTGGATGAAATTGAACCCCATGAATCTAATTTAGCCTATATAAGATGTAATTTGGGGGTTAATTGACCCCATATCATAACAAAATAAATCAAATAGTCAACCAATTCAATCATGAAGGAAATCAGGGCTAATTTGTGCCCTTCTAACCTAACTACAAAAGAAGGACATGATTTGGGGCTAAATTAGGTTTGATTTTATCATGAATAGATATAATTAGTCAATTAGTGAAATTAGGGATGTGATCTGGGTAAAATTGAGCCATCTAAACCTAATTTATGGGTAAAATTACCCTTCTAAGATGTAACATATGGCTTAATTGACCTTGGCTTTTTTACAAATGTAAACATGAATTTCATTGGAGCCAACATAAACCCCTTGAACCTAACTGTGAGTCTACGATGTGATTCTGGGGGCTAAATTACCTCTTATTTCCTGACATATTTACCTAATTAATCTATTGTTACAATTATTTATGAAAGTTTGATTAAATTTAGCCTTGTAACCTAATTTTGACTATATCAAAGTAATTTGGGGGTCAATCAACCCTGATATCTTAACAAAAAAGCAAAAAATCCACTAATTCAATCGATAAATAAATTTGAGCCAATTTGAGCCCCTTCAACCTAACTAAACAAGAGCAAGAGGTGATTTGGGGCTAAATTAATCATGAATTGATCTAAATAGTCTTTTGGTGTGATTAGAGATGTGATTTGGTTCTAAATTAGTCATGATTTAATATAATTAGTCAATTGGTGCAACTAAACATGTGACTTGGGAAAAAATGAGCCTAGTGAACCTAAATCATGGCTCAATCAATTGTATAGGATGAAATATATGGGTAAATCAAACCTATAATAATAATACTATAATAGAGGTTTTCATTAGGTAGTATCATCATATATCATAACAACATGATATGTGATCACATAGGCATATTTTCAATAACACATGCATAAATATTGATAGTATGCACATAGTATAAATAACACATACATGGTATACTATAATGCATACATGTTATTGTATCATGATAAAAAATCATTGTCTAACACTTATTTTTGTCCATTATTTCAATAATTATTATTAGGAGAAGAAATTAGATAGTAAAGATACACGGGATATTTATCTATATCTATGTGTTATGTACTCAGTTTGTTGGATATATGTATGTTTTGTCCTATCTCCATGACTTGTAATAGGTTAGAATATGCACAAACTCCTCTTTTGGTTCCAAGTACAAGAAGAATATGAATAATCATAGACTGTAAATGACTATATATATATATATATATATATATATATATATGTATATGTATGCTTGTATGAAAAAGAGAGTTCCACCTTTGAAGAGATCAATATAGACTATTTTAGTTATTGTTACTTGTTGTGTTTCTCATTTTGTTCCTTGTGTGCATCCTCATGTATAATGTTTAAGTTTACTTCTTTCTAATATAATCTAAATGTTGTGTAAATGTTAATGAAATATTGGTTGTACAATAATTCATCTTCACTATGCTTCTATTTTCCCATTTTATATATGAATTCTATGCACTATCATGTGCACTAAACTAAAACTTAGCTATCCTTATCCTTAGCATATTTTGATGCTTCAGGAACCTCTGCTAATAATGATGTAGTGAGTGTGGAAACACTCCTTTTGAAAGAAACTATGATAAGATGATTACCAGGGTAGAGAGACATTGATACATGGTTAGACCAAAAATAATGTAATTTATCGAAAGAAGAATCCAAATGCACTGGTCTTACCACACAAGAAATCATTTAAGAGCATATATATGGAGAAATTTATGAAATATTTTGGTGTAAGTTGCCTGAATTACTAGCTAATTAGTTAGCATGGTTAGAATATTATTGATTTAACCCAAGAATGAAAGAAACAATAATTTGGATGAAAGAAAAGGTAGACTGGTTACAAAAACTAGAAACTGATTGGACAAAGGTGATAAACTATTGGGTTGCTACCACCATAGATAGATACATCATCGAGTTTTTAGTACAAGGATACATAGATTTTGAAGCTGCATAGGACTTGTTTTTTTGAGGAATTAGAGGGAATTTTTCGTAGTGACTACCTCTCCTTGTGAAGATGTTGATTATGGATAAGGCCATGGTGCCTACTCTAGCCAATGTGGAGTAGTCACTTCAAGTGTATGGGGCTGTTTGTGACATGACACTGAATGATGAGTACATAGGGATTAAACATAAATTTAGAATGGAGACACAAGGGAAGAAGAGTCAGAAGAAAAGTCTAGATTTGAATGTGAACTATGATAACAAAAAAAATGGAATAAATAGAATAATACCTAGGTAGTTATGAGTAGAAGTAAGAGTAGTAGTAAACTAGATGATGAACGAGTAAGAAGACATCATGAGCAAGATGATAGAGACTAAGAATTAAGGATGAAGAAACAATATGATTAATGCTAATAGATATAAATAAGTGAGAAAGAAAGAGATTAAGAAGAGATGTTTGAAGAAGAAAGCAAGAATAGTGTAGATGTAGAGTAGTTAGATGATAGATGTAGTGTGAAACTACAAGAACATGTATTACCAGAAGAAGGACATGAAGAATTCAAAAAAGAAGTAGAAAATAGTCATAGATTAATCACAGGTTAAAACATAGAATAATAAGAAGTCATATGAAAGAATGATTAACCAAAAGAGCACATGTCCTCACAACCCAATTTATTATATTCTAGTAGAAGTTTTCATCCAGGCAGACCAAAAGATAATAGTTAGGAAGTTCTATTTTTAGATAAAGTACATTGTTGGGATACCAAAATTGAAATAACATCAATTTGAAAGGCTTTGAAGGCCATAGGGCTTGTTGAAACCAAGCAAAGAAAAGAACGAAAAATAGAAAAGCAAAGTGCACACATTGACTCTCTTAGCGTAAAGAGTAGTATGCAAGCAAAATCATCCAGAATGTAGCCTCCTCTTGTAATAGTTGCACAATAGATTCCATTGACACTAGTTTACACAATGGGTCATTTAGGATGATTTATAAACCTAGAAATGTATGATAGGTCCACAGACCCTGAATATTACCTTCTAACCTACAAAATGAGATGGAAAACTAAAGCTATTACTGATGAAGTTATCCTAAAGTATGACTTAGTAGGGGCATTAACCAGAAGAGCACCTGAGTTCATGTATCATAGATACATTTAGCAATAAAATTTAAAATAGGTTAAGGAATGGATCATCAAAAATTTCAAGATAAATAAATATACAAGCTAAACTATTCAGGTATTGAAGGAGATAAGGCAGAAGTCAAGAGAATCAGTCTAAGATTATGACCATAGATTCTCTAATGTGATTAATACAATGGGATTTACCTTAAAAGAAAAAGAAAAATTTGTGTGTATTGTTGAAGGACTATTATCTAGAATTAGTTTAGCCACTACGTAGACTCAATATGCTACTAAAGTAGATGCTAGAACTGCTACCGTATGAGTAGACCAAATTGAAGACTATGGAGAGGCTCTTGTCATGAATTCTAATATCGAAAATACACTATAGGCTTTTATGAAGAGAATGGATCAATACCATGAGGTATATAAACCTTAGTTTAATTTATGGTGTATAAAGGGCAAAAAACAAGGATATCATAAGAATGATTGTCCTAAAATTAAGACAAAATTTTGTGAAACATGTTGAGTACTAGGGCATGCAACAATGTAGTGCCATGTCCTAAAACAATATGTTAATAACCCAAAAAATTTGTATTACAATTTATGTAAGTTTAAAAATCATATTGAAAATAACTATAGGGATTTATAGGAGCTCAAGGAAGGTATCACCAAAAATGTATTCACCAACATTGTGAAATAAATGTCCTCGATGAAGAAAATGATTTCATACTTAGAGGTCAATAAAGGTTGTGTGACCCAAACAGGTCCATAATGGATTTCTAGTTCTCCATAATACCATCTTCAAGGTCTAGATAGTTAGACCCCTCCTTCACTAAGTTGGAAACCACCATCTCTATAATACTAGTATGCAGCACCCTGGAGCTCAATCATGATGTAGTAGTAGCAAACGCATTAGACCCCACTAGTGGTAGAAAAATAGTTGAAAATTGGATATAATACCTAATAACATTAGCATTATAACACTACACAACAACAAGGAGGGTATAGAGGAGGATATCAGTCCAATAGAGGAAGTACTAGGGGTGGATACAAAGGAGGTTACCAAGGTGGTAGAGGCAATAACTATCAATAACTTCCTTTGAAATTCTATTAGTGTGGAAAGTACAATCATGTATAGTGAAATTGTTTATTGAATCCTCAATGATAGTCTTACTATGCATACTACAGATTATATGACTAGCATGAGATAAAATACTATTTTATATTGTGTTAGTGCCCAAAATTGCACTAGAGTAATTAGGCCCTTGTCAAAAAAATTCTTAAGTTAAAAATGGGTAACCTTTAATGTTTATCTCACTAGCTTTAGTCCAATTTTCCTATTTTCCTTTAGAAGGTTGAATTTCTATTTACAATGTGTCAAGTCTTCTGTCTTATTTTTGGTCTGAATAAAAATGTCCCTCTCTATTGACCTTTTGGGATTTTAGCACAAACACAATGCCCAATGGAAATGGGTCTTCAAGATTTTTGCCTTGGACAAAAGTTTCAAATAATTACTTTCATCAGACATTTTATCTACTCTAAAAGTTCCAAAAGAATTTTGTATCATTTGGGTCTTTAGTGTTTTTTAGGTTATTTGTTTCAAAATTTTTGTCCATGGAAAAATTTTTGAAGGGCTTTTTTTGAAGATTGAAGACACTCTCAATGCTTTCAAAGGAATTGCAGGGTTCGACCAGAAGTTTTCATGGTAGAAAAAATCATGGTGAGAAGATATAAGTGTAGTCAAGCCTCTTTTTGGGTAGGATTTAATACCTTATATTTGAAGAAGAAATTTTGGGGTTCTGCATGAAATTACTGAATTGCACCTTCAACATGTTTTGATTACTAAAGTGAGGAATTTCTTGATGAACTGAATGAAGGACATGTGTCTATTTTAGGGGACTCCTATGAATATTTTTGGGGGTCAGGAGGACCTTGTACCTTTCCCCATTTGAAAAAAGGTAATATGAAGGTAAAAAATGATTGAGAGTTTGAGCTTACATCTAGGGTTTGACAAGTGGTGGGTTCATGGGGTTTTATAAACTTTGGGACCTTTTTGAAGATTTCCCCACTTATATTTAAGTGGGTAAGGTGCAAAAAGTTTCCAAGGCTCAAAAATCCAAAGCTGTAGAGAAAGTGATGCCATGTGGCAACTCCTCGAGGTCTTCTCAAATTTGGTCCCTTTTTGAAGATTGCCTCACTTAACTTTGGGTATGCAAAGTCAAAAGGTCCTTAAAGGCCTGAAATCCCAAATTTGTAAAGCTAAATTATGACACATGGCATCCTTACATCTCATAAAGAGCTCAGGGCATATTGCATTATTGTACCAAAGGAAAATAATGAGTGAAGAAGTGCAAACGTCCCTAAAGGCCTAGAAAGGTACCATGACATATTTTACACTTGGATGGCTCCATGTGTTGCAAGAAGGATCACCTAACATAAAATAAACATTTGTTTTTTCCCTTTTTTTTGAATGAAGCTCAAGTAATTAATGATGGTGGTTGGTGATTAGCCATTATGCTTTAAAACATTAATGGTAACCATAATTTTAAAATGCAAAGGATTATGAACAAGGCATTTATTTTCATTTTTCATTTAAATTTTCAATTTGTGCCCTTGATCTATTTATGTGCCTTATCTAAGTGCAACACAAGAACATGATTATAATGAGTTCTTTACAAATTTTTAGCTTTCATTGTGTGTCATCCTCCTGATTAATAGTAAGTATTCTCTTAGCTCATTGTAATGTGTTCTTTGAGAGGAGTTGAGAGGTATTACAAGGGTTTTTTGAGTGAAGGATTCATCAAAATTTGAAGTATTTCACAAGAAATCTAGGGTAGAAATGGTGGCACCCTCAACTTCTATGAAGGGCATCATTATCTCTATCTTAGATGGGATTAAAGATATAAATGTCATGGGGTTAAATTTTGTGGCCTTGTTGAACATCTTACAATGACTAGACCCCCCTCAAGTAGTATTTAATATTGGTATGAGCTACATCTCCCCTATGGTAGCATTCCCCCTAGCTGCACCATATCAAGAGTTGATTATTACATGTGCTCTGGCATACCAACTAGACACTATTACCATCATCGATGGTAGCCATTAAGTTATCTACTCTTTCACCACTATGGCCCTTAGTGAAATGCTTAAAATTCCTCCCCAACCTAAAATAATTACACTCTCCTTGGAGGAATGCCATGAGCATGTGGAGAAGAATGAAAAGGCAATTTAGGATATTATCAACTCTTGTTTGCTGTCCAAGAAGAGATAACAGGTCTTCAAGATGTCCAAGAGTCTTAAATTGGTAGAACTTAATGAATTTCCCTAGTACGGCATTGCCATGGCTGCTAAGATTTATGGGGTACCCACTTTAAAGAAATTTGAGCCATGGATGTTATTGATTTTAATATGCATGTTGGAGAAGTAGAAGTTGGAATGGGACACTATCCTCTTGATAATATACACAGGTAGATGATGCAGCTCCAAGCTATAATTCTTTCAAAAGTGGCATTTATAGGTACATTCTACATGTCTTCTTATTTAATGCACAACTTAATGCATAATAAGACATTTTAGGGGCTCACTAGGAATCCCAATAGAATGATAATTTATGAAATATACTCAAAAATCACCATGGAGGGCTTTAGGAAGAAATTTTTTAGAGTCTACAATTGCTTCTTTAATATTATGATGAGTGTCTTCTTTCCTTTTAGAAGCCTCAAAAGAATGATCAGGGCAGCCAAGGAAGTAATTGAAAAATATGGTGCCTCTTACATTCAATTTAGGACATTCACATATGTCAGGGTAAGTGGCTACTTAGGGTACCCACACAAATTACCAAGGTACTTGAATGATAAATTAGTAGTAATGGAACTAAACTATCAGATGGTACCTCCACATGAAATGATAGCAACCAAGAAGATTAATAATCCCTTCAAATTTCTCTTAGTAATTAGATATTATTCATGACCTTCAGTAGACAAGGTGAAGTGATTAGAATAGGAAATGGGCAAGTATTCAATTGATAAAATGTCACCCAGGCCCAATTACGACATTAGATGGCTAGTGAATATGGTAACTAATGTGATATTACATCAATCACATTATGAAGACATCTAGTCTAATTACACCACTGAGGAGGATGTCTAGAAATTGGAATATATGAGGCTAATGGGTTAAGAGGTTATTACCTACAATATCACTCCCATCCCTAAGGACATGCTAGATGACAAGATGACATTAGCTTCAATGTATAATATAACCAATGTTGAGGCCCAACTCATCTCACAAGTAGATTTTAATGTTCAAGAAAATGATTCCATCCCATGGAGATCATTTCCAATTATGAGAAGAAATTTTAGATGGTTGAAGGAACATGGGGTGGATCTTGGTGCATATGACACCCTTACCCTCTAAGAACTTAGGTAAATTAAGGAGCTAAGAGGTTTCCTTTCAGATTATAGTGGTGATCCTATGGCTCCACCACTATTAGTGAAAGGTAAGGGCAAGCACAAGCTTAGTGATGTTGATTTCACATACCATTGATGTGGAGTCTATAACAACAACACAATCTAAGGCTAGATTGTATTTTTTAAAGATAACAACCTTGGTAGAGAACCAGGAAAAATTATTATGAGGGAGGTTATGTTGGCTAGTACCACCCCCATATCCATTTTATGAGGAGCCTCAATAGTGCCAGCCATTCTAGTGGCCATCCCCACTACTAATCTATCCATAGTTCCACCTGCTCCACCAACAAAATAAAATACAACTTCCCCTCCCCAAAAGATATATTCAAGAAAGAGGGCAGGTGAGGATGAAGGGGAGCAACCCAAACAAAAGAGACTCAAGAAGACTCTACAACCTCCAAGTGGATTTCCTATGAGGAGGAAGGAGGTTGTGTTTAAGGATATGCCCTCTAAGGAATTCCCTATAAAGAGAAAGGAAGACCAGGCCTCATATACCCAAAGGGTAAGGGATATGAGTGATGATGAGAATATAGATGATGATAGGCCCATTATCAAGGTGTTGAAGAAGCAATGTGCTTTCAATCCTGAAGTAAAAATTGGGTAGAGAAATCTAAGGGAGAGACCCCAAACCCTAGTGAAGGCCCCAGTGATAGGCTTATTTACAAAAGAGGGACCCTCAGTAGTAGAAAGCAAAGGTGATAAGGAATACATACTAACCTCAAATGATCCTTTGTCTTTTGATGATGTTGTATAATTTGGTGTTGAGGTGGTTATGCAAGCTTAGGCCCCTCAAGAGAAAGAAGCAGTTTCATCAAACACAAAAACATTTTTTGATAATGTTATTGACTAACCACCAGGCCAAGGTGATTAGGGTGGAGAAGAAGAGTTGAAAAAGCCTAATGAAAGAGATGAATTAGACATAGAATAGGATGTTTAAATTACCACTAATTCAAAAGAGGTGGTTGAGTAGGAAAAATCATAAGAAGCTTTGGAATCACCTCAAGATGCCCCTTCCCCTCCAAAAGATAAATAAATAAGTAGTTGGACTACTTAAATAAATATGTTGAGGAAGATGTGTCAAGGAATGATGCTTTAATTGAAGTACCACAAGATCTTCTCCCTCGCATTAGGGTCCATGACCCAACTCATAATAAAGGTCCTGAGGTTATGACAAGTGAAGATTTTCCTAAAGGTAGAAAGGATGTAACCATAGCCTCATCCATGCCTAAGGCCCAAGTAAATAAAGGAGGTGAAGTAGTTGCATAGTTTTCTATCCAATCAATAAAATAAGGAAGTTTGATATAGAAGTTTTTCAAGGAATCTCATCGGCCTAGGTCAAAGTTTGATGTTTTGGAATAGATATAGTTGAGCCTAGAAAAGGATCATGGAGTGGATAAGGGTGGTTAGGAGAAAGAGAGTGATGAGGAGATTTAACATTTTATGTTGAGCCCATAGCCAAAACCTATCTCAAGGCCATCAACAATGTGTACCACTTCAATGGGATTTTAGACCAGACCCCTTATTTGGGTTGAAGAGTAGGTCAATGAAAAGAGAGACATTATGAGAAAAATAGGGGACATCAATGTAATGAATATCACTCAAGCACATAAGGCCAAGCCCCATAAAAATGCCAAAACACATTTGAAAACCACCTTCACCACCATGGGAGAAAGGAATGTCGAGATAGTTATCCATCCACTTAACGTATTGAAGAAAGATGCTCCCCTTGAAAGTTACAATATTTGTAGCTACAATCTAGGGGAGCCATCACATAATGATCTGAAGCATAGCTCATAGGTATTAGCTAACATGGTGGCACATAGAATGGATAAAGATAAAACCACCATGGAAGAGTTGAAGGTACAAAACCAGGCTATGATCTAGTACTTGTAAAAGTTACTGAGTGAGCCTAAGGTAGTAACTCCAACTACCAGTATGGATCTAGGTCCTCTCCATCTCTCCTTTACATCACTTGACTCTTGCTAAATTGATGATTTGAAGACTAGAGGATGAGAAACTAAAGACTAGAAATAAGACTTGGGTGCCAAGGTGGAAGAAATAATCCACTTCATTTAAATGCTTGAGTGACATAGTGGAAAATAAAAGAGAGTGTGATGCCTAGATGTTTTAATATGAGGCATACACTAAGAAGTGGGAATAAGTTCTGTAAAAGATGGATGAAATCTAGAATATGAGCACAAACATCTTGATTGTAGAGAAGATCATTGCTCTAAATGATCATAAACGTTCTAAGGATTCTCAAATGGAAATCAAGCATCATTTGATGATGCTTAAAGATGGCATCTTTGATTTGAAAGGAGAAGAACAGTCTCTCAAACCATGACTAAAGAGATAGATACTACACTAAGGACGATGGTGAGCCTTGATGGTGAAAATGATTTGGGGGAAGAGGTAGTGTGTAATGATTTGAAGAACCTCATTGATGTGCCATAAGAATCCTTTGATGTTCAAAAGATAAAGCAATTGGTATGACTTGAGAAATCTTGTGACCAAATCAAGGAACTCATTATATGGAAGAAAACCACACTTCAATGAACTATTGCTTGGCTTAAAGAATATAGAGTCAAATTTAAATACCAAATAGTCTTAGACCAAGTGAGTTTTTCCCTTGTGCTTGAGGAATACATCAAATACAAAAATAAGTTGGTGAAGAATTCAGTCATTCATATCAATTCTGAAACTTGATTGAACATTTTAGTTTCTTCTTAGCTGACATCACCTCTCCTTTCTCTTCACTCCCCTTTTACCTTTTCTTGTTTCCTAATGGGAAACCATTATACTTCACTTGATAGTGGCACATCCATTTTGAGGTAGTTTTTGTAATCATGTACATAGGAAAGGGATGTTTTGTTTATTATGCAAGAAGACAAAGGTTTGTTTTGTCTCTTGAAAGATTTGCCTCCAAGTAGATAACTAAAAATATTCTACCGAGGTGGAGGATCAATTTTTCCATCATCATAAGAGCATGTGTATAATCTAAGGAATCATGTTTATTACAAGGTTTGACAGAATCCAGGCCCATGAACGAATCTTCCATCTGGAGCATCTTTAGGATTATGCTAGGCTTAGCTCAAATTGTATAAGTAAAGGGTGTATGTCCCTTTACAGAGGTCAGCTAAATTTTTGAGTCAAGAGCTATAGCCTTGGAGAGTTCTCACTATATAAGACTTTAGGTGTCAAATTGATTTCTTGTGTAAAATCATTGGTAAGATTTGAGAGCATTACATATGTCTCCCTTGTTAAAGAACTTTCTTACACTGTGTTGATACTGTTATTTTTCTCAATACACATTGTAATCATTTCTAATTTATGTGATAAATGAAATTTGCTTGTGGTTTCCATTCTCTTTCTTTTGTTGAAATACAATACCACATTTTACATGCATATTTGATTGGTGATCTGATGCATTAATCTTTATGGTGGTCATTTAGAGTGTGTATCTAGATTATAAAATCCTCTTTGCTTTGAGATTTGAGAATAGGGTATTGATAGCCTTTTTAAGGGTAGTTTTGTGCTCTTGGATTCAACTAAAAGGAGTTCTTGAAGGATATCACCTATACATGTTTTTAGTTTCATTTGCATTAGATCTATGATACATTTGCTAGTAAAGGCAATGTAGAAGTTTAATTGAACTTCTTTGTGCTCATGTGTTAACCCTCCACTTTCAATCTCTATTAACTATTAGTTTTTGTCCTACCTTGTTTTACCCTACATATAACACACCCTTTGCATATCCAAAGTGTTATTTTCATGTGATCACATAAATATTATATACTTGGCATGTCTTATCATTTTTTACATTAAAGATCAGCATTATAATCTCTTATTCAACCCCCTTTTATTAAGAATTCTTTAGAATGGAAGTTGCAATCATATCCATGTTTGTCTCTAGTAGCTTTTATTTGGCCTAAAAAATTTGCCCACTCTGTGTGACAACCCTTATCAGGTGGATTGAGAAAGTTTGGTTGTGTTCTAGTCCGATTTGTATTCCATAGTGCTAACAATTCCCATGAAGATTGAGTTATGGAATCCTCTCATATGAGAAAGCTACCCCTTAGGTCCTCTCACCTTGGTTCAAATAGATCCAAAAGCTATAGGAAACTAACCATACCCTTTGTAGGTACCTCCTAGTTATTTTCTACATTTTAAGTCCAATCTTGATGCCAAACCCATCCCCAAATATGATGACATACTATGTGGGTTCTCCATCTTTGCTTACCATCTTCTTCAAATGTGCAAGGCCAAATGATAGTGTTGTACAACTAGGAACCAAAATATTTATGGTGTTGTTTTCAAGGAGATCTCTTGTCACCTGTGATATTGAGTATACTTGTAGAGAACTATAAGTGTTTTATTTATTCTATTCTCTATTGTTACTACATCAAGTTGTTCATCTTTAGTTCATTAATATCTTTGCATCTTTTCTTGGTAACTCCACCAGGAATGTTCACCCATGCTTTGAAATTTTCTAAATGCTCTTGGAGTTTTTTTTAGTGTTTGAAAGTTTGATTTCCATCAGTTGTTGTGTGTAGTTTTATTTATTCCGGTCTAAACTTTTTTCTTTTAGTGGAAACTCTATTATATCAAGGTTTAAAGATTAGTGCCTAGTATATATGCTCTCCTTTATTTTAAAGATTTTTCTTTAGATCTAAAAATATGGAGGGTGCTAGGTCATCCTTATAGAAAAATTTATCTAAAGAATTTGTCCTTGATTTGAAAGTTCCATCCAAGAGGAGACATGCATAGAAGCCTATTTTAGGTCAAAGCTCAGGCAATCAAGTAAGACCTAATAAGTTTGTCCCCTATATTATTTACCCCCTTTTCTCTAACATCCCTTTAGTTGAAGGATACCAAAGTGCCTCAGATAAATATGAGCTCCTTGCAAGTCAAGATCCTTCTCCATAAATAAGTCTTTCTCCTCCTGCTAGGACATTAAGGCTTATTTTTATTTCTCCTCCTTCAAGTCCTTCCCATAGTATTCATTCTCAACCATCCCCTATTTCATCTTCATATTTAGATTCAGAGATAGGAGACCATGACCTGATAAGGAGGATGTTTAATGTGGATAATGATAATGATGGAGAAGAATATCAAGGTTTGGCTAATAGACATAGACCGTTTTTGATCCCAAAGTTTAGACCTATCAACGTCAATGGTATACCAGGTTTCCCTAATGAGTTCCCTATAAATATTAGAAATGTATTACCAAAGTTTTAAGGGAATAATGCACTATCTGGAGAAGAACATTTGAAATCCTTCTTGAATGTCATTGAATATTATGAAATAGATCTAGAAGATGTGTGTATAAAGCTCTTTGTGAACACACTTGAAAATGAAGCTTGGGAATGGTTCAAATCCCTCCTTGATGGATCCATAGACACATGGAAAGCTATGATTAATGATTTTAAGATGAAATGTGGTGATAGAATTGATCATAGATTCTTACTTGCCAAGTTTGAGAGCCTCAAGAAGAATCCTAATGAATGTGTGAAAGACTTCAAATCTAGATTCAATAAGGTATTGAGAAGGCTACGAGAAGATATTAGACCCAGTGGTGTTACTTATTTGATTAAGTATTTTGATGCATTTGACAAGAAAGCAACCTATTATCTCAGAGATAAGGTTCCCACAAATCTAAGGATGGCTTTCAATTTGGCTATCTAAATAGAAAATAATATCAAAGTTGTGGGTAAGCCTTTAAATAAGAGGGATGATGTCAAGCTAGTAAAACTTGAGAAGCCTCAAGCCTCCCACAAGAGAGTAGACCTGGAGGAAATTGTGAATACTCTATCCACTATTGTGAAAGAGATCTCCTACAAGTTCACTAGAGCAAAAAAGGGGTTGTCTCAGGGTTCTTCTAACCATGATGATAGGATAAATCACAAGAGGGACAAACAAAATCATCCTCAAAATGAGGGTCAGGGCAGGCCATATTTCTAAGCCAAGAATAATGATATGGGAAATGGGATTTCAAGGGATGATAAACATGAAAGAAATGAGAACTGAGGAGGAAGATAATTACCCAATCCTCAGCTACAAAGGTCAATACAGTTGATTATGATATTGACTGGTGTGATAAGTGATTTTTCCCTCATCCCCTATGTAACATAGCTAATAATGATGGTCAAGATACAAAAGGATTTCAATTTACATCTGATGAAGATGATATATACATTATTGAATTCTAAGAGATGGAAAGTTACACCTTCCAAGAGGAACTTGTGAGTGCCTCAAATGTCCCTAATTATGGAGACACCCCATCATATGAATGTTTTACTTTATAACTTTGTAAACCATATGAGATGGTTGCCTCTCCATATATAGAGCTAATGAGTGCTACCACTGCTTAGACATTATGGATAGCATGTGATAAGGTAAGGGTCCTATCCCCATATTTCATCTATGAAACAAACATGATGCATGAATATGAATTGTTTGTTCATGAATTTGAGTTTCTAAGATCAATGATGAAAGAAAAGTATGGAGATCCACCTCCATTAGTTGAGGACCAAAAATTGATGATCCATGCAGTAATTGCCTAAGAGGAGTAAAATTTGAGAAGTAAAGATCAGAGTACTCCTCCAAAAGATAAAGACTCTACTGCTCCTAAAGTAGAGACTAATGAGAAAAAGACCAAAGGGAATAAGGAGGTCCAAAATTCCACCAACCCTAGTTATGCACCTTATAATCTCAATCCGAAAGGTACCCAGGCCAAGAATAGAACTCCCTTATTGTCTAGCATCCCTAAAAAGATGAACCTAGGAAGTCTCTTTTAAAGAGTGAATTTAAGAGTGTTGGTTCTCCTATTTATACTGCCCTAACTCTTGAGGGGTGTATCCCAAATGAGAATGTTACAAGCTTACCTGATAACACTACTCTACCCAAATATAGTATTTGTGGCATGGCCCATGTATTGAGTTAATTGAAGGTCATAGTACCATTCATGTAATTGTTTTGAATCCTAGAGCACAGGAGAAGAGATTTTAAGTATTTGGGATTCACTAAAAGGGTCACTACCAATGAAATTGTCCAAGCTGAGCTTTATCTCAATTCCCCTGTGGAGGGTGAGAACACCCTAGAATCTCCTAAAAATCACTTAGAGGTGTATTTAGGGACAACATTGGTATCAATTTAGATGAATATAAAACCATTATATACCACCCTACTAATTAATAGTTTGATTATCCACAACTGCATGTTTGACTCTTGTGTGTCCTGTAACATTATGAAATCGGTTGTGCTAAATTAGATTTATATAAGGATAATTGTATCATATGGATGAAGTCTCACCGTGGAATCTAGAGAAGTACCTATTATTAGCATGGTTAAGGGATTGGTGGTGCAATTCGCATAGTACCCTGGTAAGTTATTGAATATGGATGTCATTATTGTAGATTATCTATCAAAATGGGGTATGTTGCTGTCAAAAAAATGGGTTGTTAGTATTGGGGGTAGTGTTCAGATGGACTTTTCCTATGCCACTATACCTATGGATGGGAAGATGATTCACTTAAACTGAGAGCCATAAATGATATATATCATAGAAGATCCCAAATATCAGTTAAATGAAGTATTGTATGTGGGTACAGACATTGGGAATTTTGTAGGGAGTGTTGAATATGTGGAACTGCCTCCTAAACTTAGTATTGTTGATGAAGACTCCATATAGACCATGAATTTTGATGGAGCATGTTCAAACATTAGAAATGGAGCTAGGGTTGTATTTTATGCCCTTGATGGCCAAGCTTATAGGTACTCCTTACAATTATCATTTGAGTGCATGAATAATAATGTAGAATATGAAGCACTCTTAATTGGCCTTCAGATCACCCATGAATATTGACTCAAGAGTTTGTTTAAGGGAAATTCAAAATTAGTGGTGAAATAGGTCCAAGCTATTTACACCATAAAATAGAAAAGATTAAAGCAGTACCAAAACTTTATATGGGACTACTTGAAAATTTTTGATGCTTTCAATATTAAATATCATGCCTAAGATCTCAATCGAGTGGTAGATATGCTTGCAAAGAGGGCACAAAGTTTAAAGTTGAACAAAGGAATCCCTCTTATGAGTATGAATTTGAGATACTGGTAAGGCCTTTTGTCCCACACAACATCAGTCATAGGTAGATCTTTGACAATGATGATCAAATAAGAAGGTTTCTATGTTGTATAGAAGAGTTTAAAGGAACCATTATATATTTGGACTCCATGGTGCAGGTTTGTGATGGAAAAGAAACCTTATATAGAAAGGAAATTATCCAATTAAAGACTAATACTATCCCTAGAGGATTGGTTAGTCTTGAAGCATCCTTTGATAGAGTTGATAGAGTCAAATTTAGAAATATTTATATATCTAAGGATGTGACTAAGATTAACATTAAGATAGAGGAAAATCTAAGGAATATTTGGCTTGGTAATCACTTGAGTAAGAAGGAAAAAGAAGAATTCATCAAGTTGTTGAGAAGGTACCAGGACTATTTTGTATGGTCATATTCAGAACTAAAAGCTTATAGGGAGGACTTGTTCTAGCATATTATCCCCCTCCAGCCTGGTATGAAACCATTCTACCAAAAATAATGGCCTATCAATCCCATCTTGGCCACCAAAATGTAGGAAGAATTGAAGAAGTTAAGGGATGGTGGGAACATTCAACCCATTAGGTATTCATCTTGGGTGGCAAATCTAGTTCCTATCAAGAAGAAGAATAGAGACATCCAACTCTATGTAGATTTTAGGAACTTAAAAAAGGCCTCATCAAAGGACAATTATCCATTTCCAACATGGACAACATGCTTTAATATATTACTAGTTCTAAGTTGTTGTCAACTTTAGATGGTTTTTCTAGCTATAACCAGGTAGTAGTAAAGGAGTTTGAGAGGTCTAAGACTACTTTCACTACCCCATGGGACACCTATGTATATATCTGCATGCCTTTTGGCTTGGTTAATATAGATGCCATTTCTAAAGAGAAATAAATGTAGCCTTCACCAAATTGATCAACCAGTTCATTGTTATTTATCAGGATGACATTATAGTGTACTCTAAGAAAAGAGATCATGTTGATGAATAGAGATTGCACCCGGTTGATAGGAAAACAAGTTCTTGCCCTCTCCCCACAACATGGAAACTCCTCTCTCACCTGTGGGATGGCGAAGCAGGAGAGGAGAGTCTCTAGGTATGGGCTAGTTCCCTCTGATGTATCTTGTTTGTTTCAGGCAGTGCAAAATATAGATATACTGGGGGGGATGAAAAGGGAGATGAAAATACAGGAAAACAAATAGCCTACTCTAAAAGAGGTGATACACAAAAAATGAAATGACCTTCCCACCTCCACACTCAGGATCAAACAAAACATACATACACTGAGACTTGGCAGAAAGACCAGGCTGCTGGAAATGACAGGGAGGTTCTTATGGAAAGAACAGGGAATAGGGACTCACCAAGGTGCTGTGAAATACACACTGTAAGTGACCTCTCCTATTCTATACCTCCAAAATAGAACTCTACTCCTGACAGCAGCAGACAGTGGCGCTTTGTAGATCACATGTTTGCTGGTGTTGAACCTGTGAGAGCATCAAGAGATGATGACTGGACACAGACCAACATTCAAGGCATACACAAAAAAATCCATCCAAGAAAGAGGTAAAAACTATCTTTTATTGATTCAGGTGGAAAATTTGCAGAGTTGTGCTCTTTACAAAATTAGAGAAGATCCTTTAAAAATGGCCAAGTCTGCCAATTTATATGGAAAAGCCAAGAGGAGTCTCATTGGCCCTTTGCTTGTAAGTGGCTGCTTGAGTCTTCATTGGGAAGAGGGAAAACACTGTAGCTGATGTTAGAAAACCTACTCAGACCATGCTTGCTACCTCATTTTGCGTGCAGCATGCTCCTCTACCAACTGGTCGGGCCTTTTTTAGTGCTCTACGAGCTTTTTTCTCTACAAAATGTTGTGAGCGGTAAATTTACCGCTCAAAGTCATGGACTGCACATGGTAATTTTGCCGCCATCGGCTAATTTACTATTGTGTATGGCAATTTTGCTGACGTCAGCCATTTTGACTGCCGTGCACAGTAATTTTGCCACCGTCAGCCGTTTTGGCTACCGTGCACAGCAATTTTGCCGTCGTCAGCCATTTTGGCTGCTGTGCATGGCAATTTTGCCACCGTCAGCTGATGTTGATGGTCTCCTTTTCTCTACTAACTGCTTCCCATGGCAATTTTGTCGCTGACTGCTATGTAACCCATGGCAATTTCACCACTCACTACCGTGTAACCTGCAGCAATTTTGGCACTCACTGCCGTGTAACCCACGACAATCTCTTTTCCGCCTTTTGCTAAACCATGGCCCACCCCTTTGCTTTAAAACTTTGAATTTTTTGCAAGACTTAGATGCATTAAACCATTGAATTGAACTTTTGCATTGAACCAAAGTGCTTGAACTTCTCCATTAAACCGAACCTGTGTTGAACCAAAAGGTTCAATGGTTCAGTGGTTCAACCATATTGAACTGAGGTGCTCGAACTGATGTGAATCATGCTGAACCAATGAAATCGACCTGAACTGAGCATGAACCTGAAGATGGACTGCAACCCAAAATTGACTAGCCTTTCATAGCTTTTGAAGAGGGTGACCAAAATTTTGCCAGAGGGGAAAAATTGGGTCAATAAATTGGCGACTCCCAGGGGAAGCATGCCTGCTATGCTTAGGACCCAGTTGCCTTTGAATATCCATTGGGCACGGAGTCAGATGCAACTTGAAAGAATTGATAATAGCCCAAAAGATCCCAAGATCAAATATATATAATTTACCCCCATACGTAAAAGGAAACACACAAGGCTAAAAACAACTAATTGTGCAACTGCACTTAGAGAAAATAGGGAAAACTACTGAAAACAAACTATTATATAAAGCTAACCAGGAATGTTTGCATCCCTCCTGGATCGAAAGGAAAGTTTCTCAAGTCCTCTTCCTGGTGAGAAGACTTATGGTGGCGGGCAAGTAGCTGAACGAAAAAGAGAAATGGTGACTTGCTCTTTTTACCTGTCACCTGAGTTGGCTGGAAACCAAGAGGATTAAAGTCAAATATGCCTCCAATATATACATATTCTGATTGTCCCTAGAGGCCTATTAAATTTTGGTCTTTGATATTGGTGCTCCTCACCAAGAAATCAATTGTTGTTGGCTCATCACCGTAAGCCTTCTGATTTGCACATTCCTTCTGCAATGTATCATAGTCTGATTTGTTTCCTTCTGCCTCGCTGAAAAATTTGTCAGACTCGTCCTCTGCTTCCTCTTGGCCTTCTTGAAGAAGGGCAAATGTGGTGATGTCTAAAAGGGACTCACAAAATGATTGCTCATCCCACAAGACTTCACTTTCCTGTTTAAAGCTCAGTTCTTCAAGGCATTCCTCCACGAAGACAGACTTCTCCTTTTCCTCTTTGCTGATCAGGTTCTCTAGATTTTCAAAAATATTCTCCTGATCCTCCTCTAACTCAGGGTCTTCAATGTAGTCATCCTCATCAAAACAGCAAGGAAGTTCATCAAACAGAGGAGAAGAGAGCTTACCATGCATTTGTTCCTCTTCGAATTGCTGGAACATCCACATATACGCAAGGCTTGCATCTTCTCCACTGTTGATAAGGTCTTCACAAGGAGCATCAATGATGATTTCTTCTTCGTTGTCGCTCATGACAACCTCCTGAAGGACTGCAGATTGGATCTTTTGTTCCTCTCCTGCCTCTTGCAAAATAGGTTCTTCCTTGAGAAGGGGTGAAGTGGAGAAAGCATGTGGAAGAGGAAGCAGTCCTTGAGCTAGAATCGAATGATTCTCCTCTCTCCACTTGATCGGCACTTCATCAATATCAGGGACGACCTGATAACTCTCTTGGAAATGTGTAGGTGGGGTGTGTTCAGGCATGGAATATGTTGTTTGGCCTGAACCGTCCACCACACATTGGCTGAGGAATTTCTCTTTAGACTCCAACTCTGCAATTCTCCTACTCAGATCTTCTTGGAAAAGCTTTTCCTGGAGGCTGTCAGCATCATCATAGGCAGGGGCAACTTCAGCTTCTTCAAGGTTTTGAGAAAAAACTTGCTTTTCTTTTTTTTCTTTGCTGCCCCATGATTCCACTGTTCTCCCCCAATTTAGGATTTTGAAAGAATTCTGCCCCTGCGAATAGGGAGCAACTTTGTTTTCCACAAGGACCTGAGGCTCTTCCACAAGGTCTAAAAAAATTAACTCTCTTTCAAGGAGCAGCTTCATCCTAGCCTCCAAATCTTCAATTTGTTTGGCCAGGTTGTCTTGAAAGAGTCTTTCTTGGAGGTGGCTAGCATGATCCTCTTCAAAGCTCTAAGCTGGTCCTTGGCATTCCTTTCTCCAATCCAAAATTTGCACACTATGCTGAAGGACTTGGGGAGGTTGGGGAATGCAAGGAAAACACTGTTGGTGCATTGGAGGAGCCTTTTGAAGAGGGACTTGCTGGCTGGTGGTATTATTCTCAATGGAAGATTCCTGATCTAAGGAGTTGAAAATATTGATCTCCATGGGAGGTTGCTCTGATGCCATTTGGCATTGGAAAGCCAAGTGCACAGGATTGGGAGTAGCTGTATTGGGTGAGTTGAAGTGAGCAAGTGCAATTTGATAAAATGGATTTGGTGCAAAAGAGGAGGTTTTCTTTAGGGTAGCAGGGGGCACACAAGGCTGGCTGCCTTGAATAGATGGATTTCTCCATTTTGTTACCTCTTCTTTCATAGACTGCAAGGCCTGTGTTTGCCTAAACAAGCACTCCTCTTTATATATCAGCTCCTACTGATATTTGTACTACTCTTCCAGCCTGTCGATTTCCATTGTCTACCTCTCAAATTCCAGCCTCACCCCCTATAGTTGCAGGGTAATTAGGAGAGCCGCTTGAGGGGATTGCATAAATATCTAAAGTCTGGTCACACTCACATGAAGGAAAAAAAGACCCATGATTTTGTGCAAAAGAAGTATTCATACAAGAAATGGATGATTTTTGAAGGCACCAGGCTGCTTAACCAGCGGATTGAACTCGAAGTCGCCAGATGCTGAAGATAAAATTTGCTGTGATAGGACCAACATCAATCCTAAAACCTTACTGGGTTAAAAAACTAGTCCCACTGGGCATGCCAAAACTATTGACGACTGGAGATTGCACTCGGTTGGTAGGAAAATAGGTTCCTACCCTCTCCCTGCAACATGGAAACTCCTCTCTCGCCTGTGGGATGGCAAAGCAGGAGAGGAGAGTCTCTAGGTATGGGCTAGTTCCCTCTGATGTATCTTGTTTGTTTCAGGCAGTGTAAAATATAGATATATAGATATACTGGGGGGGATGAAAAGGGAGAAGAAAATACAGGAAAACAAACAGCCTACTCTAAAAGAGGTGATACACCAAAAATGAAATGACCTTCCCACCTCCACACTCAAGATCAAACAAAACATACATACACTGAGACTTGGCAGAAAGACCAAGCTGCTAGAAATGACAGGGAGGTTCTTATGGAAAGCACAGGAAATAGGGACTCACCAAGGTGCTGAGAAATACACACTATAAGTGACCTCTCCTATTCTATACCTCCAAAATAGAACTCTACTCTTGGTAGCAGCAGACAGTGGCGCTTTGTAGATCACAGGTTTGCTGGTGTTGAACCTGTGAGAGCATCAAGAGATGATGACTGGACACAAACCAACATTCAAGGCATACACAAAAAAATCCATCCAAGAAAGAGGTAAAAATTGTCTTTTATTGATTCTGTGCTCTTTACAAAATTGGAGAAGATCCTTTAAAAATGGCCAAGTCTGCCAATTTATATGGAAAAGCCAAGAGGAGTCTCATTGGCCCTTTGCTTGCAAGTGGCTACTTGAGTCTTCATTGGGAAGAGGGAAAACACTATAGTTGACGTCAAAAAACCTGCCTGGACCATGCTTGCTACCTCATTTTGCATGCGGCCTGCTCCTCTGCCAGCTGGTCGAGCCTTTTTCTATGTTCTGCGAGCTTTTTTCTCTGTGGAATGTTGTGAGCAGTAAATTTACCACTCAAAGTCATGGATTGCACATGGCAATTTTTCCACCATCAGCCGATTTACTGCCGTGCATGACAATTTTGCCGTCGTCAGCCATTTTGGCTGTCGTGCGCGGCAATTTTGCCACCGTCGATCGTTTTGGCTACCGTGCACGACAATTTTGCCGCCATCGGCCGATGTTGACGGTCTCCTTTTCTTTGCCGATTGCTTCCCATGGCAATTTTGCCGCTAACTGCTGTGTAACCCACGGAAATTTCACCGCTCACTACCATGTAACCCATGACAATTTTACCGCTCACTGTCATGTAACCCGCGGCAATCTCTTTTCTGCCTTTTGCTAAACTGCGGCCTGCCCCTTTGCTTTAAAACTTTAAATTTTTTGCAGGACTTAGATGCATTGAACCATTGAATTGAACTTTTGCATTGAACCAAAGTGCTTGAACCTCTCCGTTGAACTGAACCTGTTGAACCAAAAGGTTCAAGGATTCAGTGGTTCAACCATATTGAACTGGGGTGCTCGAACTGATATGAATCATGCTGAACCAATGAACCCAGCTTGAATTGAGCATGAACTTGAAGATGGACTGTAACCCAAAATTGACTGGCCTTTCATAGCTTTTGAAGAAGGTGACCAAAATTTTGCCAGAGGGGAAAAATTGGGTCAACAGATCACTTGGTACATTTGGAAAAAATGCTTATTAGATGTAGGGAGTTTGAAATTTACCTCAATTCAATAAAGTGCCACTTTGTAGTATAAAAGGCAAAGCTACTTGGGCACATTGTGTCTTAGCAAGGTGTCATGATAGAACCTAAAATGGTAGAGGCTATCTATAAAGTACCCATCCCACACACCAAGAAAGGTATCCAATATTTCTTTAGCCAGATCAATTTTAATAGGAGATTTGTTTCCAAATTTATAGAGATTCCTCTAACTATCAATTCAATGTTAAAGAGGGATAAAACCATAAAGTGTGATGAAAAGGCTACCTAATGGATTCAAAACATCAAGGTATCTTTAAAAATTACCTCGATACTTGTTAGTCCTGATTACAGAAAAGATTACTAGATCTTTTCATTTGCCTCTAAATATACCATTGCTATATTGCTGCTACAAAATAATGATGAAGGTCATGAGTAGCCAATTGCCTTTTTTAGCAAGTCATTGCAAGGATCTGAATTAAAGTATACCATAATGGAGAAACAAGTTTTTACTCTCTTAAAGGTTGTCAAACAGTTTAGATCCTACATTTTGAGTTCAAAGATTATAGTCTATGTTCCTCACACTATGGTGAAGGACATATTAACTTAGAATGAGACTACTAACAAAAGATACCGATGGGTAAAAAAACTTCAAGAATATGACCTAGAGATACAAACTATAAAGTTGGTCATAGGCATGGGTCTTACTAAGCTAATGATTGAAACCAAATTATCTAGAAAAAAATCAAAAGAGGATGCTAAATTTGGTATCCTAAAAGTATCTTCTATCATAAGATGATCTAGCTTGGAAGAACCTAGATGGTGTCTTCCTGAGATGCTTAGTGGAAAGTGAGATCTCTCAATTAGTTACACAGTTCTATAGTGGTGTGTGTGGTGGTCACTTTGCTCCTAAAGTCACTACACATAAAATTATGAGGGCCAAGTATTGGTGTCCCACACTATTCAAAGATATTTCTGCCATGGTAAGAAGATGTGAAGAGTGATAATTATTCTTAGGGAGAATCAAAGAATTTAGATCACTCACCTTACAACCAATTTCTATTAAAGGACCTTTCAGGTAGTGGGTAATAGACTTCATGGGTGAGTTATAAGATGCTTTAAGTGTTGGTCATAAATGGATCATAGTGGCTACTGATTAATTCATGAAATAGGTTGAATCAATCCCCACTAAAATATCAACCCATCATGCAGTCATTGATTTCATTTTGAATAGTGTAATTTGTCAATTTGGAGTGCTAGTTAAAATTATATGCGATAATTCCATGTGCTTTAGAGCCAAATAGTTAGTTGAATTATGTGAATATTATGTGATTGATCTAGCATATGTCTCCAATCACAATCTAAAAGGAAATGGTCAAGTTGAGTCTAGTAATAAGAATTTATTGAAAATCATTAGGACTCTAGATGCCAAAAAAAGGAAATGGGGTGAGCAATTCAAGTTTTTTGTTTGGGTAGACAGGTTAACCCCTAAGAGATCTTCTAAAAAAATCCCCTTTGAGCTTATGTATGGATCCAAAGCTAATTTACCATTGGATATGTAGTTACCTATTTACCAATTCATGTAGCAAGTAGTTGAGGATGAAGCCAAGATAGATCACTATGAAAAAAGGATCAACCCATAGAGCTTGATGAATCTTGGACACAAGCTCATGAAAAGCATTTGAAGTTCAAAGAAAGGCTCAAAAGGATTTTTGACAAGAAGGTCACCTTGATAGCCTTTCAATGTGGTGATTTGGTTCTACTCTGGGATAGAAGACATGAAGATAAAGGGAAACATGGTAAATTTAATTCCCTATAGATGGGTCCCTACACCATTTATTATCAAATAGGGAACCATTCATTTTATCTCAAAGATATTGATGGAGAAGTCTTAGAATTTCCAGTCAATGGAAAACATCTCAAGCATTTTTTGGATTGAGTCCATATTAGCCTATATAAATATGTTCATATTATATAGACCATTTATGTTTTGTTTCCCTAATTAGGGTTGTGTTTGTATAGTTTGTGTTTATCTTTTTGTTCTGTAGCATATCAACCCAAAGCCATCCAAAATTTTTTACTCAATTTTTCTCCTTATTTATTAATTTGAAAGTAAGTAGTAAAACTGAAAGAGAGGGGTGTGTATGAGTACCTGGTATAAAGTGTGCATGTTAAATCCAAGCAAAGTGGGGACTCTTCTTTGGATAGGGAACAATAATTGAAGATAAGAAAGCACTAAAAGACACTTGTTGATTATACAATAACATGGGGGGATTGCCTAGCATATGTTGGATCTAAAAAAGCAATAGCTTATTAGGATGGATATCAATCCCCTTTTTGATAAAAGGTTTGATATAAATAAAATAAATGAAACTTGTATTTAATAACATAAAGGTAAATTATATTTAATACAAGAAAGGTAAAATTCTTGTCCAAAGAAAATAACTAACTATAGCAAAACGTTAGTTGATGTTTATGTTAAGGTAGTTGGGGGTTTGAATGTGTTTTTATCAAGGACAAAAAAAAAAGATTCAATTGAGGTTTGGTTGAGGGTTTCTTTGAAGATAGGGTAATTGATCAGATAAATGTTTGGATAAGGGTTTTAGGTCAACAAAGGTTTGATACGGGTCTAGAGGGTATAAAATAGAATACAAATAGAAGAATTTGATCAAGGTATGTAAACCTTAGAAAATAAATAAGGAAAATTGAAAATAAAGAGAAGAATACCTATTATCAAGAGCAATGGAGAAAGGGGAGAGAAGACATGGAAGAAATTCATCAGCATAATAATACTCTAACCTTTGAGAATGATTTTGGGTAGCATTTTCATAAGGGTGGATACCTACAAAAAGAATTTGGCAGCATGTAATTATATATTTTTGAATCAATTCTCCTTTTTTCAGCTCTCCTTTTATAGGAAGAAGTTACTAATTATAAGTTGAAGTTTCTAAATGGAGATGAAGAAAAGTTACTAATTTCAATGCTTTAAAGTCATTTTGATTTGCATAAAGAAATTGCTAAATTATGTGATGTTTATTTTATTCATGGTTGGAAGTCATTTTGAAATAGGTTGGGAAACCTAACCGGTATTGGTCAGGCTAACCATAGCTAATCAAGCTAACCGATGTTGGTCAAGGTTTGAGAGGAAAATGGGTGAAAAATGATTAAAAAAAAGTGGGTTAAAAAGGTTAAGTTAGCAAACTAAAAAATGGGCTAGGTTAACTAGGTGGTCAACTAGCTCCAATATGGGGTGAGGGTTCAACGGTGCTTTGACATCAAAAATAGGGTAGTTTTTTAGTGTCTACATTTTTACCCTTTTTGTTATACGAATTTGGGTTGATAAGCTTCAAAACAAAAATAGAATCTGGGTAAGGTTAAAGGTGAAGGGTGATGGTTAAGATGATTCCATATGCACTAGGAAAGGGGACACTACCTACATAGTTCCATGGACGTAATATCCAAAAATAACTTCAAGACAAATGTAGTTATTGAATGGTTCATGGGTGGGTTATGAAGAATAGGTGTGCTTTGAGGGTAAGGTAGTGATACTCAATCGGGTTGCCGCAATTGAAGAATCAGATGGTTTAGTTTGGGTGAAGGTTTATAGAGAAGGGTCATCTCCAAAAGGTTAGATTTCCTTGGTTATGGAAGTGTTCCCCCTCAAACCATGATACAATGAGGTAAACTAGAATTAAGTTGGGATTTGATAAATGGTAAATGTTTAGTTACAAGGCAAGTGATAGAAAAAGGGTTGGGTATTTGAGATGTAAACATGCACACAAAATACAACTAAGTGTAATAGCCAAGATCACATAAAGACTAAGATTGCCATATTGGTAGCAATAAGGTTAGGTTTTAGGATAAATGACAAGGTAACTAGTCTTTAGTGTTGGTAATAACTGATCAAGTTAGTCTTATCAAGTATCCTAGAAAGGGTCTATGTTTACTCTGATATCTTGAGTAGGAAGTGCTATTGAGAAAAAACATAAATGGTTTGGTTGTGCATGAGGTATTGCAAATTCAAATGTTTAACATGGAAAAATTGATCTATATGGTCAAAAGGACCAATGGAAGGTCATCACAAATTATGTGATAGGTTGGGTCAAAAGGGGCCAATGTCAAGGTAGATGTGGTCAAATCATTGAGCAATTTGGTGGAGAAAGGTAATCTCTAAAATTTAAGGGAGAAGGTGACTTCCAAATAGGTGGGTGGAGAATGGTAAGCTCCATAGTTTGATGGAGAGAATGACTCCCAAATAGGTTGGTAGATGTCCAAATGGGTTTCCCCACTTGGGTGTACCACTTGGTTTGGTTTGGGTTGGTAGGGTTGATAAAGTTAACAAGATAGGGAAAGTTGGATTTGATAGGTTAGGTTGAGTGGATAAATTTTGTTGATAGGTGGTTGGGTAGATATGTGTTTTAATCATGGTACGTAGAAGTTTAATTGGTAGGTAAGGGTTTGATTTGGTAAAGTTGGTTGAATAGGTTAATTTGATAGGTCTGATGAAGTTGATAAGATGGATTGATTATATAGGTTAGGTAAGGTAGGTAAAGTTGGTTAGTTGTTATTAGTTGATAGGTTTGATAGGTTGGAGTTGGTAAATCGATAGGCTGAGGTGATGGTTATTAGTTTGATAAGGTAGATAAGGTAGATAAGGTTAGTTGGGTTGACAGATTAGGTTATGATGGTGGTTGAGAGTGGATAACCCAATGGTTGATGAGGTTGGGCAGGTTGAAGTTGAGATTGGTAAAAATAATTATTTAGTGTTAATGGGTTATTGGTTATGCATGATGATGATCAAAGGGTTTGCAAAGGTAGGAGAAGGGAAATCTCCAAAAGGGTGGGGTTGGTTTGGTCAAGTTGAAGGTTTATGGGGGAAGGTAATCCCCAACAATTTTGATGGTTAGGGTAAGTGGGTGGTTTTAATGGCTCAAAAAGAAGAAGACACATCTCCCTAGGTTAAGTTAAGTGGGTAAGGGATGGCTGAGCTAACTCTTGATGCACTATGCAAGAGGATGTTGCCTACATAGTCCCATAGATAGTGGATCCAATGTGAACTTTAGGATATATGTAGTTATTTCAATTTTGTGTTTGATGGGTTTGATTGGAGGAAGATGAGTGATCAGAGAAAATTAACCTTCAAAGGTTAGGTTTGGTTTTAATTGGCTAGGATTATAGAGAAAGGTAACCTCTAAGGTTTAGGGAGAAGGTGACTCCCAAAAGTAAAAGGTCAAGTTGCTTCATTAGTTGGCTGGTTTGTTATGTTAACTTGATTAGATGGGTTGGGTGAATGTGATTGGTAGTTGCTAGTTTGGGTTGTAGTTATTGGTTTGTTTGGATAAGGTAAATAAGGTTGGTTTTATATGTTTGATGGGTTTGATTTGGTTAGGGTTATTTGGTTGATTAGGTGATGATTTGGTTTCAACAACTCCAAAGGGAGAAGACATGTCTTCCCAAGTGATCATGAAAGTATAAGGGGGAGGCTAAACACTTCAATTGATAAAGACCATGAAGGAAATATGGGTGGGTTTATGAACATAAAACCCTTGTCATGCTTTTGCTTTGTTATTAGTTTTATGGTTAAAAAAGGTAGCTTGAATGCAGGGTGTCAAGTAAGCTCAATATCTCTTAATTTGTAAAGGATAAAAGGGGAAATAGATGGTAGGTAGTGGGTGATAGGTATGGTAACCTTCCGATAGGGAGGGCTTACCTCTTCTGTAGGTAACTTAGGAACCATGATATACAAGTCCATGTCATATGCTAGGTGTAAACTGATTGATGCGGGAAGTTTACTGATGAAAATAGATTATGGTGTTCTTGGGATAGATTTTTTTTGATAGGGGTTTATATTTCTTATTTTGATATATTGGTGAAGTTGATAGATACAGGAAGCTTTAAATGATTTATTTTGGCAAATTTAACTTATCAATCCTTCAAGGGAGTGGTTTATGTTTGGGTTTTTTCATATTGGATAGTTGTCCTTCAAGGGAGCAGTCTATTTTAAGTTCAAGAAATTTTTATTGTTTCAAGAAGTTATCCTTCAAGGGAGTAGTTTTCATACTAAAGATGTTGACCCAAATGATATTTTGGTATCTCAATGTTTATATGCTTGTTTAGACATGGATTGTCTACACAAGCCCAAGGTTTTCTTTTATGAAGGTAAAGCCATGGCACAAGAAGGTTAATGATGGGTGGAAAAAGTGGTTTTAAGTGACAACGACTATAGGATTCCATATGCTTAGAGATAAAAAGTATCCATGAGGATCATGCCATGGGTAGAGGCATGGTATCCATACTTAGGATTAGGCAAAGTTTGTGATGGATAGTCATATGATCTTTTTTTTAATTATTTATCCTCAAAGATAAGGAGATGAAGGTGATTGAAAATAAAAGATAAGCTTAAATTAGACACAAGATGATAAGGAACTTGGTTTAACCAAGGAATAGACGTGAATGCCAAGAATTTAATAGGATCAGGCTTGATATGCACCAAATCCATGCTTACATGATGAGTAATGTCAATCAGAAGAGTAAATGTCCCCCAGTTACATTGTAACACTTGGTTAGATGTGGAAAAGATTAAAAGTGATAAAAAGGTGAGGTTGGTTTCGGTGATAGTTTGATGGAGAAGGGTAATCTCCAATTATTTAGGGAGAAGATGATTCTCCAATAATTTTAGTTGGGTGAAGGAGAAAGGTAATCTACAAAATTTTAGGGTTGATCAATAGGTTTAAAGGTTGGTTTGGTTTAGTTGAGTGGGTTTGATTGCTTAGGTAGGATTGTGTTTCTACTCATTTTTTGCTTTTTACATTTAGAAGAAATAAGAAACTAAAGATAATGGTCAGGGGTTTGTATGTACCCGGATGAAGCTGTGCACTATATCTAGACATTGTAGGAGCTCCTCTTTGGCTGTGGAGGATGACACCTATAGATAAGAAAGACTTAAACAAAGAAAATGTTAGATAGATATATGGTGGACTGCCAAGCAAAACTCGGTCCCAAAAGTGCAAAGACTTCCTTGAGGGATGACAGTCCACTTATTTGACAAAAGAGTGTTCCTAGAAAGAGAAATAATGAAAGGCTAAAGAAGAGAAATAGATAATGTGTACCTGATTCTTGCAATCTGCCTCTCATAGTCACTGATGTCAGTTAGTCTGCAATCGTCAGTTGGTCAATGTTGCCGACGTCGGTTAGGCTTTTGACGTCGATAGGGGCAATGGGCCTTGATGCTGATGTCGGTAGGGGCAATGGGCCTTGGATAGGTTTCAGTGTATGTCTGTGATCAACAGAATGGTTTGGGAGATTCAAAAGGGTTGTGCAGGGATGTAAGACAATGGACAAAGTCTTAGGAAGGACAAAGGTAGGGGACAAGTTGTCAAAATGGGTCGGGATAAAAGAAAGGCTTTTTAGCCTCTCCAGGAAGAAAGTCGAGTTTGGTCTCCATAGTACTTAGAAAATAGCAAATTGACTAATTACCAATCCATTCTAAAGATACTGAAATGAAAGGTAGAAGAATACTTAGCTCTTGGTGGAGAACCAGAAGTGTAGAACACTTGTTCCGTTATGGCTGATGTAGGAGACCTCATGCAATGTTTCAATCTGGTGTGGAGTGAATTTTGCAGAGTTTCTTAGCCTGGAGAGTGATGATAGAATATTGATGCCTCATCCCAAAGCTTGCCTTTGATATGCAAAGAGTTGAAGAGCAAGATAATTCAGATTTGGGTGCTTGAGAGTTCCCATTCAGCCTGCAATCGAGGTCAAAGTTTAGTTTTAAGCAATCGATGTCGGTGATACCGTCGGCGTCGGTCAACTGTTAACCAATGTTGGTGGCTAGAGAATGGGAAAAAAGGCTATTTTTAGCCTTTTTCCCATTCTTCCATCTGCCAAGTTCAGTTGTCATTGTTAAATGGTCCAAACGTGGGTTTAATAGGCACGAGAATTAGTGGGAGAGTTAAAATTATGTCTTAGGTAATTATGATTAGTCATAGGGTGATAAATGGCTTAAGAGCTAAGAATCCAAGGTGAGGTGTCTAGGGGGGATTATTAATTTAAAATAAGTATTTTAAATTAATAAAGTATAGGTTAGGCATGTTGAAGTTAGAAAGGGACCAAGGGGGGTTGACACTATTTTGGTGTCTACATTTGCCCCTTTTTGTCTTGTTGGTTGTTCTGACAAACTGCAAGATACAAATAGGAGTAAGTTTCCCTAGGTATGGGATGAGGTGTAGGTTGTCTTGGGTAAGGGATGAGGTATTCCCCCTCAAAGTGGGAGTCGAGGGAAGGTAACCTGATATCGGGTGCCGATTTGATAGGCAGTGGATGGGTATGGTGAAGTTGGAGTGTGAACACTGGAAAAGTTGAGATTGTGCGTATACCACTTCACGTGATAGTCTAGCCAAATTGTCATAGGTAAGGTCAAGGAGTGCTAAAATCAAAGTAACTGGGCCCCAACTTGTAGTCGCAGCTGATTGGGTTATTTGATCCAAGCTGTAGCTCTAATGGTCGTCGTGTTCCAAGTATCTCAGGCTCAGGAAGTGCTCCTAGAAAACACAAAAATGTCACAAATATTGAGGATCAACTGGAGCACAATCCGTCAATAGGTGTGAGGGTCGTAATGTGGGTTGCACACAATTTGCTAACTATTTGTGAGGTAGCATATGCAATCAAAACAACTAAGGCAAAGTTGCCTCAAAAGTAGTCATGGTCAGAGGAGATAGGCGTGATCTCCATGGTCGTTGGTCGAGGCGTGATCTCCAATGTGCCCCATGAGAAATCTAAGGTGACTTCTACAGTGTCAGGGTTGGTTGTTTGGTCATGATTTTGGGTTGGTAGAGATAGTTGGTCCATTAGATGGATGGATGAAGGAATGGCCGAGCTAACCTCAGAGGACCCCATGTCAACTGATTGCTACCTACATAGCCCTTGTTGGAAGGGCCTCAGGCCAATGTAGTTCTCCTTAAAAGGGAGGAAGAGGGTCGGTTATGGATGTGACTTGGATGAGGTTAAGTCATGGTTAAAGGTAATTGTTGACGCTAGAAAGTGCACCCAGTTGGCAGGAAAATGGATTCCTGCCCTCTCCCCGCAACATGGAAACCCCTCTCTCACCTATGGGACGGCGAAGCAGGAGAGGAGAGTCTCTAGATATGGGCTAGTTCCCTCTGATGTATCTTGTTTGTTTTAGGTAGCGCAAAAATATAGATATAGAGCTATATACTAGGGGGAATGAAAAGGGAGAGAGAAAAGGCATGAAAACAAACTACCTACTCTAAAAGAGGTGATACACCAAAAATAGGTTGACCTTCCACATCCACTCTCAGGATCAGGCAAAAACATACATACACTCAGATCTAGTAGAAAAGACCAGGTCTCTGGGATGACAGCGAGGTTCTTATGAAAGCACAAGAAACAGGGACTCACCAAGGTGCTGAGAAATACACACTATAAGTGACCTCACCTGTTCTATACCTCCAAAATAGAACTCTACTCCTGGCAGCAACAGACAGTGGCACTTTGTAGATCACAAGTTTGCTGGTGTTAAAACTGTGAGAGCATCAAGAGACAATGACTGGACATAGATTAACATTTAATGCATACACAAAAAGATCCATCCAAATAGAGGTAAAAACTATATTTTATTGATTCAGGTGGAAAATTTGGAGAGCAGTGCTCTTTACAAAATTGGGGAAGATGATCCTGATAAATGACTAAGTCTATGTATTTATATCAGAAGAGCCAAGAGAAGTCAAGTGGGAAGAGTGAAAAAACACTGTAGCTGATGTCACAATTCTACCAAGGCCATGCTTGTTGCCTCATTTTGCGTGTTAGTCTTCTCCTTCGGCGACTGGGTGGGCTTTTTCCTGTGCTCTACGGGTGTTTTTTTTGCCTCATGTTGTGGGCAGCAAATTTGCCACCCGCTGGTGTGGACTTCACGTAGGACTTCTGCCGATGTCAGCTGATAATCTGCCGACCGTGATAGTTTTGCCGACATCGGTGCATGTAAGCTACCGACGGTGGCAGTTTTGTCGACGTCGGCCAATGTTAGTGGCCTCTTTTTCTCTGTCGGCGCTATGGGCGGCGAATTTTCTGCCCTCTGCATTGCGTGTAAGGGGTCTCTTTTTACCCGCCCGTGTTGTGGGCAGCGATTTTGCCGCCCTCTGCATTGCGTGTAGGGGGTCTCTTTTTACCCGCCCGTGTTGTGGGTGGCGATTTTGCCGCCCTCTGCATTTTGTCTGTCCTTCCTTTTTTGCCTAAGTGTTGAACGCCCCAATTTTTTCCCTTCTCTTCTCTCCTTGCGTGAGCGTTTGAAGACTCTATCTTTTGCTACTGTGAACGTCAACAAATGAGGTCGATGAACCAATGCTCTAAAATAGAGCTGTCGAACTCTGAAGGTGGACCTTGCAACTTGAAATGACTGACCATGTAAATCAGGTGTAGAAGGTGACCAAGATTTTGCCTGAGGGGCAAATTTGGGTCAAGAAATTGGCAACTTACGGGGGAAGCATGCTTGCTATGCTTAAAACCCAGTTGCCTTGCATATCCATTGGGTGCGGAGTCGGATGGTGACTTTGAAGAGAGTTCACAACAACGTTGATAATCCCAGAATCAAATACATAGAATTTACCTCCCAAACAAAGGGAAACACACAAAGCTAAAAACAACTAACTGTGCAACTGCACTTAGGGAAAGCAGGAGAAGAACAACTAAAAATTAACTATTATGTATAGCTAACCAGGAGTAACTGTCTCCCTCCTAGATCAAATGGAAAACTTCTTAAGTCCCCTTCCTGGTGAGAAGACTTATTGTGGCAGGCAAGTAGCTAGATGAAGAAGAGGGTTGGTGACTCGCTCTTCTTGCCTGTCACCTAAGTTGGCTGGGAACCGAGTGGATATTCAAACATGCCTCCGATATATACGTACTCTGATTGTCCTTGGAGGCCTGTTAAATGCTAGTCCCTAATATTGGTGCTCCTCACCAAGAAGTCAATGACTGCCGGCTTATCACCATAAGCCTTCTGATCTACACAATTCTTCTGTAATGTATCATGGTCTGATTTGTTTCCTTCTGCCTCACTGAAAACTTTGTCAGACTCGTCCTCTGCTTCCTCTTGGCCTTCTTGAAGAAGGGTGAATGTGGCAATGTCTAAAAGGGGCTCACAAAATGATTGCTCATCCCACAAGACTTCACTTTCCTATTTAAAGCTCAGTTCTTCAAGGCATTCCTCCAAGAAGACAGACTTTTCTTTTTCCTCTTTGTTGATCAGGTTCTCTAGATTTTTAAAAATATTCCCCTAATCTTCCTCTTTTTCAAATTCTTCAATGTAGTCATCTTCATCAAGACAGCAAGGAAGTTCATCAAACAGAGGAGAAGAGAGCTTACTATGCATTTGTTCCTCTTCGAATTGCTGGAACATCTGCATATACGCAAGGCCTGCATCCTTTCCACTGTTGATAAGGTCTTCATAAGGAGCATTAATGATGATCTCTACTTCGTTGTTGCTCACAACAGCCTCCTGAAAGACTACAGATTGGATCTTTTGCCCCTCACCTGCCTCTTTCAAAATAGGTTCTTCTTCGAGAAGGGACGAAGTGGAGAAAACATGTGAGAGAGGGGGCAGCCCTTGAGCTAGAATCGAATGATTCTCCTCCCTCCACTTGATTAGCACTTCATTAATATCAGGCAAAACTTGATAACTCTCTTGGAAATGTGTAGGTGGGGTGTGTTCAGGCATGGAATACGCGGTTTGGTCTGAACCGTCCATCACACATTGATTGAGGGAAATCTCTCTAAATTCCAAATCTGCTATTCTCTTACCTAGATCTTCTTGGAAAAGCTTTTCCTGGAGGCTACCAGTATCATCATAGGCAGGCACAGCTTCAACTTCTTCAAGGTTTAGAGAAAAACCTTGCTTTTCTTCTTTTTCTTTGCTGCCCCATGATTCCACTGTCTTCCCCCAATTCAGGATCCCTGAATTTGAATCTTGCTCCTGTGAACAGGCAGCAACTTTGTTTTCCACAAGGACCTGAGGCTCTTCTGCAAGGTCTAAAAAATTTAACTCTTTTTCAAGGAGTAACTTTATCCTAGCCTCTAAGTCTTCAATTTTTCTGGCTAGGTTTTCTTGGAAGATTCTTTCTTGGAGGTGGCTAGCATGATCCTCTCCAAAGCTCTGAGCTGGTCCTTGACATTCTTTCCTCCAACTTGGAATTTGCACATCATGCTGGAAAACTTGGGGAGGCTGAGGGATGCAAGGAAAACACTATTGGGGCGTTGGAGGAGCCTCTAGAAGAGGGACGTGCTGGCTGGTGGTATTATTCTCAGTGGAAGATTCCTGATCTAAGGAGTTGAAAAGGTTGATCTTCATGGGAGGTTGCTCTGATACCCTCTGGTGTTGGAAAGCCAGGCGCATGGGATTGGGAGTAGTGGTATTTGATGAGTTGGAGTGAGCAAGTGCAATTTGGTAAAATGGATTTGGTGTAAAAGATGGGGTTTTCTTTAGGTTAGGAGGGGGTACGCAAGGCTGGTTGCCTTGAATAGATGGATTTCTCCATTTTGGCGCCTCTTCCTTCATGGACTGCAAGGCCTGTGCTTGCCTAAACAAGCACTCCTCTTTATACACCAGCTCTTGTTGATATTTGTACTGCTCTTCCAATATGTCGATTTCCATTGTTTGCTTCTCAAAATCCAATGCCATCTCCCTTATAGTTGCAGGGCAACTAGGAGAGCTGCTTGAGGGGATTCCATAAATATTTTGAGTCTGATCGATATTATATGAAGGAGAACAAAATCCATGATTTTTTGCAAAAGAAGTATACATACAAGAAGTAGATGATTTTTGGTGGCACCAGGCTGCTTAACCAGTAGATTTAACTCAGAGTCGTCAGATGCTGAAAAAACTTGATTTGTTCTAACAGGACCAGCATCAGCCCTGAAACTTTACTGCGTTTAGAAAACTTGAGGTCCCACCGGGCGTGCCAAAACTATTGACGCTGGAAAGTGCACCCAGTTGGCAAGAAAATGGATTCCTGCCCTCTCCCCGCAACATGAAAACCCCTCTCTCACCTGTGGGACGGCGAAGCAGGATAGGAGAGTCTCTAGATATGGGCTAGTTCCCTCTGATGTATCTTGTTTGTTTTAGGTAGCACAAAAATATAGATATAGAGCTATATAATAGGGGGATGAAAAGGGAGAGAGAAAAGGCATGAAAACAAACAACCTACTCTAAAAGAGGTGATACACCAAAAATAGGTTGACCTTCCACATCCACTCTCAGGATCAGGAAAAAACATACATACACTCAGATCTAGCAGAAAAGACCAGGTCTTTGGTATGACAGCGAGGTTCTTATGAAAGCACAAGAAATAGGGACTCACCAAGGTGCTGAGAAATACACACTATAAGTGACCTCACCTGTTCTATACCTCCAAAATAGAACTCTGTTCTTGGCAGCAGCAGACAGTGGCATTTTGTAGATCACAGGTTTGCTGGTGTTGAACCTGTGAGAGCATCAAGAGACAATGACTGGACATAGATTAACATTCAATGCATACACAGAAAGATCCATCCAAATAGAGGTAAAAACTATCTTTTATTGATTCAGGTGGAAAATTTGGAGAGCAGTGCTCTTTACAAAATTGGGGAAGATGATCTTGATAAATGACTAAGTCTGTGTATTTATATCAGAAGAGCCAAGAGAAGTCAAGTGGGAAGAGTGAAAAAACACTATAGCTGATGTCACAATTCTGCCAAGGCCATGCTTGTTGCCTCATTTTGCATGTTGATCTTCTCCTTCGACAGCTGGGTGGGCTTTTTCTTGTGCTCTACAGGTGTTTTTTGCCACCTCATGTTGTGGACTTCACGTAGGACTTCTGCTAACATCGACCGATAATCTACCGACCGTGGCAGTTTTGTCGACGTTGGTGCATGTAAGCTGCCGACGGTGGCAATTTTGCTGACGTCGACCGATGTTAGTGGCCTCTTTTTCTCCACCAACGCTGTGGGTGGTGAATTTTTTGCCCTCTGCATTGCATGTAGGGGGTCTCTTTTTACCCACCCGTGTTGTGGATGGCGATTTTGCCGCCCTCTGCATTGTGTATAGGGGGTCTCTTTTTACCTGCCCGTGTTGTGGGCGGCAATTTCGCTGCCCTCTGCATTTTTTTTGCCCTTCCTTTTTTGCCTAAGTGTTGAATGCCCCAGTTTTTTCCCTTCTCTTCTCTCCTTGCGTGAGTGTTCGAAGACTCTATCTTTTGCTACCGTGAACGTCAATGAACGAGGCCGATGAACCAATGCTTTGAAACAGAGCTGCCGAACCCTGAAGGTGGACCTTGCAACCCGAAATGACTGGCCATGCAAAGCAGGTGTAGAAGGTGACTGAGATTTTGCCTGAGGGGCAAATTTGGGTCAACAGTAATATGGTTGGTCCATTAGATAGACGGACAAATGACTGTGACTGAGCTAACCCCAGAAGACGTCATGTCAACTGAGTACTACCTACATAGCCCCTGTTTGAAGGGCCTTAGGCCAATGTAGTTCTCCCTAAAAGGGAGGAAGAGGGTTGATTATGGATGTGGGTTGGATGAGGTTAAGTCATGGTTAAAGGTAATATGGTTGGTCCATCAGATAGACAGACAAATGACTATGGCCGAGCTAACCCTAGAAGACGTCATGTCAACTGAGTGCTGCCTACATTGCCCCTGTTTGAAGGGCCTTAGGCCAATGTAGTTCTCCCTAAAAGGGAGGAAGAGGGTCGGTTATGGATGGGTTTTGACTAGGTTAAGTCATGGTTAAAGGTTATATGGTTGGTCCATCAGGTAGACAAACGAATGAATGTGGCTGAGCTAACCCCAGAAGACGTCATGTCATCTAAGTGCTGCCTACATAGCCCCTATTTTAAGGGCCTCAAGCCAATGTAGTTCTCCCTAAAAGGGAGGAAGAGGGTTGGTTATGGATGTGGGTTGGACTAGGTTAAGTCATGGTTAAAGGTTAAATGGTTTGTCCATCAAGTAGACAGATGAATGAATGGCCGATGTCATAAGGGAGATGAACGGGCAAATGGCCGAGCTAACCCCAGAAGACTCCATGTCAACTGAGTGCTGCCTACATAGCCCCTATTTCAAGGGCCTTAGGCCAATGTAGTTCTCCCCGAAAGGGAGGAAGGGTCAAAGAGATTGATAGTTGGTTTGGTCATGTTAGAAATGATGAGGGTATGATGATGTTACAGCCTTTTCCATATTATGTGATGGTGTATTCTGTAACATTGGTTGTGTGAGTTTTTCATCCCTAACAAGTTTCCATATTGGTGATGGATGTATGCTAAAAATGAAATGAGTTGATTTATGCTTCAGTAAGTAATGGTTTATGCTTGACATAAATTGTGTGGTCGATATTTTCCATGTGTATTGGTTTCCATAGAAACTAGTGTGAATAGGCTATGATAATGTTAGTGGTCTGAAAAAGGTTTGGTTGGGTTTGGTTGTATGTGATGAAGATGTATAAGAAGTGAAAGGTGCATTGCTATTTCATTGACAAGGACAATAATGATGGCATAAATAAGGTTTATTGCAAACAAAAACCCCGTTCATGCATTACGTCATTGACCATTGTTTGTGTTAGTAAAGTATTCAAATCACTTGATGTTAAGTGAGCTCAAAATCCCTTGGGTATGTTGTGGTAATAGGTTTGATTATGTGAGGTGTGAGGATAACGTAACCCTTTTTTAGCAAAGATAACTTTACCCCTTTTATAGGTGACCCTGAGAACGACTATAGGCACGTTCATGACTTAATATATATATATATATATATTGGTAGACTATATATATATATATATATATATATATATATATATTGGTAGACTGATCGATGCGGGAAGTCTACGTGGGGATGTTTTATTTTGTGGTCATAGATCAAGCTGATCGATGCATGAAGCTTCTAAGAGGGTGTTGTTTGTAGCAAAATTTGGGTATAGCCATCCTTCGAGGGAGTGGTCTATATTCTACATTGTATGGTTGAATGCCTTTGAATAGCTGTCCTTCAAGGGAGCAGTCTATTAGTTACAACAATGATGCAGCTGTCCTTCGAGGGAGCAGTCTACATTTATAGTTTATGACCTTTGGTTAGAGATCCCAGTTTTATGTTTTTGTTTTCTTTTTGTCTGAATTTTTGGTCATGGACTTGACTATAGAGGTTTAAGGGTTTCCATTTTATTAGGACAAAGCATTCATGCTTGACAAAAGGGATTAACTAATGTTTATGGGAAAAAAGGGTTGAAAGGAATAGGAATGAGGATGACAAGGGTTGCTCAAGGGATGAGCTCAAGTTAAACGTCAAGTGAATGATTAATTGATTAACAGTAGAATGGTCTCAAATGTAAGGCATTAAGGAGCTCAGGTTCTAGTCGGCCTTCGAGAGAAGACAGATGATAAGTCCCTGATCCATACTTATTATGTAAGGTCTAAGTCAATTAGGAGCAAACTTTCCCTGTTTGCTTCTTTCCATATTGGTCACATGTTAAAGATGATTAAGAAGTTGGTTGATGCTTGGTCGATGCTTGGTTTAGGTTGATATTTGGTCGATGCTTGGTTGGTTGATGTTTGGTCAATGCTTGGATGAGGTCGTGATAGTCAGTATAAATTTGAATTTCCCCAGTTGTTTTTATGACAGGGATAATGTTTGTCACCCATTGTGGATAATCAATGAGTTGGATAAATGAGATGGAGAGAAGATGATGAAGCTTCTTTTTGTCAAAGAGTGTGATGCGAGGATGAATCCTGCAAAGCTTTTGCCTAATAGGCTTAGTTTAAGAGGGTGAGATCCTGATCTTCCAGGTTGGAGGTTGGAATTTCAGAATTAGGGATGGTGATGGAGGCAATGGTTGGTAATGATTTGATTAAAGCAACCAGTGGTTGGGGGTCTTCAGGTTGGACCACCACTGCTTGTAAGGCCTTGATCAAGGTTAGACGATGTTGTGGATAGCTTTGAATGAGGTCATACAAAGATGTCTTCACAGGGGTTTGGTGAAGTTGTTTCACCGTGGGGCCATGAATTGGGTTCAAAGATGTTGGATGGGATGTGCCCAAGATTGAAATCTTGGGTTTTAGTGGTTGAGGAGGCTTAACAAATGGATATGTCCAACGAATAGAAACCTTCTCTTTTCCTTTATCCTTCATGGTTTGTGACCTGGTGGCCACATTGATAGTGTTGATTTTGAACAAAGGGGTTGAAGGTGATAGAGGAACCACAGCTTGATGATGGGCTCCCGATTTAGGTGAGGATGTTTGAGAGGTATGGGATGGTGTTGGTGCTTTGTTGAAAGGGTGGTCAAGAGGATCCTTAGTGAAAAGGGTGTCCTTTTTGAAGTGTTGATGAATGACAACCTTAAGAGCGCAGCAACGCTCAGTATCATGCCCAGGTGTGTGATGATATGCACAAAATTTAGTGTCATCAAACCAAGATGGTTTTGATTCAAGAGTTGATGAGTGTGAAGGTGAGGAGGTTTGGGAGGCATGGGATGATGTCAGTAGTTTGTCAAAGGGGTTCTTAATGAGAAGGGTGCCCTTTTTCAGGTGTTAGTGGATGACAACCTTAAGAGCTCAGCAATGCTCAGTGTTATGTCCAGGTGTGCGATGATACGCACAAATTTGAGTGTCATCGAACCAAGATGGTTGTGGTCTGAGAGGTTGAAATGGCTTAAGAGGTGGGAGACTAATGCTATAAGACTGCAACAATTGGCATAACAACAAAGCATAAGAACCAGCTAGTGGGTCTGTGCATTTTGTTGCAATAAGAGTTGACAACTTCTATTTAGAAGCTGTTGAGGGAGTGTTTCGTACCATCTTTTTGTTTGATGGTATGGCCACATGCGTAGATGGCACTTTCATGTTGAGAGGTGTCAGATTTAGAGGAGGTATGTTTTTGTCAGGTATTAGATGTAATGGAGGCGTTTTGCCTTTGTTAGGTGTTAGAGTTGGGAGCACTCCTATTAAGGTGGATGGATGTGGGCCCGAAATAAAGGATGATGATGATGGTGGGGGAGGAGTTCTTTGGCATGGTTTAGTAGCCTTATTTAGTTTGGTGTGAAGACCACTATTATGCGGGGCAAGGTTCAAGTCTACCTTCACTTGTGGGTGAGTGAAGTTTGATATAGGGTGAACACCGAGAGATTTAACCTGTCTCGATATGATGGATGCCTGTGAAGGTTTGGGTTCAGGTGTGAGTAGAAGCGTGTGAGACGTAGTGATCTTAAGCAAAAGGTGAGAGAAAATCATCACTGGATCTCCCTCGGTCGAAGTGGGTGAAGTGACAAGTTCTTCTCTCGATAGAGAAGGGATTGGAGATTTTGGCTCTTTATTTGGATAGAGCACGGGAATGGTCATGTCTTCTACGTGTGGTTGAGGAGCAAGGAAAGTATGATCCCCCATTGTTGATAAGAAGGATGAGGGCGAGGCAGTTGGCGTTGGTGTCATCAAAGCATCCTCCAATATGGGAGAAATCAAAGTAGACTCTCCTACATGTGAAAGGGGGCTGGATGGAGGACTATCCTCCATCTGTAGAGGACAAATAGGGGAAGAAGGCTCTTCTACCTATGGTGGACAAATAAGTGAAGAAGGCTCTTTTACCTTTGGTGGACAAATAGGAGAAGAAGACTCTTTTACATGTGGTGGACAAATAGGAGAAGAAGGCTCTTCTACCTGTGGTGGACAAATAGGTTGATTAACCTCTTCAGACTGTTGAAGAGGTTGGTCAAAAACCATGTCGACCGTGCGTATGTTATGCTCTTGAAGGTCATCGGCTATGGTCTGAATGTTATTCTAACTGGGGGGATGATTAGGGAATGGTTGCCTAAATACATCCATGTTTTGGTTAGCCGACACATTTGGGTTATCCAAAACAAGATCCCCCTTGTCTAACATGCCTTGAATAATGTTTTTAAAGGTTTTACAATTGTCTGTGTCGTGACCCTTGACACGATGATAATTACAAAAGTCATTTTCCCTATACCAAGCAGGGATGGATTTTGAGGGGTCAAATTGGGGTGGTCAAATTTGAGGGAGATTGAGGACCCCCTGCTTGACTAGTTTATCCAAGACGAAAGCATATGATTCTCTTATTAGAGTATATCGACGCTGTACATGCCGTTGTTGGAATTATCTTGTGATATATTCTAATGTGGAAGGTTGAGATTAGTTGGTTGTTGTAGAGGATGATGATCTAATGACCACAGCATTTGCCGACCCCTTAGATTTTAAGTGGGAAGAAGAAGATGGTTTGGAAGAAGAAGGATCATTAGATTTTGCATTGATATTTTTACTACACAGTTTGACTTTATCTTCTTTGATAGCACGGAGTTCAAGCTTCCTAGCCATGGTGAAAGCTTCATCAAATGTGCAGAATGTTTGGACCCACAAAGTAGATGAGATGTGTTTGGCACATGCTTGTGAAAAGAGTTCAATGAGCTCTGGTTGAGGTATAGAAAAGGAGAGTTGGTTGATTAAGCCTCTCTAACGGGCAACGAAATTAGCTATTGATTCATCACCGAATTGTCTAATAGAATATAGGTCTTTGATGGAGACCTTTTTGGTGATGTTGATTGAAAAGTGGTCAAAGAATAGTTGAGCTAGTTGCGTGAAGGTAAATAGAGAGTAACTAGTAATAGAACTATACCAATCGAGGGTGGCGCTAGAAAGTGACATGGGAAATGTGCAAAGTAATAACGCATCATCATGTGATATAAGGTAACAAGTGTGTCTAAATGCTTGTAAATATTGATGTGGGTCCTCTTTACTCTGAAAATGAGTAAATTTTGGGAGTTCCCACTGGCTAGGATATGGTCGAATAGGGACAAAAGGGTGGATGGGTTCATTACAGATTTATTCGTATGAAAGAACATTGCTTGAACTGGAAATGGATGTCTCAAGGTTAGACATCTTATCCATCAACATCTTGATTAGATCGACTGGTGGATTGATAGGTGGGGCACCCCCTAAGTTGTAAGGTAATTGGAAGGTGTTGTGAGGGGTGTATGACATACTAGGTTGCATTTGTATAGGCGCAACGTATTGGTAGTTTGTCATAGGGACTGTTGTTAAGGTCAAGGGGGGTTATGCCATGAAGTTAGAGGGCACAAGTTGACTAGATACTGCCAAAGGTGGTTGAATGGCAGCATTGATAAAAGGATAGGCAGTCACTCACACGTTTATAGGTGCAAGAGTGTGTGGAGTCGAGACAATCAAGTTCTAGTATGGTGTAGAACTTTGTTGAATGGTTTGGGGTTGAGGGGGTACAGAAACCCCAATGGAGGTAGGTCCAAAAATAGGAGAGGCCACACTTTGAAGATTGGTCATGGTCAGGTTGTTAGTTGAGGCAATGGCCTGAGTGACAATGGGTTGGGTTACGGAGGCTGTTGATATGATTGATGTTTCAACTAAGGAAGTTGGCATCCCATAAACTGGGTTGCCTGAAGGATCTCACGTTTGACTTCTCACGAGATAGTGCTGAAGAGCCTTGACATTGAGGTCAAGGAACCTTTTAAAGTCTTGATTTCCTTCGGGAATAATTGGATGTTGAGTTGGGGTTGGTCGGATAGGAGTACGCTCAATTTATGAACTATACTCCATTTGGGGACTTGATATAGAAGGCGAAGGCGGGAGTGGTTGTTGCCTTGTGTGGTCAACAAAAGTTTTGGTTTGACTACGTGTCAAAACCATCCAAGGAAAAATAGATTCAGGTTCTAAAAAATATATGTTTTAGCCTCAGATAACCAAAATTTGTTTTTAACAGTAAAAAGGTTAGGTTTTTAGCTTGCTGTTTGAGAAGAATTTTTTTTGACAGTGACCGACGTTGGTAGAAAAATTGATGTCAGTGAAGCTAGTTGCTGATGTCGGTCAGATAACCGATATCAGTGAAATAAGTTGCTGACATTGGTGGAAAAATTGATGTCAGTTATTGTGTATTTCTAGAAACTCAAAAAATTGAAAGTTTTTGGAAGAAAGAAGAAAGTTTGAGTTATTTTTAGATCTCAAAATGCGACCTCACCAGCTCAAAAAATCAGATATAGATAGAAAAATAGATGATGGCAAGCAACCACTAAACGTTAATTCCTAAGAATAAATTTTAGAGTCGTGGTGGCTTATGCCTTAGAAGAATATGTTTGGGAAGTTGGGCTTTTAGAATGGGTCCTAAAAGAGGCAGTCTAAGGTTGGTTTCAAGTTATGTTTTAGTGCTCAAAAGTATGTGTTAGGTTCCGTACATGGCTTGGTGCTAGGGGCTTGCTCCCCTCACTTCACGAGCCCAGAGTTAAGCTGGGTCACTTAGCCAATATATACTTCCCCTATAGTTTATACTCTGCTAGAGAACAGAGTGGGTTCTCCCCTTGGTAGTGAAATCCAAGTAGGATTGCCAGGAAGGGTAAGGTATTTGCTAGGTGATGAAATCCTAGTCGGGCCTTGTCTCAGGTATGTTTAGATGTTTAATTTTGTGAATGTGGTCTGGTCGTGTAACATATGTGCACTATGATTTATTTATAATGTGATTAATTACTAGATGAGTGAGCTAAATATGCATTCAAGCAGAAATGAGATGCAATAGATTTTTAGCCTAAATTGAAATGTTTTGTTCAGATGCAAACAAGTGAGGAAAAGGTTAAGAGCATGAATTTCACTACTCTAAGATGCAAAAAAGAGGTGACAACAAGAAAAAGTTCTTTTTAACTTGTGCTAATGGTGTCTTTTCGAAATAAGGAGATAGAAGAAGGATACAAGGAGAGAAAATTTCCTAATGCACCTATATGAAAGTTTGTCTTTAGAAGAAAAATAAATTAACCCAAGGAAAACTCTAGGGTCCCACTGGGCATGCCAGAATGTTTCTACTCATTTTTCACTTTTTACATTCAAAAGAAATAAGAAACTAAAGATAATGGTCAGGGGTTTGTACGTACTCGGATGAAGCTGCGCACTGTATCTAGACATTGTAGGAGCTCCTCTTTGGCTATGGAAGATGACACCTATAGATAAGAAAGACTTAAACAAAGAAAATGTTAGATAGATAAATGGTGGACTGCCAAGCAAAGCTCGATCCCAGAAGTGCAAAGACTTCCTTGAGGGATGACAGTCCACTTATTTGACAAAAGAGTGTTCTAGAAAGAGAAATAATGAAAGGCTAAAGAAGAGAAATAGATAACATGTACCTAATTCTTGCAATTTGCCTCTCACAGTCACCGACGCTGGTTAGTCTACCATTATCGGTTGGTCAATGTTGCCGACGTCGGTTAGGCTTCTGACATCAGTAGGGGCAATGGGCCTTAGATGGGTTTTAGGGTATGTTTGTGATAAATATAATGGTCTGGGAGATTCAAAAAAGTTATGCAGGGATGCAGGACAATGGACAGAGTCTTAGGAAGGACAAAGGTAGGGTACAAGTTGTCAAAATGGGTCGGGATAAAAGAAAAGCTTTTCAGCCTCTCCAGGAAGAAAGCCGAGTTTGGTCTCCATAGTACTTAGAAAATAGCAAATTGACTGATTACCAATCCATTCTAAAGATACTAAAATGAAAGGTAGAAGAATACTTAGCTCTTGGTGGAGAACCAGAAGTGTAGAAGACTTGTTCCATTATGGCTAATGTAGGAGACCTCATACAACGTTTCAATCTAGTGTGGAGTGAATTCTATAGAGTTTCTTAGCCTAGAGAGTGATGATAGAATGCTGATGCCTCATCCCAAAGCCTACCTTTGATATGTAGAAAATGCTGTGAGGGTCAAGGCTAGTGGGAAAGTGGTTGACAGGGGTTAAATAGGTGAGGGAGAACAAAATGAGGGATGACCAGGGGAGTTGACACGATTTCAGTGTCTACATTTGCCCCTTTTTGTCTTGTTGGTTGTTCAAATGAACTGCAAGACAAAAACAAGAGGGATTGCCCCGATTATGGATGAGGTATTCCCCCTCAAAGCAGGAGTCGAGGGAAGGGAACCGGGAATCGGGTGCTGATTTGACAAAGAGTGGATGAAAAAGGGGTGAGGGTGAACACTGCAAAAGTCGTGATTGCACACCTACCACTACATGAGATGGTCAGGTCAAAGTGTCACAGGTCAAGGGTCGAGGAGTGCCAAAATTGAAGTAACTGGGCCCCAGCATTTAGTCATCTGCTGATTGGGTTATTCAATCGAAGCTGTAGCTCTAAATGGTCATCGTGTTCCAGGTATCCCAGGCTCAGGAAGTGCTCCTAGAAACACGAAAAAGTCACAAGCAGTGCGGATCAACTGGCTTGCGATCCTATACTTGTGAGGGTCCAAAAAAAATAGTCTACGCACAATTTGCTAATTAGTCGTGGGGTAGCATACATGCAAAAACAACCAAGGCAAAGTTTGTCTTGGAAGTGGTCATAGTCGGAGGAGATAAGCACGATCTCCAATGTTCATTGGTCAAGGTGGATAGATGGACAAAAGGATGTGGCCGAGCTAACCTCAGAAGATGTAATGTGATCTGAGTGCTGCCTACATAGCCCTTGTGTGAAGGGCCTCAGGCCAATGTAGTTCTCCCTAAAAGGGAGGAAAGGGTCAAAGGGATGGATTGGTCTTGGTCGAGAGCAAGGTCAGGGTCAAAAAGAGGAAAGAAGGTTTGTCCATCAGAGAGACGAACAAATAGAGGTGGTCGAGCTAACCCCAGAAGATATCGTATCATCTGAGTGCTGCCTACATAGTCCCGGTCTTAGGGCCTCAGACCAATGTAGTTCGAACAGTTTGAACAAAGATTCTGAGTTTTAGACAGATGGTGAAAGTGGTCGATAGACTGGTCTTGGTCAAGGTCGAAATGATGAGGAGAAAAAAGATGTTACAGCCTTTTCCAAATAGTGTATTCTGTAACATTGGTGATACGGTCTTTCATCCCTAGCAATTTTCCATATTCATGATGGATGTATGCTAAAAATGAATTGAGGTCTATTTATGATTCAACAAGTATTGGTTTATGCTTAACATAAATTGCGTCTGGTCGATAGTTTCCATGTGTATTGGTGTCCATAGAAACTAGTGTGAATAGGCTATGATGATGTGACAGGTCTGAAAATGTTGGGTTGGTTTGGTTGGATTTGACAAGTGATGAAGTTGAACGTGACCAAAGTGAAGAAAAAGTAAAAGGCATATTGCTCTTTCATTGACAAGGACCAGGAAAACAGCATAGATATGGGTTATTAGAACCAAGAGCCTCGTTCATGCATGACGTCGTTAACCATATGTAGTGTTAGAGAGGTAATCGAATCACTTTGACATTAAAGTGAGCTCGAAGTCCCTTGAGTAGGTGATAGGAGGAGGATAGGGTAACCCGTTTTAAGAGCAGAGATAACTTTGCCCCTTTTTATAAGAGACCCTGAGACAACTACAAGCCAGGTCCATGACTCATTTTTTTTTTTTGAGAGCGGACTGATCAATGCGGGAAGTCTACATAGAGATGTCATTTGTCTGGTGGTCATTGGTGAAGCTGATCAATGCGGGAAGTTTCTAAGAAAGATTGTTGTTTGTAGCAAGAGTTAATCATAGCCATCCTTCGAGGGAGTGGTCTATATTTGATTTATAAATAAGGGCTTTGAATAGTTGTCCTTCGAGGGAGCAGTCTATTAGCCACAACAATGATAGTACAACTATCCTTCGAGGGAGCAGTCTGCCTTTTGATGTGAGTTTAGTGACCTAGATATTTTGACATCTTGATTTATTTTGACAAAAATGTGAGTCATGGACAAGACTATAGAAGGTCAAGGGCTCCCTTTTATTAGGACAAAGCATCCATACTGTATAAAAGGGGTATATAAGATTTGTTAAAGGGAGTAGGGTTGAAAGGAATGAGGACTAAGAGGATGGGGATTGCTCAAGGGACGAGCTCAAGGTAAATGTCAAGTGGACGAGTACTCGACTAACAGAAGAATGGTCGTGGACGCAAGGCATAAAAGGGGCTTAGGTTTTGATAAGTCCTTGGGCCATGCTAGTGCATTAAAGTTCGAGTCAATTAGGAGCAAAGGTGCCCCATTTGCCTCGTTCCAAATTGGTCACGATGATTGATGACGGTTTGAAGAAGTGATAGGTGCTTGGTTGGTTGATGTGTGATAATTGAAGTTTGGTCGAGGTTTGGTTGCTACTGGTCGAGGTTATGATAGGAAGGTTGATTGATAATTGGTCGAGACTTGGTTGAGGTCTGGTTGAATGTCTGGTCAATGTTGGTCAAATGTTTGGTCGAAGGCTTGGTTGAATGTTTGGTCAAAGGCTTGGTAAGGTTGGTCGAAGGTTTGGTTGAATGTTTAGTCGAAGGTTTGGTCGAGGTCAGGATAAGGTTGGATTCCCCCAATCGCTTAGGGAAAATGTTGGATAGATTGGTCAAGGTCGGTTGAGGCTTAGTGGTCAAATGGATTGTGTTGATGTCGAATAAGGGGGTTAAAGGCGGCGAATGGACCATAGTCCAGCATGGAGATCCGGATTTAGGTTACGAGGTTTGAGATGTATGAGTCAGTGTTGATGATTTGTCGGAGGGGAGGTCAAGAGGATCCTTAATGAGAAGGAAATCCTTTCTTTGTTGCTGACGAATGACAGCTTTGAGAGCGCAACAACGCTTAGTGTCATGTCCCGGAGTGTGATGGTAGTGGCAAAATTTTGAGTTGTCGAACCAAGATGGCCTTGATCCAAGAGTTGATGAATGGGGTAGTGTTGAAGGTTTGTTGATGATGTGGTCGAGAAGAAGGGTGTCATTCCCTAGACATTGGTGAACGGCAACCTTGAGGGCACAACAATGCTCAGTGTCATGTCCAAGCGTGCGATGATACGTACAAATGTGAGTGCCGTCGAACCAAGGCAGTTTTGGTTCGAGAGATTGATATGATTTAAGAGGTGGGAGATTGATGCGAGAGGACTGCAACAATTGCCGTAACAATAAGGCATAAGAACCTGCTAACAGGTCTGGATGTTTTATTGCAGTGAGGGTTGATGACTTTGGTTTGAGAGGCGTAAGAGGCGTTGGTTGATGGTTTGGAGGAGATATAAGTCTGATGGGTTGATAGAGTAATGGAGGTGACTTGCCTCTGTGAAGTATGGGAGTGGGCAGAACTCCTATTAAAGTGGACGGATGCGGGCCTAAAATTGAGGGTAATGACGAAGGCGGGGGAGGAGGCCTCCGATGTGGTTTAGTGGTCTTCTTTGGTTTGGGTTGAGGGCCACTATTGTGCGAGGCGAGGTTAGATGTGGGACGAACACCAAGAGGTTTAATCTCTTTGGATATGATGGACGCCTGCGTGAGTTTGGGCTTAGATGTGGACGGTTCTTCTCTCGAAGGAGAAGGGATTGAAGATATGGGCTCTTTGAGTGGAAAGAGTGCCGGAATAGTCATGGCTACTGTGTGTGGTTGAGGAGTCAAAAAGGTATGATCATCTATGGATGATAAGAAGGATGAAGGTGAGGCAGCTGGTGTTGATGTGGTCAAGGCATCCTCCAATATGGGAGAGGTCGATGGAGGACAAATAGGAGAAGAAGATTCTTCTACCTGTGAAAGACAAATGGGAGAAGATGGCTCTTCTACCTGTGAAAGACAAATGGGAGAAGATGGCTCTTCTACCTGTGAAAGACAAAAGGGAGAAGATGGCTCTTCTACCTGTGATGGAGATTGGTCGAAGACAAGAGGCAAAACCGTGTTGATTGTGTGTATATGATGGTCATGAGAGTCATTGGTCATGGTCTGAATGTTGTTGTGACTAGGAGGACGGTTAGAGAAGGGTTGCATGTACCGTTGTTGGAATTGTTTTGTGATGTTTTGAGATGTTGAAGGTTGAAGTTGATTGGTTGTTGTCGAGGATGGTGATCTGACGACCACAGTGTTGGCCATTCCGTTGGATTCAGAAGTGGCAGAAGAAGGTCTGGAAGAAGAAAGGTCATTGGTTCTTGCATTAGTATGACGCAATTTGACCTTATCTTCTTCAATGGCACGAAGTTCAAGCTTTCAAGCCATGGTGAAAGCCTCGTCGAAAGTGCAAAATGTCTGAATCCGCAAGGTGGAAGAGATGTGGTTGACACATGCTCGAGAAAAGAGCTCAATGAGCTCAGGTTGAGGTAAGGAGAAGGAGAGATGGTTAATCAAGTCTCTCCAACGGGCGACAAAATTGACTACAGATTCATCGTCAAATTGCCTGATGGAGTAAAGGTCTGTGATTGAGACTTGTTTAGTGATGTTGATAGAAAAATGGTCAAGAAATAATTGGGCGAGTTGAATGAATGAGAAGATAGAATGTCTGGTAAGAGAGCTATACCAGTCAAGGGCGAGGCCAGAAAGTGACATAGGGAACATGCGTAAAAGCAACACATCATCGTGGGCGATAAGGTAGCAAGCATGTCTGAATGCTCGTAAGTGTTGCTGTGGGTCCTCCTTACTCTGGAAGCGAGTAAATTTAGGAAGCTCCCAATGGTTGGGGTATGGTCAGATAGGGACAGAAGGATGAATGGGCTCGTTGCAAATTTGGTCATATGAAGAGACATTGCTTGAGCCTGAGATAGAAGCCTCAAGACTGGACATTTTATCCATCAGCATCTTGATGACGTCTGCTAACGGATTGGCGGATGGGGTGCCCCTTAGGTTGTAAGGCGCTTGAAAAGAGGTCGAAGGGGCATACGACGTAGTCGGTTGTACTAGTAAGGGCGCAACGTACTGATGACTAGTCGCAAGGACAGAAGTGGAGGCCAAAGGTGGTTGGGTTATGAAGGTAGAAGGCATAAGCTGAATAGATACCACCAAAGGAGGTTGTGTGGCGGCATGGATGAAGGGCGAGGTAGGCACTCTTGCATATATGGGCGCAAGAGTGTGAGGGGTCGAGACAATCAAGTTCTGGTATGATGTAGAACTTGGTTGAATTGCGTGTGGTTGAGGGGGTAATGGAACCGTGATGGAGGTCGGTCTAAAAATAGACGGGGAGGCCAAACTTTGCGTATTGGCCATGGTCGGGTTAATGGTTGAGGCAAAAGGCTGGGTAGCGGATGATGTTGATGTCATCGCCACTTCGTCCAAAAGGTCTCGCGTTGGGTTTCTCGCGAGATAGTTTTGGAGGGCTGTGACATTGAGGTCCAAGAATCGTGCAAAATCTTCATCCCCTTCAGGGATGATAGGTGTTTGGCTTGGGAATGGTCGAATAGGAGTTCTTTTGGTCTTCGAGTGGAACTCCATTATAGGACTAGTTATGGACGGGGTAGGTGAAAGAGATTGACGTCTCGCGTGGTCAAGAAGAGCCTTGGTTTGACTACGAGTCAGAACCATTCAAGGCAAGGAAGAACATCCTCACAAGCTCAAACAAGAAGATAAGAACTAAAAAGGCGAAGGACACAAACAGATCCTAAAACCCTATGAGTAAATTATTAGGATTATAGTGGCTTATGCCTTAGAATGTGTGTAGAGGAAGATTGGTTTTTTGAGTCAGGTCCTAGAAGAAGCAGTCTATGGATGGTTTCAGGTCAGTTATGGTGCTCAAGAAGTCTGTGTTAGGTTTCGTATAAGGCCTGGTGCTAAGGAGCAAGCTACCCTCACTTCACGAGTCCAGTGATAAACTGGGCCCACTTAGCCAAAATATACTTCCCCTATAGTTTAGACTCTGCCAGAGAACAGAGTGGGCTTTCTCCTTGGTGATGAAATCCAAGTAAGATCATCGGGATGGGTAAGGTATCCGCTGGGGGATGAAATCCCAGTCGGGCCTTGTCTCAGGTAAGTTAAGATGTTTGTTTTGTGCAAGTGGTTTGGTCATGTAACATCAAGTGATCTAGATTAATTCAATATGCGTTTGTGTTAATTACTAAGTGTGGTCTAAGAATGCAAGCACAAGTAGAAATGAAAGTGCAACGTGTTTTAAGTCCAAGTCGAAATGTTTGTTTGTATGAAGACGAATGGAGAAAGAGTCAAAGAATATGAGTTTTGACTAGTTTAGAAGTGCAAGAAAGAAAAGAAAAGTTCTTTTTAGTCCTGCTTATGAATTCATTGAGAAGAGACGAAAGAGGTGAAAAGGAAGGAACCTAATGTGCCTAAATGAATGAAAAGAAAAGAAAGAACCCAAGGAAGGCCCTAGAGTCCCACCGAGCGTGCCAGAATGTTTCTATGCTAAATCACTTTCTACATTCAAAAGATAGAAATGAGAAACTAAGAGATGGTCTAGGGTTAGAAGATACCCGGATATAGTCATGCGCACAAAATCAGACATTAGAAGGTACTCCTCTTTGGCTATGGAGGAATGACACCTACGGAGAAAAAGAGACTGAAACACAGAAAGACGTTAGATAAAGATATGGTGGGCTGTCAGGCAAAAGCCTGATCCTGGAAGTATGAAGACTTCCTAGAAGGATATCAACCCACTAGTAAAAAGTAGAATATTTGACAAAAGTAGTAATAGTGAAAGATAGAATGAAAGAAATAAAAGATGAAAACCAAAAATGCGTACCTGATATGCAGCACTGTTCTGCACAGTCACTGGTGTCGGTCTCTGTGCCGGCGTTGGTCAGGGCAAGGTGCCGACGTCGGTTAAGGTGTCGGCGTCGGTCTGGGTAATGACCAGCGTCGGTCGGGGAAACAGTCTTGGATAGAGTTTGGGTGGGTCTGGTCGGGTCTGGTTGAGTCGGGACAGGGTCTGGTCAGGTTTGGTCGGGTCTGGTCAGGGTCTTAGGCTTTTGTAGAAAGTCTGTTGTTTTGTTTGGGGTTTGTGCAGGAAGTCTGAGCAGAATTGTGGACTGTGATTCAGGGATGGTGGACAGAGGTACAAAGGAGGAGTAAGGTCTCGGGTCTGTAGTCTAAAAAAGATCTGAGGTGATAGCAGTAATAAATGAACAATAACCAGAGAGAAACAAAAACAAAAGAGGGAGATACTTACCTGTTACACACTGCAAGTATGATAAAAGACATGATTGAAGTCGTCGATGCGATGCCAGAAGTTGATCGAAGTGAATGCAGATTGGTTGAATGCCAGAGTTGATTGATTGTAATAGTTCAGGATGATTTTCAGAGTTCTCAATGATTTTTAGAGTCTATTGAATGATTTTGCTGATGAATGCGAGGGACGGTTCGATAACCGATTGGGAACCGAACGAGTAACGAATAACGGGTAACGGTTCCTGCATTCGGGTCGAGAACGCAGTGCTAAGGAGAATCGACGTCTGCAGAACCGCTGACGTCGGCCGAGAAGTGACCGACATCGGTGACGTCGATCAGGTGGTGATCGTGGTCTGCAGATGCAGAATGGGGGCAGAGACTAACTTTAGCCTTCTGCTCATTTTGACATGCTGTGAGGGTCAAGGCTAGTGGGAAAGTGGTTGACAGGGGTTAAATAGGTGAGGGAGAACAAAATGAGGGATGCCCAGGGGAGTCGACATGATTTTAGTGTCTACACTTCCATCTGTCAAGTTTGGTTGTCATTGTTAAACGGTCCAAAGGCGGGTTTAATAGGCGCGAGAATTAGTGGGAGAGTTAAAATTAGGTCTTAGGTAATTATGATTAGTCATAGGGTGATAAATGGCCTAAGAGATAAAAATCCAAGGTGAGGTGCCTAGGAGGGATTATTAATTTAAAATAAGTATTTTAAATTAATAAAGTATAGGTTAGGCATGTTGAAGTTAGAAAGGGACCAAAGGGGGGTTGACACTATTTTGGTGTCTACAGATTGATACGGTGGGTTGGTTATATAGTTGTTGGTTCGATAGATGATAGGTAAGGTTTAATTGATTATGGGTGAGGTTGGGTAAGATTATTTGGTTAGGTAGGCTAGGTTGATTAGATAAATTTATAGGTATGTTATACGGTGAATTGGGTTGATAAGACTGATTTAGAGATGCTGGATAGGGTTGGTTGGTTGGATAATTTTGATAGGTTGGGTAGATTAGGTAGATGAGTTTGAGGTGAAAGCGACAAGGATTAGTTGGGTTAATTATTAAGGTATGATTTGGGGTTGATAAATGGTCAAAGCCTTATAGAGGGGAAGCTCCCCCAGATTTGCTCTTTTCATGAATGGTCAAAAGATAGAAAAATGGTCATAAGGTGAAGGTGTGTCAGGATTTTGCTCCACCACAATAAGAGCACATATGATTACTTCTTGTATTAGCAACTAAACACGAAATTTAACCAGAATCAATAAGTAACTAGAAATATGAAACAACACAGGATATAAGAGACAATACACAATTGTATTATATACATAGAAGAAAATACAATAAGGAAGATGCCACTTCTTCCTCCACCTCAAAGGTTCGCCACTCCTCAAGACCTTCTTCCCTCTCTCTCTTAGTCCCAAAAATCAACTCCAGTATAGAATTGATGTTCACCTCACTAACCAGTCAGTAACACGCTGCCAATTCACCAAGTACACAACCGTACTCCAAGTAGATCTCCCATGAACCTTCAACCTGCAATTCAATAGACCATACTCACAATTGTAGATCTCTCTACACCCCTGAAGAACCCTTCTTCAACCAGTACCCCGGTGGATCAGCTCCTTCACCTTGTAGACCTTGCAACTCTCCCTGATCAAACACTCTCAGCACCCCATTGGAACTAGGAGGAGCTACACTAGCTCTCTCTAAAAGCTCTATGGCTTTCTAGCACACACTTACAATACAGCCCATGAGTCCATATATAGATCTCATGTTTACAATAATTAGACTAACCTAATTACAATAATTAGACTCGCAACTCAAGACTACGACTAGCCTTCAACATGCAAACTAGCAGTCCAAAAATAGACTCTCCCAGATTCGTCATGCAAACTGCCTGTTCTCTCATAGGCTGCCGATGTCGGCTCCTCCATGACCGATGTCGGCCGACTGGTAACCAACGTCGGTTGCTTTCTCTTGCTTTCTGACCAATGTTGGCTGATCAGACCGACGCTATTTTTCCTGCAACTGAATCAGCAACACCCCGTAACTCTGGATCCTCCTTAACTTCTCCTTTTTGCATCCTGGTGAAGCTTTTAGCTCCACAACATAACAATCTCCCACTTGGAGATAAATAGCTGCACCTGTACCTATACCTGTACACCGTCTAAATTATTCCCTAGCTTGTATTCCTCTTCAAGATCAACCCTGAAGACCAACCACCACACAACTTGTGATGCTACACCTGTCATTCAAGTAACCTGCCACATCCGAACCTACATATCCATGTAGTGAAGAACTTGACCCTGCATAACAAGAAACCTTGCTGCTAGTCCCACTGAACTGCCCTCCAGTACTCCTTCCCCGAATTGGCTCCATACTTTTTGACAACCCCCACTGCTTGGGAAAACGACTTAGGTCTACACTAGACCTCATGTGATTTCAAACCCTGTTTCAAGCTAAGCTTGAACTGTCCAGCCCTTGGTGTGCTTTCCGATTCTGCATCCTACATTATGAACCCCGCCAACACCGTCTTCACATCAGCTCCCACTGGAGGTCAAATCTCCATGTCTCTTATGCCAAAGAATTTCGCTGCTCCAAATTCTTCCTGACACACCTTCTGAACTAACCTTACCCTTAGCTCAGCAAATCCCTGTATGTACAAAACCTGCTAGCAAATCACCCACATACAGTAACTAGATAATGTCGCGACTCATCATCCACCTGGTAAGACAAAACCACAATAGTTACACTGACATTGACTGAAGCCATGCTTAGTCATCCACCTGTCAATACCTGTACCACTGTCCTGCAGCTTCTTCAAGACCATATGCCTTGGCCTTCTGTCTCTCGTATCCATCCACTCTCTTCTTTATCTCGAGAATCCATTTCGTCTCTCAGTGCTTACTTCCAGCTGACAAATCTACCAACAAATACCTATTTGGTTCTTCTCCAAGGACTCACACTCCTCATCCATGCCAAGCTCCCACTGTACCTGGACTTTACCTGCATTGCTTCTTCCATCTTCCTGGTTCCTGACTATCAAAAAAGCAATATAAAGAAGGTGAACAACGAATATGAGGTTCACTTACCATTACTGACCTCAACATGAGCATTTGAGACTTGCTGTCCGCCCACTATCCGTACCAGTGACCGATCTCGGCCATCTACCAGTCTATTTTCGACCGATGTCGGCTCCCTGTAATGAACTTGACTGCCGACATCATTTCCCTGGCTGACGCCGGTGTCCCTCTTGCCGACGTCGATTCTTTCATGACCGATGTCGATTATTGTATAACCGATGCCGGTACTTGTGTTCTGTGAGTGACAACTTTTTACCCGCGAGCTCTCCATAGATCAAGATCCTAATCAGATCAACCCAGCTCTGCTCAGAATAATTCAGTTTCCTCACCTGATCTATGTCCGTCATCTCCTCCATGAACACCAAGGCTTTCCAGTTCTTTAGCTTGTCAAAAACATCGGACCTCCGCTTCAAAACCTGCATTCTCCTCCTACATATGTGACTAAGCCCATGAAGCCACATCTCTGCAACAGAAGGTGAATCAATAATATAAGTAGATGGATAAAGGATACCTACTTTCTTACCACCATCTAATTCAAGTATATCCGCTATGAGAGTTACAGTGCATCTCTCAACACCCAAATTTTTTGAAGAAATTAGACTCATCTCCAAGACTGGTACCTGCATGACTTCCTTCAACCACTATGAGTCATCCGCCTGCAATTTCAGCTTCACTTCCCCTTCGTCTATAATCTGACAAGGCTCTCCAACCCCTAAATAAATCTCTCCAAAGTCTCCAAAGACATACCCATGAAAAGATGCTCTATTTTGGGCTGCATAGAAAGAGGCAAAAGAATCTATAAACAAAGATTCCACTTTATCCAAAACACCCTGTACAATATTACCTGTAACATGTGCTTCCACCAGCTGATCTTCTACTGACCAACGATCTCTTTTAACCTGCTCTTTCTTTCCATCAATCAGACCATTCATGCTATTCAGTTTCTCCATTCATAGCTTACTTTCTTTTGCCATTGCTATACTCCCACTCAGACTGAAACCCCTATGAGTGACCTATAATCAACAAACACTACCAGATCTGAAACCACCTGTTAGTCAACCCAACCAAAAGCTCTGATACCACTTGTTGGTATCAGCTCTTGAACCTATAACCAAGGCTCTGATACCACTTGTCAGGATCTTGCTCCACCACAATAAGAGCACATATGATTACTTCTTGTATTAGCAATTAAACACGGAATTTAACCAGAATCAATAAGTAACTAGAAATATGAAACAACACAGGATATAAGAGACAATACACAATTGTATTATATACACAGAAGAAAATACAATAAGGAAGATGCCACTTCTTCCTCCACCTCAAAGGTTTGCCACTCCTCAAGACCTTCTTCCCTCTCTCTCTCTTGGTCCCAACAATCAACTCCAGTATAGAATTGATGTTCACCTCACCAACCAGTCAGTAACACGCTACCAGTTCACCAAGTACACAACCATACTCCAAGTAGATCTCCCATGAACCTTCAACCTGTAATTCAATAGACCATACTCACAATTGTAGATCTCTCTACACCCCTGAAGAACCCTTCTTCAACCAGTACCCCGGTGGATCAGCTCCTTGACCTTGCAGACCTTGCAACTCTCCCTGATCAAACACTCTCAGCACCCCTTTGGAACTAGGAGGAGCTACACTAGCTCTCTCTAAAAGCTCTATGGCTTTCTAGCACACACTTACAATACAGCCCATGAGTCCATATATAGATCTCATGTTTACAATAATTAGTCTAACCTAATTACAATAATTAGACTCGCAACTCAAGACTACGACTAGCCTTCAACATGCAAACTAGCAGTCCAAAAATAGACTCTCCCGAATTTGTCATGCAAACTGCCTATTCTCTCACAGGCTGCCGACATCGACTCCTCCATGACCGATGTCGACCGACTGGTAACCGACGTTAGTTTCTTCCTCTTGCTTTCTGACCGACGTTGGCTGATCAGACCGACGCCATTTTTCTTGCAACTGAATCAGCAACACCCCGCAACTCTGGATCCTCCTTAACTTCTCCTGTTTGCATCCTGGTGAAGCTTTTAGCTCCACAACATAACAAGGTGTTGGTTAATAAGAGGGTTTAGGAGGGGAAAATATGACTTCACCCTCCTCTCAAAAGGTTTTTAGTTGTTAGTTGTTAGTGGTTAGTGGTTAGTGGGTCAAGTTTATAGGTAGTGGTTCAGGTGGGATTTCCTCTAGTGCACCAAGGCAAGGGAAAAGTTGTTGGGTCATAGTTTGGTACATTAGGGTAGGTTTGATGGGTTGATCTTGGTATGGGTTTTTAGGTAGGTTGGTTATGGATGAACTAAAAGGTAGATTGATTTTGGTTGGTTGATTTGGTATAGAGGTTGGTTCGAATGGGTGTAAAAGGTAAGATAAATAATCAAGTTGGTTTGTTGGTTGGGTTAGTTTGATTATTTGGTTTGGTTGGAAAGGTAAAATTGGGTCTATGGTTATGGATAAGGCTAGGCTAATAGTAGGTTTAGTTAAGTTGATGGTAGGATTGGTTTGGTCAATATTTGTTAAGTTTAGATTAATAGGCTCCATAGAGGTGGTAAGTGGAAAAGGTAGGCTGGTTGGTTCCACAAAGGTAAGTGGAATAGTTTGGTTTGTTGGTTCTATAATGGTGAGTGGAATAGGTTGGTAAGTTGACTCCACAAAGGTGAGTGGAATAGGTTGGTTGGTTGGTTCCTTGAAGGTGTTTTCAAAATAAAGTTGAAAAGAGTCCACTTAGTTGACTAGTGGTTTGGTTGAGGGTTAGACCATGGTTTCCCCAACAATGAGTGAAGAAAGAGGTTCAATGATTGATTGTTTGATGATATTTAAGGCTAGGTTGGAAGGCACATAGAAAATTTCCTCTTAAACCTCTTTATGATCGATAAGGTTTTGGATGAGCATATTAAAAGAGCCACATCTATCTCTCCCATGTCCATTGGTGTGATGATAGGCAGAAAATTCATCTTCTATGAACCAAATTGGTTTTGGAAAATAATTATTAATGGGCTTGATAAGAGGAAGGTTAATAACAAAGGCATCCAAGAGTTTATTTAGTATTGAGGTATATGATTCCCCTAGTGAAGTGTACTGCCTAAGAAGAGGGAGCACCAATGGCTCTTGAGTTTTTGAGATAAATGGTAAATTTGATGAGATTTGTTAATTTAATGGATTTGATAAGTTTGATAGGTTAGGTAGGTTTGGTTGGTAGTTGTTGGTTGATTTTGATATGGTTGATAAGGTGGGTAAGTTGAATAGGTTATATTGATTAGGTAAGTTTGGTTGATAGTTGGAGATGATTGGTTGATAAGGTTTGGGTTGATAGTTGTTGGGTTGATTTGATAAAATTGGTTGGTTCAAAAAAATTTATTGGTAGCTAACGGTTTGATTTGATAAGGTTGGTTGAATAGTTGGATTTGAAGGGTTGGGTGAGGTTGATAAGATCATTTGGTTGGGAAATTTTGATAAGGTAGGTTTATAGTGGTTGGTTGATAGATTGATAGTTTGATAGGTTTGTTGATTTATTTTTTTGGTTAAGGTTGATAAAGTTGGTTGGGTGGATAAAGTGGGTTGAGGTAATTGACATAATGGAAGGGGTAGATGGCCCAAGTTTTGATAAGGTTGGGGTGATGGATGTGGTAGATGTTGATAGGTTATTGGTTGAGTAGGTAATGGTTAAAGGGTCATTGATAGGTTGTTGTCTGGTTGAAGTTAAAATTTTATTGGTTGTAGGTAAGGGTTGATTGATCATGAGTACCAAAATTAGATAACTCTACTTTGTTTATCTGATCCATTAACATTATAACTAGTTTAGGTGGTAGTTGATAGTTTGGGAGTTGATTATGGTTGAATTTTGATGGATTATGGGTAGGATTAAGTTTATGATAGGTAAGGTAAGGAGCATATCTATCTCAAGATGCCAGGTAATTCTCATATGCAAGAGGGTTGTGGTTTGAGATTCTAGCAAAGCTAGGATCTCTAGAAAAGGTTATAGAAGGGTTCTCCATTCAAACAAGGTAATGGAGAGGAGGGTAAATGAGGTCAAAATTATGGAAGTTTGATGGTATAAGGTTGATTCTACACAACTTGAACAAAGATCAAACAATTAAAAAGTCCAAAAAGTAATGCATACACTAAGTGTGTTAGCTCCTAGGATAACTTTTATCTCATGTTTGATTATACCTTAGTTAAAAATGTGTGAAGGTAATTTAGATTGAAAATTGGGTACTAGATAGGAAAGCTAAGGATGGTTTTGCATAATATTTAGGTGATCTAGAGAATCTATACTAGACTAGGTACATGACTTAGTATTAGGGGCTTGCTCCTCACACTTCACAATCCTAAAGCTAGGCCGGGTTGCTTATCTAAAATATACCATATATCTAGGGATTATATTCCACCCAAGAATGGAGTGGGCTCTCCCCTTGGTGATGAAATCTAAGTGGGATTACCAGTTAGGGTAAGGGTATCCGCTAGGTGGTGAAGTCCCAGTCAAGCCTTGTCTCAAGTATGTTATAGTGTGTTGATTGATTATGTGGTTTGGTTGTGTAACATAAGTGAGCTACAATTCAATTATGGTAATTTTTAAAGTTAAGTGAGCTAAAAGATAATCAAGGAATCAAGCAATGGATGCAGGGTTCATTTTAGGCTCAGTAAATTTTTTAGATTTGTTTAGATGAACAAACAATAGAGAAAGAGAGAAAATAAATGCTAACTAAGAAAAGAAAGGTGGTGGTTCCCACTAAGTGTGCCAAAATGTTTTACTCAAATTTTCTCCTTGTTTCTTAATTTGAAAGCAAGTAGTAAAAATGAAAGAGAGGGGTGTGTATGGGTACCTGGTAGAAAGTGCAAGTGTTGAATCTAGGTGAAGTGGGGACTCTTATTTGGTTAGGAAAGAATACATGTAGATAAAAATCACTAAAAGACACTTTTTGATTAGACAATAAGATGGGGGGATTGCCTAACATAAGCTAAATCCAAGAAAGCAACAACTTGTTAAGATGGTTGTCAATCCTCTTTCTAAGAAGAGGTTTGATACAGATAAAAGAAATGAATCTTGCATATAATGACATAAAGGTAAATGTTATTTAATACAATAAAGGTAAAAAGCTTGTTCAAAGAAAACAACTAACTATATCAAAAATTTAGTTGATGTTTATGCTAAGGTAGTTGTGGGTTTGATTGTGTTTCTGGTAAGGACATAGAAAATAGGATTCGATTAAGGTTTGGTTGAGGGTTTGGTTGTAGATAAGGTAATTGATCAGACAAATGTTTAGGTAAGGGTTTTAGGTCAATCGATGTTTGATACGAGTCTAGAGGGTATAAAATATAATGCAAATAGAAGAATCTGATCAAGGTATTTAAACCTTACAAAAGAAATAAGGAAAATTGAAAATAAAGAGAAGAATACTTATTATCAAGAGCAATGGAGAAAGAGGGAAAGAATACCTAGAGGAAATTCATCAGCATGAAAATACTCCAACCTCTAAAAATGATTTTGGGCAGCAATCTGATAAGGGTGGATACCTGTAAAAAGACTTTGGCAGCAAGTACTTATAGATTTTTGGATCAATTCTCCTTTCTGTAACTTTCCTTTTATAGGAATAAGTTACCAATTGTAAGTAAAATAAGTTGATAAATGGAATGGAGGAAGTTGATAATTTCAATTCTTTAAATCTATTTTGATTCACATAAATAAATTGTTAAACTATGTGATGTTTATCTTGTTCATAGCTAGAAGTCATTTTAAAACAAGCTTTGAAACTTGACTAGTAGCGATTAGGCTAACCAAAGATAGTTAGGCTAATCAATGTTGGGTGAAGTCCAAGATGAAAATGGGTGAAAAGTGGTTAAAAGGAAGTGGGTTAAAAAGGTTAAGTTAGCAAGCTAAAAAGTGGGCTAGGTTAACTAGCTCCAATATGGGGTAAGGGTTCAAGGGTGCTTTGACATAAAAAATGGGGTAGTTTTTGAGTTTATATATTTTTCCCCTTTTTGTTATGCAGCTTTGGGTTGATAAGATACAAAATAAAAATAGAATTTGGGTAAGTTTAAAGGTGAATGGTGATGGCTGAGCTAACTCCAGATGCACTAGGCAAGAGAAAACTGTCTACATAGCTCCATGGACATAATATCCAAAAATAACTTTAGGCTAAATGTAGTTCTTGAATGATTCATGGGTAGGTTATGAATAATAGGTGTGATTCAAGGGTAAGGTAGTGATACTCAACTGGGTTTCCCCAATTGAATAATCACATGGTTTGGTTTGTGTGAAGGTTTATGGAGAAGGGTCAACTCCAAAAATTTGGATTTCCTTGGGTATGGGAGGAGGTATTCCCCTTCAAACCAAGAGTCAATGAGGTAAAACAAAATTGGGTTAGGGTTTGATAAATGGTAAATGGGTAGTTACAAGGCAAGTTATAGAAAAAGGGTTGAGAATTTGAGATGCAAGAATGTGCATAAAATGCAATAGCCAAGATCAGACAAAGACTAAGATTACCATGTTGGTAACAATAAGGTTAGGTTTTAGGATAAATGATAAGGTAACTGGTCACTAGTGTTGGTCATAGATAAGAAGGGTTAGTCATATCAAGTCTCCTAGAGAGGGTCAATGTTTACTCAAGTATCTAGGGTAGGAAGTACTCTTGAGAAAAACATAGATGGTCTGGTTGTGCATGATGTGGTGTAAATTCAAATGTTCAACGTGGAAATATTGATCTATATGGTCAAAAAGACCAAGGTAAGGTCATCACAAACTATGCGATAGGTTAGGTCAAAAGGGGCCAATTTCAAGGTGGATGCAGATGAATGGTTGGGTGGTTTGGCAAAGAACGGTAATCTCCAAAATTTAAGGGAGAAGGTGACTCCAAAATAGGTTAGTGGAGAAGGGTAAGTTTCATAGTTTGAGGGAGAGGATGACTCTAAAATAGGTTGGTGAATGTCCAAATGGGTTTCCCAAATTGGTGTACCACTTGGTTTGGTTTGGGTTGATAGGGTTGATAATGTTGATAAGATAGGTAAAGTTGGATTTGATAGGTTAGGTTGAGTGGATAAAGTTTGTTGATAGGTGGTTGGGTAGATAGGTGTTTTAACCATGGTGGGTAAGGTTTAAGAAGTTTGATTGGTAGGTAAGGGTTTGATTTGGTAAGGTTGGTTGAATAGGTTGATTTGATAGGTTTGATGAACTTGACAAGATGGATTGATTGTATAGGTTGGGTAAGGTAGGTAAAGTTGGTTGGTTGTTGTTGGTTGATAGGTTTGATAGGTTTGATTAGTTGGATTTGGTAGATCAATAGGATGAGGTGATGGTTATTGGTTTGATAAGGTAGATAAGGTTGATAAGGTTAGTTGGGTTGACAGATTAGGTTAAGATGGTGGTTGGGGGTGACTAACCTAATGGTTGGTGGGGTTGGATAGGTTGAATTTGAGATTGGTAAAAATAATTGTTAAATTAGTTTTGATGGGTTATTGGTTGTGTAGGATAATGGTCAAAGGGTTGTCAAAGGTAGGATAAGGGCAATCTCCAAAAGGGTGGAGTTGGTTTGGTCAAGTTAAAGGTTTGCAAGGGAAGGCAATCCACAATGGTTTGATGGTTAGGGTAAGTCAGTGGTTTTAATGGCTCAAAAGGAGGAAGACACATCTCCATAGGTCAAGTTAATTGGGTAAGGGATGACTGAGCTAACTCTTGATGCACTAGGTAAGAGTATGTTGCCTACATAGTCTCATAGATAATGGATCCGATGTAAATTTTAGGCCATATGTAGTCATTTCAATTTGGTTTTTGATGGATTTGATTGGAAGAAGATGAGGTGATCAAAGAAAAGTAACCTTCAGAGGTTAGGTTTGGTTGGTTTTGGTTGGCTAGGATTATAGAGAAAGGTAACCTCTAAGGTTTAGGGAGAAGGTGACTCCCAAAGGTAAAAGGTCAAGTTGCTTCATTAGTTGGTTGGTTTGTTATGTTAACTTGATTAGATGGTTTGGGTGAATGTGATTGGTAGTTGCTGGTTTGGGTGAGAGTTATTGGTTTGTTTAGATAAGGTAAATAATGTTGGTTTTATAGGTTTGATGGGTTGAATTTGGTTTGGGTTGTTTGGTTTATTAGGTGATGATTTAGTTTCAATGACTCCAAAGAGAGAAGACATGTATTCCTAAGTGATCATGAAAGTATAAGGGGGAGGCTAAATGCTCTAATTGACAAAGACCATGATGGAAAGATGGGTGGGTTTATGAACATAAAACCCTTATCATGCTTTTACATTGTTCTTAGTTCGATGGTTAAAAAAGGTATCTTGAATGCATGGTGTCAAGTAAGCACAATATCCCTTGATTTGTAAATGATAAAAAGGGAAATAGATAGTAGGTTGAGGGTGATAGGTATGATAACCTTCTTGTGGGGAAGGCTTGCCTCTTCTATAGGTGACCTAGGAACCATGATAGACAAGTCCATGTCATATGCTAGGTGTAGAATGATCGATGTAGGAAGTCTATTGATAAAAACCAATTATGGTGTTCTTGGAATAGATTTTTTTGATAGGGTCTTACATTACTTGTTTTTTTATGCTAATGAAGCTAATCGATGCTGGAAGCTTTAAATGATTGATTTTGGCAAAGTTAACTTAGCCATCTTTTGAGGGAGTGGTCAAAGTTTGGGTTTGTTCATATTGGATAGTTATCCTTCAAACGAGTAGTCTATTTAAGGTTCAAGAATTTATTATTATTTTGAGCAGTTATCCTTCAAGGGAGTAGTCTACATACTAAAGATGTTGACCCAAATGATATTTTTGTATCACAAATGATTATATGTTTGTTTAGACATGGACTGTCTATATAGGCCTAAGGTTTTCCTTTATAGAGGCAAAGCCATGGCACAAGAAGGCTAATGATGGGTGGAAGAGGTGGTTTTAAGTGACAACAACCATGATATTCCATCTGATTAGAGATGAAAAGTTTCTATGAGGATCATGTTATGGGTAGAGCCATGGTATCCATGCTTAGGATTAGGCAAAGTTTGTGATGGATAATCACATGATGTTATTTTTAATTAATTGTCCTTAAAAATAAGGAGATGAATGTGATTGAAAATAAAAGATGAGCTTAAGTTAGACATAGATTACAAGAAACTTAGTTTAACCAAGGAACAAATGTGAATGCCAGTCATTTAAGAGGTTCAGGGTTGATATGACCTAAATCCATGCTTTTATGGATGGGTAATGTCAATCAAAATAGTATATGTCCCCTAGTTACTTTGCAACACTTGGTTAGACATGGAAAGAATTTAGAGTGATAAAAAGGTGATGTTTGTTTAGGTGATAGTTTGATGGAGAAGGGTAATCTCAAATAGTTTAGGAAGAATGTGATTCTTTAATACTTTTGGTTGGATGAAGGAGAAATGTAATCTACAACAGTTCAAGGTTGGTCGATAGGTTTAAAGGTTGGTTTGGATTGGTTGAGTGGGTTTGATTTATTAGGTAGGATTGATAAGGTGGGTTATTTAATTAGGTTGGATAAGGTTGGAAGGTTATTTTTATGGTTGTTGTTTCGATATGTGATAGGTAAGGTTCAATTGATTATGGGTGAAGTTGGGTAATATTGCTTGGTTAAGTAGGTTAGGTTAGGTTGATTAGATAAATTGATAGGTAGGTTATAAGGTGAATTGGGTTGATAAGATTGATTTAGATAGGTTGGATAGGGTTGGTTGGTTAGATAATTTTTATAGGTTGGGTAAATTTGATAGGTTGGGTAGATCGGGTAGATGAGTTTGAGGTAAAAGTGCCAAGGGTTCATTGGGTTAATTATTAAGGTATGGTTTGGGGTTGATAAGTGGTCAAAGCCTTATGGAGGGGAAGTTTCATAAGGTTTAATAAGAGTGTTTAATAGGTGCAAAGATGAATTCATCCTGCTCCTGAAGGGTTGTTAATTTTTAGTTGTTAGTGGTTAGTAGGTCAAGTTTGTAGATGGTGGTTCAGGTAGAATTTCTTTTAGTGTACCAAGGCAAGGGAAAAGATGTTGGGTCATAGTTTGGTAGGTTAAGGTAGGATTGATGGGTTGCTGTTGGTTTGGGTTGTTAGGTAGGTTGGTTATGGACGAACTATAAGGTAGATTGATTGTGGTTGGTTGATTTGGTATAGAGGTTGTTTTGATTGGGTGAAAGAGGTAAGATAAATAATCAAGTTGGTTTGTTGGTTGGGTTAGTTTGATTGGTGAGGTAAGATTGGGTGGATAATTATGGATAAGGTTAGGTTGATAGTAGATTTGGTTAAGTTAATGGCATGATTGGTTTGGTTGATATTTTTTAAGGTTGAATTGATAGGCTCCACAGAGGTGGTAGGTGGAAAAGGTAGGTTGGTTGGTTCCACAAAGGTAAGTGGAATAATTTGATTAGTTGGTTCCACAATGGTGAGTGGAATAGGTTGGTAAGTTAATTCCAAAAAGGTGAGTAGAATAGGTTGGTTGGTTGGTTCCTTGAAGGTATTTTCAAAGGAAATTTGAAAAGAGTCCACTTAGTTGACCAGTGGTTCAGTTGAGGGTCAGACCATGGTTTCCTCAACAATGAACAAAGGAAGAGGTTCAATGATTGATTTTTTCATGATATTTAAGGTTAGGTTGGAAGGAACATGGATAATTTCCTTTTAAACCTCCTAATGATTGATAAGGTTTTAGATCAGCATCTTAAAAGAACCACATCTATCTATCCCATGTCTGTTGGTGTGATGATAGGCCCAAAATTCATCTTCTATGAAACAAATTGGTTTTGAAAGATAATTATTGATGGGTTTGATTAGAGGAAGGATAATAATAGAGGCCTCTAAGAGTTTATTTAGGATTGAGGTATATGTTTCCCTAGTGGGGCGTACTACCTAGGAAGAGGGTGCACCAATGGCTCTTGAGTTTCTAAGATAAATGGTAAATTTGATGAGATTTATTAGTTTGATGGATTTGATAGGTTTGATAGGTTAGGCAGGTTTGGTTGGTAGTTGTTTGTTAGTTTTGATAAGGTTGATAAGGGTGATAAGGTGGGTAAAGCTGATAAGGTTATATTTATTGGGTAAGTTTGGTTGATAGTTGGGTAGGACTGGTTGATAAGGGTTGGGTTGATAGTTATTGGGTTGATTTGATAAAATTGGTTGGATCAAAAAAATTGATTGGTAGTTAATAGTTTGATTTGATAAGTTGGTTGAATAGGTGGATTTGATGGGTTAGGTTAGGTTAGGTTGATAAGATCATTCGGTTGGGTAAAGTTGATAAGGTAGGTTGATAGTGGTTGGTTGATAGATTGATAGGTTGATAGGTTTGTTGATTTATTTTTTTGGTTAAGGTTGATAAAGTTGGTTGGGTTGATAAAGTGGGTTGAGGTAATTGACATAATGGAAGGGGTAGATGGCCCATGTTTTGACAAGGTTGGGGTGATGGATGTGGTAAATGTTGATAGGTTATTGGTTGAGTAAGGTAATGGTTAAAGGGTCTTTGATAGGTTGTTGGCCAGTTGAAGTTAAAATTTGATTGGTTTTAGGTAAGGGTTTATTGGTCATGGGTACCATAAATAGATAAATCTACCTTGCTTATTTAGTCCATTAACATTGTAACCAGTTCAGGTGGTAGTTAATAGTTTGGGGGGTTGATTATGGTTGAATTTAGATAGAAAATGGTTATGATTAGGTTGATGGTAGGTAAGGTAAGGATCATAACTATCTCAAGATGTCAAGTAATGCTCACATGCAAGAGGGTTGTAGTCTGAGATTTTAGCAAAGCTAGGATCTCTAGAAAAGGTTATAGAAGGGCTCTCTATTTGAAAAAGGTAATGGAGAGGAGGGTAAATGAGGACAAAATGATGGAAGGTTGATGGTATAAGGTTGATTACTCACAAATCAAACAAAGATCAAACAAGAAAAAATTCTAGAAAATAATGCATAAACTAAGTATGTTAGCTCCTAGGATAAATTTTATCTCATGTTGGATTATGCCTTAGTTAAAAATGTGTGAGGGTAGTTTGGATTGAAAATTGGGTACTAGATAGGAAAGCTAAGGATGGTTTTGGGTAATGTTTAGGTGATCAATAGAATCTATACTAGACTGCATATGTGGCCTGGTATTATGGGCTTGCTCCCCACACTTCACGATCCTGAAGCCATGCTAGATTGTTTAGCCAAGATATACCATCTGTCTAGGGCTTATACTCTACCATAGAATGGAGTGGGATCTCCCCTTGGTGATGAAATCCAAGTGGGATTACAAGGTAGGGTAAGGTTATCTATTAGGTGGTGAAATCTTAGTTGGGCCTTGTCTCAAGTATGTTATAGTGTGTTGATTGATTATGTGGTATGGTTGTGTAACATAAGTGAACTACGATTCAATTATGATAATTTTTAATTAAGTTAAGTGAGCTAGAAGATAAGCAATGAAGCAATCAATGGATGCAGGGTTTATTTTAATCCCAATAGAAATTTTAGATTTGTTTAGATGAACAAACAATAGAGAAAGAGAGCATATAAATGATAACTAAGAAAAGAAAGGTGGTGGGTCCCACTTAGCATGCCAGAAAGTTTTACTCGATTTTTCTCCTTGTTTCTTAATTTAAAAGTAGTAAAACTGAAAGAGAGGGCTATGTATGGGTACATGGTAGAAAGTGCGTGCTTTGAATCTAGGTGAAGAGGGGACTCTTCTTTGGCTAGGAAAGAATACCTGTAGATAAGAAAGCACTAAAAGACACTTGTTGACTAGATAATAATATGGGGGGATTGCCTAGCATATGTTAGATCCAAGAAAGCAATATCTTGCTAGGATGGCTATCAATCCTCTTTCTAATAAAAAGTTTGATACAAATAAAAGAAATGAAACTTGCAATTAATAACATAAAGGTAAATTCTATTTAATACAAGAAAGGTAAAATGCTTGTTCAAAGAAAACAACTAACTATATAAAAAAGTTAGTCGATGTTTATGCTAAGGTAGTTGGGGGTTTGATTGTGTTTTTGGTAAGGACACAGAAAATAGGATTAGATTGAAGTTTGGTTGAGGCTTTGGTTGTAGATAAGGCAATTGATTAGACAAATGTTTAGGTAAGGGTTTTAGGTTAATAGAGGTTTGATATGGGTCTAGAGGGTATAAAATAGAATGTAAATAGAAGAATCTGATCAAGGTATTTAAACCTTAAAAAATAAAAAAGGAAAATTGAAAACAAAGAGAAGAATACCTATTACAAGAGCATTGGATAAAGGGGGAGAGAAGACCTGGAGTAAATTCATTAGCATAACAGTACTCCAGCCTCTGAGAATGATTTTGGGTAGCATTTCGGTAAGGGTGGATACCTGCAAAAAGACTTTGGCAGCATGTACTTATAGATTTTTGGAATAGTTCTCCTTTCTATAGCTCCCTTTTTATAGGAAGAAGTTGTCAATTGTAAGTGGAAGAAGTTGTTAAATGGAGTGGAGGAAAAGTTGCTAATTTCAATGATTTAAATCCATTTTGCTTTGCATAAATAAATTGTTAAATGTGTGATGTTTATCTTATTCATAGCTAGAAGTCATTTTAAAATAGGTTGGGAAACCTCATCGACACTGGTCAAGCTAACTAAAGTTGGTCAGGCTAACCAGTGTCAATCGAAGTCCAAGAGGAAAATGGGTGAAAAGTGGTTAAAAGGAAGTGGATTAAAAAGGTTAAGTTAGTAATCTAAAAAGTGGGATAGGTTAACTAGGTCCAATATGGGGTAAGGGTTCAAGGGTGCTTTGACATAAAAAATGAGGTAATTTTTGAGTGTCTACATTTTCCCCCTTTTTATTATGCAACTCTAGGTTGATAAGATACAAAACAAAAATAGAAGTTGGGTAAGGTTAAAGGTGAATGGCGATGGCAAAGGTAATTCTAGATGTATTAGGAAAGAGGAAACTACCTACATAGTTCCATGGACGTAATATACAAAAAGAACTTCAGGCCAAATGTAGTTCTTAAATGATTTATGGGTGGGTTATGAAGAATAGGTGTGGTTTGACGGTAAGGCAGTGATACTCAATCAGGTTGCCTGAATTGAAGAATCACATGGTTTGGTTTGTGTGAAGGTTTACAGAGAAGGGTCATCTCCAAAAGGTTGGATTTCCTTGGGTATGGGAGGAGGTGTTCCCATTCAAACCAGGAGTCAATGAGGTAAAGATAAATCAGGTTGGGGTTTGATAAATGGTAAATGGGTAGTTACAAGGCAAGTGATAGAAAAAAGGCTGGGCATTTGAGATGCAAACATGCACACAAAATTCAATTAAGTGCAATAGCCAAGATCAGACAAAGACTAATATTGCCATGTTGATAATAATAAGGTCAAGTTCTAGGACAAATAATAAGGTAACTAGTCCCCAATGTTGGTCATAATTGATTAGATTAGTCTTATCAAGTCTCCTAGAGAGGGTTGGTGTTTACTTAGGTATCCAAGGTAGGAAGTGCTCTTGAAAAAAACACAAATGATATGGTTGTGCATGAGGTGGTGGAAATTCAAATGTTTAACATGGAAAAATTGATCTATATGGTCAAAAGTACCAAGGAAAGGTCATCGCAAACTATGTGATAGGTTAGGTCAAAAGGGGCCAATGTTTAGGTGGACGTAGACAAATGGTTGGGCAGTTTGGTGAAGGGTAATCTATAAAATTTAAAGGAGAAGGTGACTCCCAAATAGGTTGGTGGAGAAGGGTAAGCTCCATAGTTTGAGGGAGAGGATGACTCTAAAATAAGTTGGTGGATGTCTAAATAGGTTTCCCCACTTAGGTGTACCACATGGTTTGGTTTGGGTTAATAGGGTTGATAAAGTTGATAAGATAGGTAAATTTGGATTTGATAGGTTAGGTTGAGTGGATAAATTTTGTTGACAAGTGGTTGGGTAGATAAGTGTTTTAATCATGGTAGGTAAGGATTTTATTTGGTAAGGTTGGTTGAATAGGTTGATTTGAAAGGTTTGATGAAGCTGATAAGATGGATTGATTATATAGGTTGGGTAAGGTAGGTAAAGTTGGTTGGTTGTTGTTGGTTGATAGGTTTGATTTGTTGGAGTTGGTAGATCGATAGGCTGGGGTGATGGTTATTGGTTTGATAAGGTAGATAAGGTTGATAAGGTTAGTTGGGTTGATAGATTAGGTTAGGATGGTGGTTTGGGGTGGATAACCCAATGGTTGATGGGGTTGGTTAGGTTGAATTTGAGATTGGTAAAAATAATTATTAAGTTGGTTTTATGGGTTATTGGTTGTGTAAGATGATGGTCAAAGTGTTGGCAAAGGTAGGAGAAGGGAAATCTCCAAAAGGGTAGGGTTGGTTTGGTCAAATTGAAAGTTTATGAGGGAAGGCAATCCCCAACGGTTTGATGGTTAGGTTAAGTGGGTGGTTTTAATGGCTCAAAAAGAGGAAGACATGTCTCCCTTAGTTAAGTTAATTAGGTAAGGAATGGCCGAGTTGACTCTTGATACACTAGGTAAGAGGATGATGCCTACCTAGTCCCATCAATAATGGATATAATGTGAACTTTAGGCCATATGTAGTCATTTCAATTTAGTGTTTGATGGGTTTCATTGAAGGAAGATGAGGTGATCAAAGAAAAGTAACCTTCAGAGGTTATGTTTGGTTTGGTTTTGGTTGGCTAGGATTATAGAGTAAGGTAACCTCCAAGATTTAGGGAGAATGTGACTCCCAAAAGTAAAATGTCAAGCTACTTCATTGGTTTGTTGGTTTGTTATGTTAACTTGATTAGATGGGTTGGGTGAATGTGATTGGTAGTTGTTGGTTTGGGTGGTAGTTATTGGTTTGTTTGGATAAGGTAAATAAGGTTGGTTTTATAGGTTTGATGGTTTGAGTTTAGTTTGGGTTGTTTGGTTGATTAGGTAATGATTTGGTTTCAATGACTCTAAAGGGAGAAAACATGTATTCCCAAGTGATCATGAAAGTATAAGGGGGAGGATAAATTCTATGATTGACAAAGACCATGATGACAAGATGGGTGGGTTTATGAACATAAAAACCTTGTCATGCTTTTACTTTGTTGTTAGTTTAGCTTGAAAATTGGGTACTAGATAGGAAAGCTAAGGTTGGTTTTTGGTAATGTTTAGGTACTTAAGAGAATCTATACTAGACTAGGTACATAGCCTGGTACTGGGGGATTGTTCCCCACACTTCACGATCCCAAAGCTAGGATGGGTTGTTTAGCCAAGATGTACCATCTGTCTAGGGCTTATACTCTGTCAGAGTATGGAATGGGCTCTCCCCTTGGTGATGAAATCCAAGTGGGATTACTAGGTAGGGTAAGGTTATCTACTAGGTGGTGAAATCCCAGTTGGGCCTTGTCTCAAGTATGTTATAGTGTGTTGATTGATTAGGTGGTGGAAGCAAGTAATGGATGCAGGGTTCATTTTAAGCCCAATAGAAATTCTATATTTATTTAGATGAACAAACAATAGAGAGAGAGAAAATAAATGCTAACTAGGAGAAGAAAGGTGGTGGGGCCCACTGGGTGTGCCAAAATGTTTTACTCAAATTTTCTCCTCATTTATTAATTTGAAAGCAAGTAGTAATACTGAAAGAGAGGGGTGTGTATGGGCACCTAGTAGAAAGTTTACATGTTGAATCTAGAAAAAATGGGGACTCTTCTTTGGCTAGGGAAGAATACCTACAGATAAGAAAGCACTAAAAGATACTTGTTGATTAGACAATAAGATGGGGGGATTGCCTAGCATATGCTAGATTCAAGAAAGCAACAACTTGCTAGGATAGTTGTCAATCCCCTTACTGATCCCTTTCTGATAAAAGGTTTGATACAAATAAAAGAAATGAAACTTACATATAATAACATAAAGGCAAATGCTATCTAATACAATAAAGGTAACATTCTTGTTCAAAGAAAACAACTAACTATAGCAAAAACTTTGTCGATGTTTATGCTAAATTAGTTTGGGGTTTGATTGTGTTTCTGGCAAGGACACAAAAAATAAGATTCAATTAAGCCTTGGTTGAGGGTTTGGTTATAGATAGGGTAATTGATCAAACAAATGTTTAGGTAATGGTTTTAGGTCAACAAAGGTTTGAGATGGGTCTAGAGGGTATAAAATAGAATACAAATAGAAGAATCTGATCAAGGTATTTAAACCTCAAAAAAGAAATAAGAAAAACATAAAACAAAGAGAAGAATACCTTTTATCAAGTATAATGGAGAAAGGGGGACAGAAAACCTAGAGTAAATTCATCAGCATAACAATACTCTAACGTCTAAGAATGATTTTGTGCAGCATTCTGGTAAGGGTGGATACTTGCAAAAAGACTTTGAAAACATGTACTTATAGATTTTTGGATCAGTTCTTTTTGTAGTTCTCCTTTTATAAGAAGAAGTTAGCAATTGTAAGTTGAAGAAGTTACTAAATGGAGTAGAGGAAAATTTGCTAATTTCAATGATTTAAAGTCATTTTTATTTGCATAAAGAAATTGCTAAATTGTGTGGTGTTTATCTTGTTCACAGGTGGAAGTCATTTTAAAATAGGATGGGAAACCTGACCAGCAATAGTCAGGCTAATCGGTGCTAGTCGAGGTCTGAGAGGAAAATGGGTAAAAAGTGGCTAAAAAGAAGTGGGTTAAAAAGGTTAAGTCAGTAAGCTAAAAAGTGGGCTAGGTTAACTAGGTGGTTAACTAAATCCAATATGGGGTAAGGGTTCAACGGTGCTTTGATAACAAAAATGGGGTAGTTTTTAAGTGTCTACACCTTTCTTTCTTTGTCATCTTTAGATGCCTTTATAAAACTATGTTCACACATGGTGTCTTCCTTACCTTTGTTGAAAATTCTCTGACTCCATGGCCCAATGGATAGGCATCTAGTGTTCTATATATACTTGTTTGGGGTACACATCCTTGAGAAAGAGCCTATGTTAGTGCCCAAAATTGCACTAGAGCAATTGGGATCTTGTCAAAAAAATGCTTAAGTTCAAAAGGGGTAAGATTTAATGTTTGTCTCACTAAAATTAGTCCAGTTTCCCTATTTTCCTTTAAAATATTGAATTCCTATTTACAATATGCCAAGTCTTATGTCTTGTTTTTGGTCCAAATAAAAATGTCCCTCTCTGTTGACATTTAAGGCTTTTAGCAAGAACACAATGACTGATGGAAATGGGTGTTCAAGATTTTTGCCTTGGACAAAAGTTCTGAAGACTTACTTTCATTAGACATTTTGTCCATTCCAAAAGCTCTAAAGAAATTCCATACCATTTGGGTCTTTAGTCTTTTTCAGGCTATTTATTTTGGACTTTTTATCCATGGAAAAAAAAAGTAGGGCACTTTCTAAGGATTTAAAACACTCTCAATTATTCTAAAGGAATTACAGGGTTCGACCAAAAGTTTTCATGGGGGAAAAACTCATGGTGAGGAGATGGATGTGTATCTGAGCCTTTTTTTAGGTAGGATTTGTTGCCTTATGTTCGAAGAATAAATTATAAGGCCTCAAATGAAATGAATTAAACCTTCAACATGTTTTGATGAATAAAGTGAGGAATTTCCCGATGAATCAAATGAATGACACATGTCTATTTTAGGGGACTCCTATGAATTTTTTTGGGGGTCAAGAGGACCTTGCACCTTTCTCAAGGTAATATGAAGGTAAAAATTGATTGAAAGTCCAAGATTACATCTAGGGTTTGACATGTGGTGGCTTCTCAAGGTTTTATAAAATTTGGGTCCTTTTTAAAGATTGCCCAATTTATCTTGAAGTAGGCAAGGTGTAGAAAGTCTCTAGGGCCTGAGTATCCAAAGTTGTAGAGAAAGTGATGCCACATGGTAGTTCCTCAAGGTTTTCTCAAATTTATCCCTTTTTGAAGATTGGCTCACTTACCTTTTGGTAGGCAAATTCAAAAGGTCCTCTAAGGCCCAAATGTTTGAATTTGTAAAGCTAAATTATGACACGTGGAATCCTTACATCTCATAAGGAGCTCGAGGCATATTTCACCACTGTACCAAAGTAAAATAATGAGTTAAGAAGTGAAAATGTCCTTGAAGTCATAAAAAGGTGCCATGACGTATTTTCCACTTGGATGGCTCCATGTGTTATGAGAAGGATCGCCTGACATAAAATAAACATTTTCTTCTTCCCTCATTTTTTTGTGAATGAGTCTCAAGTAATTAATGAGGGTGATTGGTGATTAGCCATTATGATTTAAATCATTAATGGAAAACCTAATTTAAAAATGCAAAGGATTATAACCAAGGCATTTGTATTCATTTTACATTTACCCTTTGCATTTAGAGATTATTTTTATGTCCTCGTGCTATTTGTGTGCCTTAGCTAAGTACAACATGAGAACATGATTAAGGTGAGTTATTTATGGATTTTTAGCTTCCATTGTGTTCCATCCTCCTGATTAATAGTAAGTATTCTCTTAGATCCTTGTATTGTGTTCTTTGAGAAGAGTTGAGAGGTATTTTGAGGGTTGTTTGAGTGAAATATTCATCAAAATTTGAAGTATTGCACTAGAAAGCTAGGGTAGAAATGGCGGCATCCTCAACTTCTATGAAGGGCATCATTGTCTCTGTCTTGGATGGGATTAAAGCTATAGATGTCATGGGGTTAGATTTTGTGGCCCTGTTGAACATCTTATAGTGGCTAGACCCCCTCAAGTAGTAGTTAGTGTTGGTATGACCTACATTACCCTTGTGGTAGCATTCCCCCTAGCTGCCCCATATCTTGAGTTGATTATTGCATGTGATCAAGCATAAAAACTAGACATTATGACTTGTCATTGATGGTAGCCATTTGGTTGTCTACTCTTTCATCCCTAAAGCCCTTAAAATAATGATTAGAATTCCTCCCTACCTCAAAAACATTACAGTCTCCCTGGAGGAATGCCACGAGTTTGCAGAGAAGAATGAAAAGGTAATTTGGGATATTTTTAACTCTTGTTGGCTGGCCAAGAAGAGACAAAAGGTCTACAAGATGTCCAAGAGTCTCAAACTAGAAAAATTTAATGAATTTCCCTAGTACATCATTGCCATGGTTGCTAGGATTTACGGGGTGCCCACCATAGAGAAATTTGAGCCATAGATGTTCTTGATTTTAATATACATGTTGGAGAAGTAGAATAAGTTAGATTGGGTCACTACCCTCAGTGATAATTTGATTAGGGAAATAATTTAGCTCTAAGCTACAAATATTTTAAAAGAGGCATTTACACATACATTCTACATGTCTTCTTATTTAATGTATAGCTTAGTGCATAATAGGACATTCCATGGGCTCACCAGGAACCCCAATGGAATGAGGATTTATGAATTATACCCAAAAATCACCATGGAGGGCTTTAGGAAGAACTTTTGTAGAGTCTACAATTGCTTCTTCAATATTATGATGAGTGTCTTCTTTCCTTTGAAAAGCCTCAATAGAATGCCCAGGGTGGCCAAGGAAGTATTGAAAAATGTGGTACCTCTTACATTCAATTTAGGAATTTCACATATATCAAGGTAAGTGGCTACTCAAGGTGCCCACACAAATTTTTAAGGTACTTGGATGAAAATTTGGTAGTAATGGAGCTAAGCCATCAAATGGTGCCTTTGCACAAAATGATAGAATCCAATAAGATTAACAATCCCTTCAAATTTCCCATTGTAATTGGATATTATTCATGTCTTTTAGTAGCCAAGGTGAAGGGATTAGAATAGGAAATGGGCTAGTATGTAATTGATAAGATGTTGACCAAGCCCAATTACAACATTAGATGGCTGGTGAATATGGCAACTAATGTGATATTACGTCAATCACATTATGAAGACATTTGGTCCAACTTCACCATCAAGGAGGATGTCAGGAAACTAGAATATATAAGGCTAATGGTGCAGCAGGTTATTACCTATAATATCACTCCCATCCCCAGGGACATGGTAGATGGCAAGATGACATTAGATTTAGTGTATATTACATCCAATATCAAGCGCCAACCCATCTCACAAATAGATTTTAATGTTCAGGAAAATCATACTATCCCTTGGAGATCATTTCTAATTATGAGAAGAACTTTCAACTAGATGAAGGAACATGGGGTGGATCTTGGTGCATATGACACCCCTACCCTCTAGGAACTCAAGTAAATTAAGGAGCTTAGAGGTTTCCTTCTTGAGTACAATGGTGATCTTAAAACTCTATCACCAATAGTGAAAGGTAAGGGCAAGTGCAAGCTTAGTGATGTTGATTTCACCAAGCTCATTGATGTGGAGTCTATAATAGCAACACAATCTAAGGTTGGATTGTATTTTTCAAAGATAACAAGCCTGGTAGAGAATTGGGATAAAATTATTATGGGAGAGGTTATGTTGGTCAGTGTCACCCCATATCCATTTTAGGAAAGGGAGCCCCAATAATGCCATTTATTTCAATGACCATCCCCATGGCCAATCCATCCTTAGTTCCACATGCTCCATGAACACAACAAGAAACAACTACCCCTCCCCAAAAGATATATTTAAGAAAGAGGGGAGGTGAGGATGAAGGGGATTAGACCAAAAAAAATAGGCTTATTTAGACTCTACAACCTCCAAGTAGATTTATTACGAGGAGGAAGGAGGTTGTGTTTAAGGATCTACCCTCTAAGGAAGTCCCTATAAATAGAAAGGAATACCAGGCCTCATATGACTAGAGGGTAAGGTATACTAAGTGACAATGAGGATAGGCCCATTACTGAGGTGATCAATAAGTGGTGTATTTTCATTCCTCAATTAAAAATTGGGTAGAGAAATCTGAGGTTAAGGCCCCAAACCCCAATGAAGGCCCTGATGATGGACTTATTTATAGAAGAGGGACCCTCAGTATTAGAAAGCAAAGGTGATGAGGAAGACATCCTAACCTCAAATGATCTTTTATTTTTTGATGATGTTTTACAGGTTGGTGTTGAGGCAACTATGTAAGCTCAGGCCCCTCAAAATAAAGAAGCAATTTCATCAGTCACAAAAGCATTTGTTGATAATGTTATTGCCCAACCACTAAGTTAAGGTGATCAAGGTGGAGTAGAAGATTTGAGAAAGCCTAATGAAAGAGATGCAACAAATCTAGAATAGGATGTTCAAATGACCACTAATCAAGAAGAGGTGGTTGAGTAGGAAAAATCACAAACAACTTTGTAATCACCTCAAGATGCCCCTTCCCCTCCAAAGGTGTCAAGTTTAGCACCAGAGGATAAGGCAAGTATAGAGGAAGGTGGGAAAGCAAACTTGTAAATTGGTAGCCCCACCCATATAGAAATAAATAAGGAGTTGGATGGCTTAAATAAATATGTTGAGGAGGATGTTTCAGGGAATGATGCTTAAATTGAATTACCATGAGATCTTCTCCCTTGCATCAAGGTCCATGACCCAACCCATAATAAAGGTCTTAAGGCTATGACTAGTGAAGATTTACTTGAAGGTAATAAAGATGTCACCATATCATCATCTGTGCCTAACACCCAAGAAAATAAAGGAGGTGAATTAGCTGGGCAGCTTTCCAGCCAGTCAATAAAACAAGGAAGTTTGATTGAGAAGTTTATCAAGGAATCTCATCAACCTGGGTTGGAGTTTGATGTTTTGGAACAGATAGAGCTAACCCTAGAAAAGGAACATGGAGTGGATAAGGGTGGTGAGGAGAAAGAGAGTGATGAGGAGAGTGAACATTTTTTTTTTGTGACCACAACTAAAACCTATGGTACTCCCTACATATAGTACTTCATTGACACTACCCTTCACTATCTTGAGGCCATCAACAATGTCTACCACTTCAATGGGATTTCAGACCAAACCCATTCTTTGGGTCAAAGAGCAGGTCAAACAAAAGAGAGACATTATGAGAAAAATATGGGAGATTAATATAATGAAGATCACTTAGGCACATAAGACAAAGCCCCTTAAAAAGTATAGAACACATTCCATAACCACCTTCACCATGATGAGAGAAAGGAATGTCAAGATAGCTATCCCTTCACTTGATGCTTTGAATAAAGATGCTCCACTCAAAAGTTACACTATCTATAGATACAATCTATGGGAACCATCATGAAATGAGCTAAAGCATATCTCACAAGTCTTAGCTAACATGGTGGCACATAGAATGGATAAAGATAAATCCACCATGAAAGAGTTGAAGGCAGAGAACAAGGCTATGATCCAATACTTGCAAAAGTTACTGAGTGATCCTAAATTAGTAACTCTAATTATGAATATGGCTCCAAGTCATCTCCATCTCTCCTTTACATCACTTGACTGCAACTAAATTTATTATTTAAAGACCAGAGGATGAGCAAATGAAGACTGTCAACAAGACTTAGGTGCTAAGACAGAAGAAATAATCCACGCGACATTTAAATGCTTGAGTGACATAGTGAAAAATAAAAGAAAGTGTGATGCCCAGATGTTTTCCTATGAGGTAGACACTAATAAGTGGGAAGAAGATTGATAGAAGATGAATGAAATCTATAATATGAGTATCAACACCTTGATTATAAAGAAGATCATTAATTTAAATAATCATAAAAGGCCCAACGAGTATCAAATGGAAATCAAGCATCATCTAATGATATTCAAAGATGACATCTTCAATTTGAAAGGAGAAGAACAATCTCTTAATATCATGACCAAAGAGATAGATGCCATGCTAAGGAAGATGGTGAGCCTTGATGGCATAAATGATCTATGGGAGGAGGCAGTGTATGCTGATCTAAATAACCTCATTAATGCATCACAAAAAATACTTTGATATTCAGAAGATAAAATAATTGGTGTCACTTGATAAATATTGTAACCAACTCAAGGAACTAATTAGATAGAAGTAGACCACATTTCAGTGAACTACCACCTAGCTTGAATACTATAGAGTCAAATTCAAATACCAAGCAGGCCCAATCTAAGCAAGTCTCATCCTCATGCTTGAGGAATACATCAAATACAAAAATAGGTTGGCAAAGGATTAAGTCATTCAGATTAATTCTAGAAATTGATTGAACATTTCAATTTATTTCGAGCTAGCATCACCTTTCCCTCCTCGTCACTCCCCTTTTCCCTTCTCTTCCCTTTTATTTTCTCATTTCTCAATGGGAAACCATTATTCTTTTCTTGATAGTGGCACATCCCTTTAGAGGTAGTTTTTGTAATCATGTACATAGGAAAGGGATATTTTGTTTGTTATGCAAGAAGACAAAGGTTTATTATGTCTCTTGTAGAATTTGACTCCAAGTAGATAATTAAAAATATTATTCCAAAGTGGAGGATCAATTTTTCCATCATCATAGGAGCATGTGCATAATATGATGTATCATGTTTGTTACAAGGTCTAACATAATCCAGGCTTGTGAAGGAATCTTCCAGTTGGAGCATGTTTAGGAATATGATAGGCTTAGCTCAAATTTTATAAGTAAAGGGGGTATGTAAAACTTTTGGTGTCAAATTGATTTCTTATGCAAAATCATTGGTAAGATTTTAGAGCATTACATATGTCTTCCTTGTTACAAAACTTTCTTACACTATGTTGATACTGTTATTTTTCTCAATACACATTGTAATCATTTCCAATTAAAGTGATAAATGAAATTTACTTGTGATTTCCATTCTCTTTCTATTATTGAAATATAATGACACATTTTACATGCTTAGTTGATTGGTGATCTGATGCATTCATCTTTATGGTGGTCATTTAGAGTGTGTATCTAGATTATGAAATCCTCTCTATTTTGAGATTTGGGAATAGGGTGTTGATAGCCTTTTTAAGGGTTATCTTGGGCTCATGGATTCAACTAAAAGGAGTTATTGAAGGATATTACCTATTCATGTTTTTATTTTCATTTACGTTAGATCATTGATACATTTTTTAGTAAAGGCAATGTAGCAGTTTACTTGATCTTCTTTGTGCTTGTGTTAACCCTCCACTTTCAATCTTTATTAACTAATAGTTTTTGTCCTACCTTATTTTACCTTGCATATAACACACCCTCTACATATCTAAAGTGTTATTTTCATGCGAGCACATAAATATTGTATACATGGCATGTGTTTGTATTTTTTACAGTAAATATCAACATTGTAATCTCTTATTCAACCCCCTATTGTTGAAAATTCTTTAGAATGGAAGTGTAGACAACTAAATTTCATTTAGTGTCAAAATGCACCTTAATCGTTCTTCCTAAGTTTATTAATCATTCTTCGTAATTTAATAATCAATATTTATTCTTAAAATTAATTAATTAATTTATTCAAATACTTTTGAAAAAGTCAATTATGCACCTTTTATTCTTTATTTTTATTCTTTAATTTACCAATTCAAACTTCTCCCACTTTTCTCTCCCTCATCCCAACCAAATCCATGAAAACCTCCACTTCTTATGACTCCTCCACTGATTTTTCAATCCATTTTGACTAAGTTTGCTAACCAACCCCTCCTTTTCCTCACCTAGTTGAAATAGTCTCCATCTTCATAGATGAGGACTCATCCTCAACTCTTGATCATTTGGAACCTTGAAAAATTCCAATTGATCTCCCACTACCAGATCATAATCTAGGATTCTATAAATAAGCTTGAGAATCCTCATTTTTAAGAGACACAAAATCTAGAGAATTCATGGTTTTTCATTTCTTTTTGTCACAGAGGCTTGTTTTTTATGTGTTTTCATGGTCAAATCAAATCTTGCATCCAAAGCAAATCAAAGTCAATATTTTGCATCCAAACACTGCCTGTTTCACCTTTGCATTGGACATGTGAGCACCACATTTTATAGAGTAAATTGAATATAAATTGCAATAGAGGATTCTTGTGTCTAAACTGTGAAGGTTTTTGATTATTGATTCTTGCATTTATTGCTCTAAGTTTGGTAGAATTTAGCTTAGAATAGACTTGTTCTTTGTCTTTACACTTTTTAATTCATACATTTTTGGCATGACCAGTGGGACCTAACCACATCTTTTTAATCTTCTTATTTTCTTTGTTCACTTAGGCAATATTGATTTCTTCATTTTTATTATTTTTTGTTTGTCTCTTGCATTTAATTCATGTGTTTTTTGAGTTGGCACGAACTACAAGTTGTTGTTTGGGATTTCATGTTCAACTGTATGTTTTTCCTGCAACAGTGATTTTGGAGCATATTTTAGTGATTTCATTAAACCAAACAACATTTTTGTCACTTTTACCACATTTTTGTGCTTTTTTCTATATTTTCTAGGTGAACAATGATTTTTTACTAGAACATCAATTTTGCTAGACAACAATGATATCATTTAGTCTTGCAATGATTTCATGTTTTTTTTAGCAAAATTATCATTTGGTGCAATGATATCATGTTTTTTCATAGTGATTTTGTCATTTTGTGTAGTATATCATCTTTCTCTATAGCGTTTTTGTCAAACAGTGATTTTGTTGTTCTATGTAGTGATTTTGCTAAGCATAATAGTGATATTGTTTATGTAAGCCTTTTCTATTTTCTATCTTTTACCTGTGTGATCATTTTGCAATTTCACTTTTTTGACTTAACTATGTTACAACAATTTTGTCACAGAGGCTTGTTTTTTATGTGTTTTCATGGTTTTTCATTTCTTTTTACAAGTTATCTTATTCTTTAGTGCAAGAAAAACAAACTAACACCTTGTTTGTAGAATGTTGGCTAAATAAAATTATAAAAAAGTAAAAAATCAAACCAAATTTATTTCATTTGTTTTCAATAACATCTTTCATTTTCAGTCTTTGGCTCCTAGTAAATAAATCACACTGTATATTCTACAAAGTAAATTTGTTTGTTGTTTTTGTCTTCTTGTTTGGTTGCAAAGGTTGTGTATGGTCTTTCCTTGGCATCACATTAGTGGTGATACTTGGAAATCAAAAGTAATATTGTAACTAATCTATTACCCTAGTTGATCTTGTGTATGCTCTTTCCATAGTGTCACACTAGTGATGATACTTGAAATTTTAAAACAAGTATTAACTCTTTATTTTTATTTTATTAGGGGCTCTATTGACCATGGATTTCACCACCATGTAATAAGCCAAACCCCATTTTCTAGTGGTGTATATGAATCGAGACCCAACTATTTTCATTTCCTAAGTGGTTGTGTGTTTTAAGTACATCAAGACTTGAGGGGCTTTCATGCTCTAATACCTAGGGTTTTAATAGCTGACTCAAGATCTTATATTATCGATTGTCAACACACTGAGACCCTTATGACTATGTTGGGAACTTTGGGAGAAGACCCAATAATGTGCATCTATATATCAATCTCTTCTATAATTTTATTCCCCATAAATAAGCCCATGTATACCTTAATCCTAGGAATGCCTCATTGCCTGGTGCATCAATTAGCGGTTAGCATCAAAAAGTTATTTTCCCCACACCTTCAAAATTAGACTAAATGGGTCATGGGCATGGTAGGATCCTCCATGGTTAACACCTTGAAATATTAGGCCACAACTAAGAACACGGATGAGTAAGTGACAATGAAAAGCTTAAAAATTGTTCAAAACCTTTTTTTGCCTAGTTTTCACCCTTTTGTGCAATTACTTGTTTGTTTAAAATGGAAATTGTTTGTTGTTTCCTTGTGATTTACCATGTGCTGAAAATCCTTATTTTTAAAACTAATTCCTTTCAAAAATTCACATCCTTAAAAGTAATTGGTTCAAAATTTAAAGCTTTTTAGTCAAATCATTAGTTTATTGTAATTTTAGATTGTCCTTATTTCTTCAAAATATTTTTTTTCTTATTTATTTCCAAAATAATTCCTATTACATGTCAAATTTCCATGTTAAATCCTCATGCAAGGGAAGAGCCTTTTGGAAATGACCCCTTTCAGTTTCCTAATCAAGAGCATCATATAGAGATACATGAAATTACTGAACATGAAGATGAGGAGGGAGATCCCTATCAATATGAAGGTATCCCCAAAGCTACCCAACCTCCACCATCCCTAAATAAATACATCATGTCTAATAAAAATGAAGTGCTACTTTGGGTCTTAGGTTTTGGTGCCGAATTTCCTCTTGATTTTGATGTGCATAACTTGTAATACCTCATCGCAAGTAAAGAGCCTTCTCCTACCAATGTTAATCAAAAAAATCTCAAAATATATTTATAGGGTAGTAATTCCCTCATTACTTCTTTATGGATTCATCCCCAAGTCTCCCAAGACAAAGGGAAAACCATCTCACATGAAAAGTCATCCCAAACTAGCCATGGTTTTTTTGCTGAAATCCATGCAAATCAAGGAAATCAAGAGATGATGAATTTGCAATCTCATCAATTGAATAACCCATTTGGTAATTAAAGAGTGTCATCTAACTCCTCATTTAACTGATATTCAATTGGTCTCTTATCAAACAGGGCTGGTGTCCAAAGCCATCTGCAATAAAGTATGGGATGGTAGATCTAGAAGTCTACTTATGTGGTGCTTGTTGATCCTATTCTAACTTTGTCTAAACTACTTGATTCACACTTTTGATGAAAAAGAAAGAAATCGAATCAATACACTCTTTTGATGGAAGTAAAATATCACACTCCTATTTTACGTTTGCAGGGAAAGTAAATTCACACTTCTACTTACAAAAATAAATTTGCTTCACACTTCTGCTGTAAAAGAAAACATACTTTGTGTAGAAAAGAAATGAAATAAGAAAATACTTTTTTTTAAATAATAATTTATTTTGATTTTTTTTATAAATAAATGTAAATAGTAACAAGATTCTAACTAATAAAATAGAATTTAAATACCGTACACAGTTCCTAGTTCCAAGGAGAGTGGGCCCTTGCTCCTCTCAGACTCAGGAACAAAGATTAACCAATACTGGAAACTTGAAGTATTAATTCATAGAAATGAAATGATTACAATGTAGCTGAAACCTATATGCTTTTAAAATATATAATTCTTTATTTTTTATTTTCTCTATATCCTCTATTTCTTCTCTCCCTCTCATAGTCAAAAGTCTTACACTTTATACTCATACAATCAACTCAAAATAGGATGCAAAAGAATAGAACTCCTGGTCGATCCCTTCATCCAAAGATAGGAGATTGGATATCTAAGAGATATAATTATTTATATGAAATAAATATCCTATCCTATAATAGTCCTAAAATCTGATTACATACAAATTTATCAAAAACAAGTCCTTCAAAATAGCAGGCGGTTATTTTCCTTATTTAATTCTAGCCAGAATGGTTCTTTCTTATCCTATCTGGTCTCCATCTTCCCGTTTGTGATGTTGTCCTTAAAAAATTATTAGAATTGACCCTATGGAGTCCATATAAATGAGCCTGTGGAGTCTGTAGAAATAAGCCTATGGAGTCTGTAGAAACAAACCTGCAGAGTCCGTAGAAACAAGCCTGCAGAGTCTGTAGAAACAAGCCTGCAAAGTCTGTAGTTCTACTATATGAGGATCAAAATGGAATGTTCACTATACATCGACTATGTCTTCTTCTTGAGAATTCTTCACACCAAATATCACTAAAACATGTTATGTATTAGACATTAATGATAAAGTAAAGGTTCAGTCTTTGGTTTAATATAAACAAGACAAATATCTATTTTCCATGTAATAGTTATATAAGAATCTAAGATTTGTATAAGATAATATATTTTGAGAGATGATTTGAATGAAATAACGTGTCAATTATGAGCCATATTTTGAGCTCATCATCTCCTCTAAGCTTTACCTTTTGCAAGTCCCATTGCAAACATTTATTAGCATTCATAGCTCTAGCTTCTGCTTTCTACACTCTAACTCAAATCATATTCATCAAATTTATCTATTATGTGTCTATCTATGTTGCTAGTAAATCTCTGATGTATTTGAATCATTTGTTTCCATATACTAAATTGCTCTTCTATTATGGAGCCTAACTATGCCATCCTGGAATAGGTCTAATCAGCAAAGGGGGTCTATATCTCATACCAATCCATTTATGTTCTCCCCTAGAGTTGATTACCTCTATTAAAATTTCTATAATTGAGGATGCTCCTCTCATACTCCATCTTAAGTTATTTGGGGACATGACTTCTCGCCTTTTAAGAGGTACTACAAGTTGGTCCCATCTGTTTACACTTGCAACCATTACTAAATCAAAACTCTATCTTGAAAACAAATCAAAAGAAATAGTACAATCATATAGAGCCTGTAAATAATGTGTTTTAACCTCATCATTTAACAAAGCATAGTTAAAATTATATTTGATCAATCTGGGAATAGGAAAGGTTGGTCTGACACATAATCCTATAGTCTTAGCATAATTTGTATAGTCTTTAAATCTGCCTTCCCATGCTATTTGATTTTTGAATGTAGAATGTAAGATTCTCAGTTGAACTTCTCCTACATGAAGATTTATCAAAAACTTATTGTGCTCATGATCTCCTAGAATCAAGTCATGAAAATAAAATTCACAAACCAAATCTTGCTAATCAGGTTCAGCACTATAAAAAATTTCCAAAAATGTTGGCTGTAAAATTTTGTAAGAAAGATGATAGGAGATCCATAGAAGCTACCATCTGTAAAATTGTTCAAATAAAAACAAATTGTATGTACGAGAAGGATTCCTACATGCCAAAAGAGTTTCTTCTAATTTGCATGCATCTTGCAAATTTTCTTCTAACTCTTGGACTTTAGCCTCTAATTCTTTCTTTTCATTTTCTAAGAGTTTGTTTGAAGAAGTTGCATCTTTATTTTTTTGTTTAAGTACAGAATATTCTTCTTCAATTTGATGTAGTATTTACAAGGGAGGAATATCTGGATCACTTTTTTGACAACCATGGTCAACAAATACCTTAGGAGAAGAAAGTGCAATAGCAGTTGCTTCAGGAGAGTTTACCAAATTCTGCAATCTCTTATTTTCCTTCTTCAAATATTTTATATATATCCAAAGACCAATCTATTCATCTTTATGTTCTTTTATTATTTCCTCTAATCTGTGAATTTCTATTGTATGATCAGTAGATACTGTTATTCTGTCATCGTCGGTTGATTAAAGTTGCCGACATTGGTTAGTCTGCCAATGTTGATAGGGGCAATGGTCGATGTCAGACTGGGCAATGGCATTGGATTTGTTTCTAGTCTGCGTATGATCAACATAATGGACTGGGATGTCTGTGAGAGCTTGTGTAGGTTTCTAGAGCAATAGATAGGGTCTTAGGAGGGACAAGGAGTAGAGGATAGGTTGTCAAAAGGGAGTAGGGATATGGGGAAGGCCTCTCAGCCTCTTTGGGAAGAAAGTTAGGTCTGGTCTGGTTAGTCACTGAGTCTGGTTGGTAATGTTTAGAAATAATGAAAAGAAACTAATTGCTTATACATTCTAAATCATTGAAATAGTAAAGAGGGGAGAAGAATACTTAACTATTGCTTGGTGCAGAGTGAGAGGTGTTTGAAGTGCTTGTACCTATTGTGTCTGTACCCAGAAGAGCGTTGGTTGAAGTCTGATGATTGATTTCAGAGAGTTCCTGTTGATGTCTAGGTCTGAGAGTCGAGAGAGGAAGAGAGGTCAAATTCTGGGTCTATGATTTAGCATCCAGTGCTGTGATTTTAGCATCCTAGGGGGAAGAGAATTTGCCTTTGGGTTGTTTTAATCGATCGACGTCAGCGATCCCACCAGCATCGGTCGACTGGTAACCGATGTCGGCGGATAGAAGATAGGAAAAAGGCTATTTTTAGCCTTTTACCCATTCCTCCATTTGCCAAGTTTAGTGGTCATGGTAAAACGGTCAAAGGCAGGTTTAATAGGCATGAGAGGTTAGTGGGAGAGTTGAAATAGGTCATAAATTGGTCATAGGGTGATGGGAGGCATCCAAGGGGAGGTATCCAAGGCGGGGTGTGTCCAAGGGTGAGGTGTCATGGGTGAGGTGTCAAGGGAGGTGTTATTAATTTAAAATAAGTTATTATTTTAAATTAATAAGTGTGTTGGTTAGGAATGTGTAGAAGTGGACCAAGGGGACCAAGGGGGAGAGTCGACCAAGGAGTAGACACAATTTTGGTGTCTACATTTGCCCCTTTTTGTCTTATTGGTTGTTCTGATGAACTGCAAGACAAAAATAGGAGTAGGTTGCCCCAGGTATGGGATGAGGTAGTTTTTTCCCTATTGGTTGTTATAATGAACTGCAAGACAAAAATGAATGTAGGTTGCCCCGATTATGGGATGAGGTATTCCCCCTCAAAGCGGGAGTCGAAGGAAGGGACCCTGATATCGGGTGTCGATTTGATAAATAGTGGATGGATATGGTGAAGTTTGAGTGTGAACACTGCAATAGTTGAGATTGCATGCATACCACTTCATGAGATGGGTCAGGTCAAATTATCACAAGTCAAGGGTCGAGGAGTGCTAAAATTTAAATAACCGGTCTCCAACATTTAGTCATAGCTGATTGGGTTATTTGATCCAAGTTGTAGCTCCTATGGTCATTGTGTTCCAAGTATCTCAGGCTCAGGAAGTGCTCTTGGAAAACACAAAAAAGGTCACAAGTAGTGGGGATCAACTTGCTCGTGATCCAATACTTGTGAGGGTCGAAATGTGGGTTGTAGACAATTTTGCTAACCATTCGTGAAGTAGCAGACATGCAATCAAAACAACCAAGGCATAGTTGTCTTGAAAGTGGTCATGGTATAAGGAGATAGTCATGATCTCTAAGGTCATTGGTCGAGTCAGGTTGAGATAGGTAGTTGGTCCATTAGATGGACGGACAAAGGAATGGCTGAGCTAACCTCAGAAGACCCCGTGTCAACTGAGTGCTGCCTACATAGCCCCTGTTTGAAGGGCCTCAGGCTAATGTAGTTCTCCCTAAAAGGGAGGAAGAGGGTCGGTTATGGACGTGGGTTGGACGAGGTTAAGTCATGGTCAAAGGTAATATGGTTTGTCCATCAGATAGACGAACAAATGGATGTGGCTAAGCTAACCCTAGAAGATGTCACGTCATCTGAGTGCTACCTACATAGCCCCTGTTGGAAGGGCCTTAGACCAATGTAGTTCAGGCGAGGAGTCAAAATGGTGGATGATTGGTTTGGTCAGGTTAATTCATGGTCAAAGGTAATATGGTTTATCCATTAGATAGATGAACAAACAGATGTGGCTGAGCTAACCCCAGAAAATTTCATGTCATCTGAGTGTTGCCTACATAGCCCTTGTTGGAAGGACCTCAGACCAATGTAGTTCAGGCGAGGAGTCAAAATGGTGGATGATTGGTTTGGTCAGGTTAAGTCATGGTTAAAGGTAATATGGTTTGTCCATCAAATAGATGAACAAACGGATGTGGCCGAGCTAACCCCAAAATATGTCATGTCATCTGAGTGCTGCCTACATAGCCCTTGTTGGAAGGGCCTCAGACCAATGTAGTTCAGGCGTGGTTGATAGGTTGGTTTGGTCAGGTTATAAATGATGAGGGTATGATGATGTTAAAACCTTTTTCATATTATGTGATGGTGTATTCTATAACATCGGTTAAGTGGTCTTTCATCCCTAACAATTTTCCATATTGGTGATGGTGTATGCTAAAAATGAAATGAGTTTATTTATGCTTCAGCAAGTAATGGTTTATGCTTGACATAAATTGTGTGGTCGATAGTTTCCATGTGTATTGTTGTCCATATAAACTATGCGAAATGGACTATGATAGTGTGAGTGGTCTTGGAAATGTTTGGGTTGGTTTGGTTTGGTTCGGAAGATGATTTGGTTATGTGTGACCAAGATGTATAAGAAGTGAAAGGCGCATTGCTCTTTCATTAACAAGGACCATAATGGTAGCATATGTAGGGGTTTTTAGAAACAAAAGCTCGTTCATGCATTACGTCGTTGACCATTGGTTGTGTTAGAGAAGTAATCGAATCACTTTGACATTAAAATGAGCTCAAAATCCCTTGAGTAGGTGATGTGATATGTTAGGATAGGGTAACATCTTTTAGTAGGGACAACTTTGCCCCTTTTTATAGGAGACCCTGAGAATGACTATAAGTCAAGTCCATGACCTTTTTTTTTTGGAGACTGATCAATGCGGGAAGTCTACATGGGGATGTCATTTTGTTTTGTGGTCATTTGTGAAGCTGATCGATGCGAGAAGCTTCTAAGAGAGTGCTATTTGTAGCAAGATTTTAGGCATAGCCATCCTTCGAGGGATTGGTCTATATTTTTGATTTATATATGATTAAATGACTTTGAATAACTATCCTTCAAGGGATCAGTCTATCAATTACAACAATTATGTAGCTGTCCTTCGAGGGAGCAGTCTGCATTTAAAATTTATGACCTTTTGATATTGGCATCCCAATTTTATATTTTTTTTTTTTGACTAAATTTTTAGTCATGGATAAGACTATAGAAGTTCAAGGGTTCCCTTTTTATTAGGACAAAGCATCCATATTTTATAAAAGGGTCACATAGTGTTTGCTTTAGGGAAACAGGGTTGAAAGAAATAAGGATTAAGATGACAGGGATTGCTCAAGGGACGAGCTCAAGTTAATTGTCAAGTGAATGAGTACTTGACTAATAGTAGAATGGTCACAGATGTAAGTTATTAAAGGGCTCAGGTTTTGGTCGGCCTTCAAGAGAAGACAGACGATAAGTCCCTGATCTATACTTGTGCATGATGATGTAAGGTCTGAGCCAATTAGGAGCAAACTTGTCTCGTTTACTTCTTTCCAAATTGGTCACGTGTTAAAGATGATTAAGAAGTTGGTTGATGTTTGGTCGATGCTTGGTTGGTTGATGTGTTGTTGGCATGTTTGATGCTCGGTCGAGGCTTGGTCGATGCTTGGTCGAGGCTTGGTCGAGGCTTGGTCGATGCTTGGTCGAGGCTTGGTCAATGCTTGGTCGATGCTTGGTCGATGCTTGGTCGAGGCTTGGTCAAGGCTTGGTTGAGGTCAATTGATATTTGGTCGATGCCGTGATAGTCAATATAGAGTCAAATTCCCCCAGTTATTTTGGTGATGAGGAGAATATTTGAGAAATGGTTGGATAAGATGGAGAGAAGACATTGAAGCTTCTCTTCGTCAAGGAGTGTGATGCAAGGATGCATCTTGTGAATTTGTTGCCTGATAGATTTAGTTTAAAAGGACGAGATGCTGATTTGCTAGGTTGGAGTTTGGAATCTCAGAATTATGGTCGGTGATGGAGGCAATGGTTGGTAATGATTGGACTAAGGTAGCTAGTGGTTGGGGGTCTTCAAGTTGGACCTCCACTACCTATAAGGCTTTGATTAAGGCTTGATGATGTTGTGGAGAGCTTTTTATGAGGTCATACAAAGATGTCTTCACACAAGTTTGGTGAAGTTGTTTCACCATGGGGTCATGAATTGGCTTCAAAGATGTTGATCGAGATGTGCCCAAGATAGTAATCTTAGGTTTTGGTTCTAGTGAGGGCTTGACGAATGGATATGTTTGAAGGAGAGAAACCTTCTCTTGCCCTTTATCCTATATGGTTTGTGACCCATTGGCCACATTGATGGTGTTGATTTCGAACAAAGGGGGATAAGGCGGTCGAGGAACCACAGTTTGATGATGGGCTCCCGATTTAGGTGAGGATGTTTGAGAGGCATGGGATGGTGTCGATGGTTTGTTGAAAAAGTGGTCAAGAGGATCCTTAATGGAAGAGGTGTCCTTTTTGAAGCGTTGATGAATGACCACTTTAAGAGTGCAACAATGCTCAATGTCATGTCCAGGTGTGCGATGATACGCACAAAATTTAGTGTCGTCGAACCAAGATGGTTTTAATCTGAGAGTTGATGAGTGTGATGGTCAAAAGGTTTGGTAGACATGGGAAGGTGTTCAAGATTTGTTGACAGTATCCTCAACAAGAAGGGTGTCTTTCTCCATGAATTGGGGGATGGCAACCTTAAGGGCACAACAATTTTTAGTGTCATGTCCAGGTGTGCGATGATATTGGCAAATTTTAGTGTCATCGAACCAAGACAGTTTTGGTTTGAGAGCTTGGTATGGCTTAATAGGCGGAAGAGTGATGTTAGAGGATTGTAAAAATTGGCATAATAGCAAGGTGTAAGAACCTGCTAATGGGTCTGCACGTTGTGTTGCAGTAAAAGTTGACAACTTCTATTAAGAAGCTGTTGAGGGAGTGGTTTGTACCATCTTTTTATTTGGCGGTGTGGTCAAATGCATGGATGACACTTTTGTGGTAGGAGGCATTAGATGTTTTGAAAGAGGTATGTTTTTGTTAGGTGTTGATAGTAATGGAGGTGATTTGTTTTTGTTGGGTAAAGGGAGTAATGGAGGCAACTTGTTGTTGATAGGTGTTGGAGTAGGAAGCACTCCTTTTAAGGTGGAGGGATGTGGGCCCAAAATGGAGGGCAATGATGATGGTGGGAGAAAATTTATCTAATGTGGTTTAGTAGCCTTCTTTGGTTTGGTTTGAGGGCCACTATTGTGGGGGGTCAGGTTTAAGTCTACCCTCACCGGATCTTCTTCAACCAAAGTGGGTGAGGTGACGAGTTCCTCTCTCAGTGGAGAAGGGATTGGAGATTGTGGATCCTCAAGAGGGCAGAGCATAGGGATGGTGATGGCTTTAGCATGTGGTCGAGGCATGGGAAAAGTATGATCCCCCATTGTTGATAAGAAGGATGAAGGTGAGGCTACCGGTGCTGGTATGGTCAAAGCGTCCTCCAATATAAGAGAGGTCAATGGAGAACTAATAGGAGTAGAAGGTTCATCCCCCTGTGATGGACTAATAGGAGAAGAGGGCTCTTCTTCTTATGATGGACAAATAGGTTGATTAATCTCTTCAGACTGTGAGAGAGGTTGGTTAGGCATAAGAGGTGAGACCGTGTTGACTTTGCGTATATTACACTCTTGGGAATCATCGGCCATGGTCTGCACATTGTTTTGGCTAGGGGATGGTTAGGGAAAGGTTATCTAAAGATGTTGATGTTTTGATTTGGTGGTGTGTTTGGGTTATCCAAAACAAGATCACCTTTATCTATCATGTCTTGGACAATGTTTTTGAAGGTTTTGCAGTTGTTTATGTCATGGCTCTAGACACGGTGATAATGACAAAAGTCATTTTCCCTGTACCATGCAGGGATAGGTTTTGAGGGGTCAAATTGAGGTGGTTGAATTTGGGGGAGATTGAGGACCCCCTGTCTGATGAGTTTATCCAACACGAATGCATATGATTCTCCTAGAGGAGTATACTGATGCTGTATGTATTGTTGTTGGAATTGTCTTGTGATTCTTTGAGATGTGGAAGGTTGAGATTGGTTGGTTGTTGTCAAAGATGATGGCCTAAGGACCACAACATTTTCCAATCCTTTGGACTTGATGTTGGAAGAAGAAGGTTGGGAAGAAGGGTCGTTTGACTTTGTGTTGGGGTTTTTACTATGCAATCTGACCTTGTTTTCTTCGATCGCGCGGAGTTCAAGCTTTCTGGCCATGGTGAAAGCTTCATCAAATGTGCGTAATGTTTGGACCCATAGAGTAGATGAAATATGTTTGGCACATGCCTGTGAAAAGAGATCAATGAGATCGAGTTGAGGTAAAGAAAAGGAGAGTTGGTTGATTAAGCCTCTCCATTGAGCAATGAAATCAGCTATTGATTCATTGTCAAATTGTCTGATAGAGTATAGGTCCGTGATGGAGACCTTTTTGGTGATGTTGATAGAAAAGTGGTCAAGGAAAAGTTGGGCTAGTTGAGTGAAAGAAAAGATAGAATGACTGGTAAGGGAGCTATACCAGTTGAGGGCAGCACCAGAAAGCAACATGGGGAATGTGCATAGTAACAATGCATCATCATATGATATAAGGTAACAAGCATGTCTAAACACTCATAGATGTTGTTGTGGGTCTTCCTTACTCTGAAAGCGAGTAAACTATGGAAATTCCCACTGACTGGGATATGGTTGGATTGGGACAGAGGGATGAATGGGTTCATTGCAAATTTGTTCATATGAAAGAACATTGCTTGAACCGGAAATGGATGTCTTAAGATTAGACATTTTGTCCATCAACATTTTGATTAGATCAGTTGATGAATTTGCAGGTGGGGCACCCCTAGGTTGTAAGGTGCTTGGAAGGTATTAGGAGGGGTGTATGATGTAGTTGGTTGCGCTTGTATAGGCGCAACATATTGATAACTAGTCATAAGGACAAATGTTGAAGCTAGGGGTGGTTGTGTCATGAAGTTAGAAGGCACAAATTGGCTTGATGTTGCTATAAGTGGTTGAATGGCGGCACTGGTGAAAGGATAGGTAGTCACTTCTGTGTTTATAGGTGCAAGAGTGTGTGGAGTCGAGACAGTCAAGTTCTGAAAATGTGACGAACTTGGTTGAATTAAAGAGTCTCGCATTTGGCTCTTAGCGAGATAGTGTTGGAGAGCCTTGACATTATGGTCAAGGAATCTCTCAAAAATTTTATCCCCTTTAGGAACAATAGGAGATTGATCGGGGGTTGACTGGATAGGAGAATATTTAGTGTCTAAAGTACACTCCATTAGGGGACTTATTATGGAGGGCGAAGGTAGAAGTGGTTATTGCCTTGCATGGTCAACAAGAGTTTTGGTTTGACTACGTGTCAAAACCATTCAAGGTAAAAAAGGGGTTGGGTTCCAGAAACTATGTTTTTTTTAGTTTTAGAAACTCAGAATGTGTGTCTAACAGCAAGAAAGTTGGGTTTTAAGCCTGTTGTTTTGGAAGAAGGATTTTGACAGTGACCGACATCAGTATAAAAACTAATGCCAGTGAATAAAGGGGCCGATGTTGGTCAAATAACCTATGTCAGTAAAAATAGGTTGCCGACGTCGATGGAAAAACTGATGTCGGTGACTGTGTTTCCAGAAACTTCAAAAGACTGAAAGTTTTTGGAAGAAAGAAGAAAGTCTAAGTTATTCTTGAAGCCCAGAATGCGACCTCACCAGCTCAAAAAATTAGATAGAGACAGAAAAATAGATGAAGACAAGCAAACTCTAACATTAAATTCCTAAGAATAAGTTTTAGAGTCTTGTTGGCTTATGCCTTAGAAGAGTATGTTTGGGAAGTTGGCTTTTAGAACGGGTCCTAAAAGAAGCAGTCTAAGGTTGGTTTCGGGTTAGTTTCAGTGCTCAAAAGTCTATATTAGGTTTTGTACATGGCCTGGTGCTAAGGAGCAAGCTCCCCTCACTTTATGAGCCTAGAGATAAGCTGGGTCGCTTAGCCAATATATACTTCCCCTAGAGTTTATACTCTGCCAGAGAACAGAGTGGGCTTTCCCCTTGGTAGTGAAGTCCAAGTGGGATTACCAGGAAGGGTAAGGTATCTGCTAGGTGATGAAATCCTAGTCGGACCTTGTCTCAGGTATGTTTAGATGTTTGATTTGTGATAGTGGTATGGGCGTGTAACATAAGTGCACTACGATTTATTCATAATGCACTTTTAATTACTAGATCACTTTTAATTACTAGATGTGAGAGCTAAGTATGCATTCAGGCAAAAATGAGATGCAATAGATTTTAAGCCCAAATCAAAATGTTTTGTTCAGATGCAAACAAGTGAGAAGAGGTTTAAGAGTATGAAGTTCACTACTCTAAAGTGCAAGGAAAAAGAGAAAAAGAAGGATTCTTTTTAACTTTGCTAATGGTGTCTTTCAGAAGAGTTAGAAGAAAAAAATGCAAGAAGAGATCTAATGCACCTATATGAAAAGTTTGCTTTTAGAAGAAAAAGTATGAACCCAAGGAAAACCCCAGGGTCCCACCGGGCGTGCCAGAATGTTTCTAACTGTTTTCACTTTTCACATTCAAAATATGAAAGAAACTATGATAATGGTCAGGGGTTTGTACGTACCCAGATGAAGTTTGCACACCATTATCCAGATGACTGAAGGAGCTCCTCTTTGGCTGTGGAGGATGACACTTGTAGAAGAAAGACTTAAACAAACAGATTGTTAGATGGACGTAAGGTGGACTGCCAAGCAAAATCTCGGTCCCAGAAGTGCAAATACTTTCTTGAGGGATGACAGTCCACTAGTTGATAAAAGAATGTCGGATAAAGATAAATAATGAAAGACTAAGCAAAAGAAATAGAGACAATACGTACCTATAGTTTGTTGTTGGTCTTCCATAGTCATCGACGCTGATTAGTCTGCCATCGTTGATTGATTAAATTTGCTGACGTCGGTTAGTCTACCGACATTGGTAGGGGAAATGGTCGATGTCAGACTGGGCAATGGCCTTGGACGAGTTTCTAGTCTGCCTGTGATCAACATAATGGACTGGGATGTTTGTGGGAGCTTGTGCAGGTTTTCAAAGCAATAGATAGGGTCTTAGGAGGGACAAGGAGTAGAGGATAGGTTGTCAAAAGGGAGTAGGGATATGGGGAAGGCCTCTCAGCCTCTCCGAGAAGAAATTTAGGTCTGGTCTGGTTGATCGCTGAGTCTGGTTGGTAATGTTTAGAAATAATGAAAAGAAACTAATTGCTTATACATTCTAAATCACTGAAATAGTAAAGAGGGGAGAATAATACTTAGCTCTTGCTTGGTGTAGAGCGAGAGGTGTTTGAAGTGCTTGTACCTATTATGTCTGTACCCAGAATAACGTTGGTTAAAGTTTGATGATTGATATTAGAGAGTTCCTGTTGATGTCCAGGTCTGAGAGCCGAGAGAGGAAGAGAGGTCATATTTCAGGTCTGTGATTCAGCATCTAGTGTTGTGATTTTAGCATCCCAGGAGGAAGAGAATTCACCTTTGAGTTGTTTTAATCGATCGATGTCGATGATCCCACCAGTGTTGACCGACTGGTAACTGACGTCGGTGGATAGAAGATAGGAAAAAAGCTATTTTTAGCCTTTTACCCATTCCTCCATCTGCCAAGTTTAGTGGTCATGGTAAAATGATCGAAGGTGGGTTTAATAGGCGTGAGAGGTTAGTGGGAGAGTTGAAATAGGTCATAAATTGGTCATAGGGTGATGGGAGGCATCCAAGGGGAGGTATCCAAGGCAGGGTGTGTCCAAGCGTGAGGTGTCATGGGTGAGGTGTCAAGGGAGGTGTTATTAATTTAAAATAAGTTATTATTTTAAATTAATAAGTGTGTGGGTTAGGAATGTGTAGAAGTGGACCAAGGGGACCAAGGGGGGAGTCGACCAAGAAGTAGACACAATTTTGGTGTCTACAGATACTATATCTAATTTTTGCACCAAAGATGAGTTAAGATGATCCTTGTTTTGTAATTGACTAATCAAGTTAGCAATGTTAGTTGTTGGTTATTGTTCAAGATCTTGAGATTGAGAAAGCTACAAAGTTAGCTGCATAATAGGGTCATTTAGATTTGATGATTTACCTTTCTCATTGGTACATATAGTTTTCCCTTTATCCATTGTAGTTTCAATGGGAACAAGTGGTTGTTCTACCATACTTAATTCCTCTGTTGTGTGTGGCTCTTTCTCTGGATTTGGCTTCTCTATTATGATTGGAGAGTTCCTTTCAAAAGGAATTTCTTTAATATCTGCAGGTGCAGGAATATTCTGATGTATGGAGGAATAAGACATCATTTTAAGACTATCTAAAATATCTACAGCTTTTTGTTCATCTTCTTCAATTAAAATGAGCCTTCTCCTTCTTTTAGTTACTCTTTGAGCTACACTTGGTTTATTTTCCTTCTCAACCACCAAACCCTTGGTCTTCTCAAGCTATGTAGCAACCTTTTGTCTTAGTTTTCTTCTTCCTGACAAAGGAACTAGTTGTACTACAAACTCATGAGGTTCTTGTGGGGACCTTGAAATGTTAAGGTTTTGAGACCTTGTGATTCTTCTTAAAGAAGAAGGGATTTTTGTGGAGACTACAGTCTAAGATTTTTTTCTTGGTGTTGTTTTCTCAGCTGATGTGACAGGTGGAGATGAGTGTTCCTATGGTACATTTGGGGTTTCTTGTGTAGGCAAATCTAGAATTTGTTGTGCTATACTGTTCTAAAATTCCTCCTAGACCTCTTGACCTTGCTAAAGGAAATGATGCTGGATAATAAGCTGAATAAGGCCATGATGCCTAAGAGTAGCAGTAGGGGTTGTAGATATAACTTACAAAGCACCATATAAGAAATATGGGAGGTTAATTTTGTACTGAAGGTTTTGTCTCCCATGATGAAGATTTATTAACATTTTCATGGCATCTCCCCCTAAAAGACTGTGTTGCCCTTCATAAATGATATATTTAAGTACCCACTCAGCTAAAAATTTATAAGGTTCAGGAAGTGAATTTATTTTAATCTCTTTTTATTTTCCCTTAGAATCTACTAGACATGAAGTTCCAGTTTTCTTATTACCATTAAACTGTCTAATTAAATCACTAGATGAAACTCTACCTATAGCTCTCATTCCTTCTTGAACTTGTATAATTTGGCTTATGATTTGAGTTGTAATAGGAATAAAAATGCCTTTCACAATTGAAAATTTAGGGGTGAGATTGGTAATGAATTCACTTACCATTATTTCATCAAAATCTTAGAACTTTTCAATGCAAGGTAGCTAACCATTGGCTCTAAACACTGCTACAAAAGCTTTATCTTTATGAAACTTTGTTGGATCCTTCAGCTCTGATCTTGTCTTCTCTCCCATTTCTATGCAGAGTCATAGTCAGGTCAGTTCCTTTAAATCTAATTAAGGTGTAGACCAGTCTTTTGTTGAAGTCAGTAGGCAACATGCCCTGAGGATTGGTAGACCAACTTCTGTTGAAGTTTGTACAAAGGGAATGGTTCATTTAAAACACTACAACTGCATGAGTTTGTAGTGTGGTATAATGATTTGATACAGTTAGGTGCCACACGTTTTTACGGAGTGTGCCAACCATTTTGTCTCATTAATACAAGTTATGTAAAATGATGATGCATCACATTGATGGTGACAATGATTAATTACTTCATTTAAAACCCATTTTTATGACGTCCCATCATTGTGATACTTGATGACTCAATTGAAAATATCAAAGCTACACACTTATCTATACACCTTTGGTGGCTCAATTGCATGCTTTTTCATTATGGCATGTGTCATTTTGTTTTGGAAGATTCAAATTTAGGTCATCTCTAGAGAATAGGATCTTAATCAAATCTAAGATAATTAATTAACTTAAACATAGATAAATAAAATATATGTCTTACTTTAACCTTAGACGTTATCCTTTGCTTGCCATGTGTCTTGCACAAATAGGTTTGCATGGATTAGTTTATTACATGGAGATGACCAATCATACTATCATGATTAGATTTTTTTCTTTTTTTTCGCCCTTTGACTAGCCATTGCTGGTTTTTTAGCCAAAGCCCTTTTTTGCAATGCATAGCCAGCTAGCAAGCTAGTTTTCTAGCATGCATTATCAATAGCATCCCTGGAAGGATTTTCAGTATTGATGTTTTGATTTTTTTTTTAATTATTATCAAGGAACATATTCACTAGAAGAAGTAGAGCTTTCCATAATAGTTAGTTGATCCTTTACTTTTTGAATAAATTCATCTATATTGAGAGGTTTTTGATAGATCTTCAATCTATGTCCATTGACTAATAGAGCTCTTCTAATGTCATCAATAGGTATTAGCCTAATAGAACCATTTTCATAAACTTCTTCAATCTCATAAGGTCCCAACCATCTTGTTTGTATTTTTATTTTGAACTGTTGAAATTTAGAATCAAACAACAGTGCCTAATCTCCTTTTTAAAACTTTCATTGCTTGATTTGTGCATCATGCCAAACTTTTCTTTGATGTTATACTAGTTTAGTTCTTTGTAGTGCTTCCATCCTCATTTCATCAAGTTGATTAAGTTGTAGGAGTCTTTCTTTCTGCATTTCTTCTAATTCAATTCCTACTTCTAAAATATTTTCAAAGTGTGTAATTCAAATTCAACAGAGAATAAAGGCTTCTTACCATAAACCAATTCATAAGGTAAAAATCTAGTTGTTGTTTTCCAAGTAGTATTATAGACCTAAATAGCTTCTGGTACCTTATCTTCCCAATTCTTTCTGCTGAAATTAACAACCTTAGTTAAAATAGTTTTCAATTCTCTGTTGGTGACTTCAACTTGTCCATTAGCCTGTGGATGGTATGGAGATGTTTTTCTGTGCTGAATTTGATACACTTGCATGAAATACTTTATCATGTTTGACATGAACTACGGTCCTTGATTTGAGACTATCTCTCTTGGAGTATCAAATCTTTGCATGATTATCAAATAGAAGAAATCAGCTACCATCTCCTCTCTTATGTGAGTTAATGCTTCCACTTCTACCCACTTGGTCACATAGTCTTTACATACTAGGAGATATTCTTTTCCTCTAGAAGGAGGATCCACTGGACTGATAAAATCAATTCCCCATAACTCAAATGGTTCTAAAACTAATTGAGGATGAGGGTGCAGAGGCATCTCTATTGAAAGAGTAGGCTATCCAATTCAATGACAAGCATCACAGTGTCTGACATATCTTTTTACTTGCTGATGAAGATGAGGCCAATAATATCCTACTCCCAGGATTTTATTTATGGTTCTTTGAGTTGAGTAATGACCTCCTCTTGGTTCACCATGACAAGCTATAGTGATATCATAAGCTTCACCATTTGTCACACACTTGTGAAACACATGATCAGGTCCAAGTTTAAATAACATTCCATTAATCCATTTAAAAGAAGAACTTTCTTTGATTAAACATTTTTTTTCTTTTTGTGAAAAGTGCAGAGGAAACTTCCCTATGGTGAGGTAATTGACTATATCAGCAAACCACAGAGATTGTACTGAAATAACAAATAATTTATTGTCTGTAAAGTCATCTTCCACTGGTTCTTCTTCACCTGTAGTGTTCATTCTTGACAAGAAATCAGCAACCACATTAGACTTCCCTGGTTTGTCTATAATAGTAACATCAAATTCTTGTAAGAGCAATAGCCATCTAATAATCCTACCTCCCACAATTGGTTTGTTGGTAAGATATCTAATAAATAAATGGTCTATATAGACAAATACCTTGTAGCCTATTATGTAGTGTCTAAATTTGTTAATTGCATAAATTATAGCTAAGAATTCCCTCTCAATTGTGGTTTTTTTTCTTTCAACAGGTGGCATGTTTTTGCTAATATTATATATAGAATACATGTTACCCTCTTCATCCTTTTGTCCAAGAACTGATCCTAGTGTTGTATTGGAAGCATCTATGTATATATGGAATGGCTTAGTCCAATATGGTCCTCTCAATACTAGAGCAGTAACAAGTTTAGCTTTAATGGTCCCAAAGGCTTGCTAGAAACTATCACCCTATTCAAATGTACTATCTTTTGTAAGCAAGGCAAACATAGGGGTAGCTATTTGGCTAAACTCATCTATGAAGTATATGTAGTAACTAGCATGTCACAAAAAACTCTTAACTTCAGTTTATGTTTTTGGAATGGGTAAATTGGAGTTATTTCAAATTTCTTTGGATCTACTTGAATGCATTTTGTAGAAATATGGTGTCCTAAGACTATTCCTTCATCCATCATCAACAAACATTTCTCATGGCTTAAAGATAATTGATGTTCCCACATCTAATTAGTACTCTTTCCAAGTTGGTAAGAGCTTCTTCATAAGTTTCACCATAAATAGTGAAATCATCCATATATACCTCAAGACAATCATTTATAAGGTCATAAAATATTGCCAAAACTACTCTTTGGAAGGTTGTTGTAGCATTACAGAGTCTAAATGGAAGTAATCAGTAAGAAAAAGTTACCCAAGGGTAGGTAAACATGGTTTTATATTGATATTTAGCTGCTACTGTTATCTAGTTATACCCACTAAACCCATCCAGGAAAGAAAAATATTTCTTTCCTACCAACTTATCAAGAACTTGATCAATAAAAGGTAAAGGAAATTAATCTCTTAATGTTGCTTTGTTTAGTTATCTATAATCTACACATATTCTTAACTTTCTATTTTTCTTCGGCACAATTACTAGGGGTGACACCCACTGGCTGTCTGAGATGGGGTAAATAAACCCAACTTCTAGCAATTTTTGGATTTCCGTTTTGACTATTTCCTTTAATGTTGGGTTTATTCTTCTTTGTGGTTGGCTGACCAGTTTGATAGATTATGTGTAAATGTGATGAGTGAATATGCTAGGGTGAATTCCTTTCATGTTGGTATAATCCCAAGCAAAAGCCTTGGTATGTCTTTATAATACTTCAAAGAGTTGATCTTCTTCTTCATTTGCTAACCAACTATTAATGTTCAAAATCTTTCTAGGTAATACTATGATTGGTTTTGTACCTGGGTATTTGGATTATATTTGCTTAAACTCACTAATTAAAGAGTTTAGAGGACATAGATGAGGAAGTAGAATATGAAACATAGTTACATTATCAACAGACTCTTTTTCAGGAGGAATCAGTCTTGCTAAGGAATAATGAAATGCATCTAAAAAATGAGTTTGCTATTGTTCTGCCAATTTCCACACACTTTCCTTAATCAATCTATGATTATATGATGAAGTACTAGAATAAGTAGAAGTGTAGGTTTTAGAATATTCTATTAAATCTAAGAATCCTGAACTAAGGTAGTCCATTATTTCTAGACTGGCAGAGTTCGTAACTTTTGGTCTGGCAGAGTCCATAGTTTCTGGACTGGTAGAGTCTGTATATTTTGGGTATATGTCTCCATTAAATTCTTCCAAGTGTTTTTTAACTGTGGTCATGGTGAAAGAGGAAATGTTGTTTAATGTGATATCTAATTCATCCACCCAAAGTTCTTGTATGCAATTTGTTGATGGTTTTGCAGGAGGATACAAGGAGATACATTTAGATTTTAACCCATTAGAAATGGTCATGTTTCCTAACCTGTAATCAATCAATACTGCTACAGTAGCCAATGATGGTCTACCTAGGATTATATGATATCCTAGATTCTTTGTTTTGTGTTGTAATACCATGAAATCTACTGGATATTCCCAAGATTCTATTAGTACTTTAATATTTTCTATAGTCCTCTCTAGTTTTGTTACCAACTTGAAGAATGGTAGTTATGGGTTGCATTTTCATAAGAGATAATGCATGGAGAGTGTCATTTGTCATGACATTGATTTCTAATTCCAAATCTACCAAGATGTTAGGAAATTATTTTCCTCTGATTGTAACTGTGATCACTGGGCTTCCCAGATCTGCATATTTTGGAACTAATAGTTTTCCTACTAATAAATCAACAAATTTTACATCAACATGAATGGTTCCAGGATATTTTACTTTCCTCCCAGGTGTCTTAATATAAAGGGTTTTGATGATCTTATTTAATTCAGGTATATCCTTAATACCTTGTAGAAGGGGTAACTCAATATTGATCTTTTGCAACTCATGGACCAAGTTTGAGTCTGGTTTAATATCAGTGTCTCTTAATCTTTTAGGAAAAGGAACTACTGGTGTAGTAGTGTTTTCTTTATTTACTTTAGGGCTCATTTTGATTTCAGCTTCTCTAGTGCTTAATTGAGTGATTCTATCTTTTCATTTTCATCAGGTATCTCAGAAATGAGAACTAGAGGTTTTTGTATAGTTTTCCCTAATCTCAAATGTATGTCTGAACACTCAATAGCTCCAATATTGATTATTTCTTCCTGTTCATTAACATAAACAGGTGTTAGTTGTTTATTTTTCATATTTGCTATTAGTTGTGTAGGCATTGAGGGTTGATTGACTTGTCCTTGTTGCTGAATAACTTGGGGTGGAATAATGGTTTGTTGTTGAAGTGGTCTTCTTCATTGGGTGAATTGTGACTGTGGGTTCCACTGTTGATATGGCTGTGACATCCATTGTTTCTATGGTACCCATTGTTGTTGTGGTTGTGACACCATCCATGGAGGTGTTGGCATCCAATCTTGTCTTGCCCATGGATTTTGAATTGATGGAATTTGGGTTTGATTCCAAAATGGTGAAGGAACTGAAACATTCCATGGTGCCATCCATAGATTAACTGGACTTCTTGTATTAAATTGTCCTTGAGCCTAGTTTTGTGGGGCAAAGTTTGGTCTCTGAATATAATTTACTTCTTCAATGGATTAGACTTGTGTTTTTATTTGATTCTTTAAAATAGGTAGAAGGGTGCAATATTTGGTATCATGATCTATTGCATCATAGATCCCACATGATGAAACATTGGTTCTATCTAGGGGGCAGTCTCTAAGCACGTGTTTCTATCTGTACTTAGGATAGTAGATTGTTAAGGGTTCTATTGCATTTGATTTAGCTTGACAACCATCCAAAGTACTATTTAGTGTAACCAAGATATTTGTCTTTGGATTAGCAAATTCTTCCATTAATTTACCCACTTCATTAGATTTCCCCAACTTTCCTTTCCTAATTCCAAGTTTCATTTGAGAGTAATTAGTACAAAGATCATAAATCTGATCGAAATCCAACTTATTTATATCTCCTCCACCCATTAGATTTAAGGCATCTCTAGTGTCTTCATCCAATCCTTTCAAGAAAACCAATTTTTGAACGTCTTCAGTGAGTGGATAATTTCTTCTTTTATGAGTGAACATGAATCTATCCAAATAATCCTCTAAAGATTCATCCTCATTTTATTTGATTTTGAATAAATCCTCTTTTCTTTCTCACACTTAGTAGTAATCTTGGTATTTGTTCAAGAATTCTATTTCTATGTCATCCCATGTTCTAATAGAATTGCTAGGTAAACCCATGAACCATCTCATAGCTACATCTTTAAGTGTAGAAGAAAATAGTTTTAATTTTTAACTATCAGTTGTGTAATCATAGGTTTGACATAGCACCTTAAACTCAAATATGAATTGATCAGGATCTTCTATAGATTGTCCCCAAAAATTTGGCAGATTAGCTGGTGAAATATTTTTCATGGGGGTTTGATCATAAGGATCTGAAACAATAGGAAAGGAAAAAGTCCTTCTTGGTTGTGCAAATTGTTGATTTTGTTAGAGAGCCATTTCTTCTTCTGATGATATTTCAAAGCCAGGATGATCTTCCCACTGAATGTTTGTGGTCTCAGGTATGGGTTGTTCCAAGTTCTTAGAATTTTATTCAGCTATGGATCTTTGAAATACTTTTTCTAAGTCTTTGGAAATCTCCAAATAATGTCTTCTTGTAAGAGATTGATCTTGAGGAATTTGTCCTATGGGGCTTGCATGTGATAATGGCTTGGTTTCTATCCCAGTTTTAGAAGATTCTTGAAAATAGATTACACTTGTATCTTCTGGTTCACTTCTCAGAGATGTTGAAGAAGTGTCCACTTGTGTTCTTAGTGGAAACTTTGGAATAAATTTTCCTTTAGAATCTCTATGATGGTACATTAATTTATTAATTATTTTTAGATTTTTATAATTTTTACAATTTTTTTTAAAACTCTAGATCAATAATTATTGTTGTAAATATTGTCATTGATGTCAAAAGTTTAGAATTATTGGTGATAAAGGCCCCATTACATTTAATGTTGTTTATCTTGGCTAATATGAGTTAATATTTATTCAATATTAATGAATATATATTTGGTTGCATATAAGACAAAAGAAGGGCCCATGGAGAAGTCGAAGAGTCACGAGATAAAGACAAAAGAAGGATGGGATGCATTTTCTCATGAAGAGTCATCTTGGGGAATACCAAGAGTCACCAAGTGAGGACAAAAGAGTAAAGGGTGAATTTCTCATGAAGGGACACTTAAAGGAATACGAAAAGTCACCAAAGATAAGGACAAAAGTGGAAAAGACATTTTTGGTCATGAAGGGTCACCACATGACTTTTCAAATGCTTGGATATGAAGGGTCATCCAAGATTGGTGCCATTTTCCATGAGGATTGAAGGGTCACAAAGGAGGAAGGCCAAAGGTCATTTAGAAAGCTATAAATAAAGGCTTGAGTAGCCATTTGTAATGTGTGAGTGAAAGGTTGATTTGATATTGCAATATCTAGCTTAGAAGAGCAATTGTGAGAGATGATTTGTATTTGTTATATATAGCTTAGAAGAGCAAAGGTAAGAGAGAGGAAGGAGATGTTGTATTGATCTATCATTTGTTGAGATAGCAACATTGAGAGATAGGTGTGTGGTATACACAAAGGGGTTGGTGCTCCTGTGGGTTGGTGCTCACGAATTGTTGCTGAGTTGGTGCTTAACAAAGAGGTTGGTGCTCCTGTGGGTTGGTGCTCATGAATTGTTGTTGGGTTGGTGCTCAGCAAAGGGGTTGGTACTCCTGTGGGTTGGTGCTCAGCAAAGGGGTTTGAAGCTCCTGTGGGTTGGTTCTCATGAATTGTAGCTGAGGTTTTTACTTGGCAAGGGGGTATGGTGCTCTTGTGGGGTTGTTCTCATGAATATATTTGAGATTGATTCTCCATGGTTTTTCCCACATTGGGTTTTCACGTTATATTTGGTGTCTCTCTCTGTCTTGTGTGATGTTTATTGTTTGAGTTTTATTTCATATCTTGAATGATTGATAAAGTAAAATTTGGTTAAAGGAAAGATTTATAAGATATATAATATACTGATTCACTCCTCCCCTCTCAGTATATTTTCTGCTTAACAATTGGTATCAGAGCAGGTTCCTTTTTGAAAAGTTTTACAGCTTGAAGGTAGATCAGGAAAGCATGATGGCTGGGTCACAAGAAGGATTTTCTACAAATAAGGCACCTTTATTTGATGGGATGAATAATGCTTTTTGGAGCATGAGAATGAAGGTTTATTTGATGGCCCTTGGATTCGACATATGGAAATCAGTGGTGGAGGAATATGAAGAGCCACAGACATCTACAATTACTCCAACAGAAAAGAAGGCAAGTGAATGTAATGCTAAAGCTTTAAATGCTATTTTATGTGGTTTATGTGAATTTGAATTTGTTAAAGTTATGTAATGTAAATATGCTCATGAAACTTGGGTAAAACATGAGAATATTTACAAAGGTGATGGAAAGGTTCAGCAAGCTAAGTTGCAGACTTTTAGAAGGTAGTTTGAAAGTTTGAAGATGGAAGAAGAAGAAGATATAACAAGTTATCTCTTACGAGTTGATCAGATAGTAAATTAGAGTCAAGGTCTTGGAGAAACATTGGAAGAGTCAACGGTGGTGCAAAAGGTTTTGAGATCTCTACCAATGAGATATGATGCAAAGGTTTCGGCAATTGAGGAGATGAAGAATTTAGCCAAGCTAAAGATGGATGAGCTTCATGGTATTCTCATAGCATATGAGATGTGGACAAAACAAAATAAACCCTCAAAGAGAGAAGCGGCTTTCAAGACATCAAAGAAGGAGAAAGCTAAGATTCAAGAATCAAGTGATAGTTCCAGTGATGATGAAGATGAAAATGAAGCACTTTTCATTCGCAGGCCGAAAAGAAGAACAAGAAAATATCAAGGAAAATTACCTTTTAAATGTTTTAATTGTGGAAAGATTGGACATTTTTCAGCTAAATGCCTAGATAAAGTTAAAGATGATGAAGAAGAAAAGCCTACATACAAGAAGAATTTCAAAGGCAAATCCAAGAAGGGATTCGAGAAGAAGACCCTGTATTCTAAGGATCCTAGTTCAAGTGAAGATAGTGCAGTTAGTGATTCAGAAGAAGAAGAGATTCTATTCATGGCCATACATGATGATGATCAAGAAGAAGAAGAAGAGGAGGAATCTAAAGTAGATATGGAAGGAGAACTCAATTGTGTCCTATAAGAGTTAGTATCTGTTCAGAAGAAGAATCAAAGGTTAAAGAGCCAGATCGAGAAAAATGAACAAGAGTCAAAGGAAATGATTGAAGATCTACAAGCACACTTTGAAGAAGCCAAGAAGAATGAAGAAGATCTCAAAGCACAATTGGAAATAGCAAGAAAAGATTGTGAAAGGTATGTTATTGAAATTGCCTCTTTAAAAGAAGATAATCAGAAAGCAGTCAATGATAAAGTAGTTAGTGATCCAAAGTTTGAGGATAGCACTAACATGCTGAATAAGATATTGGAAAGTCAAAAACCATATTCAGATAAAATAGGGATTAGATTTGAAAATAAAAAGAGCTATGTTGAAGCTCTTACACAAGAGGAAACAAAAAGGGGAGAAGTGAAGAATACAAAAGACATTCCAAATAGAGAAGGCTAGAAAGAACAAAGCTACAAAAGGTAATCATGTCAGAGATATATAGACAGGTCTTATTTTTATGGTTATTATTTTTATTGTAATGGATATGATCACAAGAAATTAGAATGTAGAAAAAGAGCTAACAATTTTAGAAATAAGGAGAAGGAAAGTCAAGTAGAGTCAAGCAGAAGCCACAAATCTTTTGCTCCTCTTTCAAGCTTTGATGAAGAGACCATAGTATGCTACAAGTGCAACAACTATGGACACATAGCTTAGTATTGCAGAAGTGTGTTCGAGTCAGTCAAGAAGGATCAGAGGTTCAAATCTCCATTCATCAAGAAGAAGAATCAGAGTGTCAAAGATCCATTCATTAGAAAGAAGGTTCAGACATGTACATGGCAGAAGAAAATAGATGAAGATTCTATGATGGTGTAGACAGCTCTGCATGTGGGAGGTAAAGATCAGCCATGGTTAATTGATAGCAGATGTTTGAGGCATATGATAGGTGATAAAAGTAAGTTTATTTCTCTAAAGAAGATAAATGGTGGTACAGTGAGATTCAGAGATAAAACCACTGCTAGGATAGCCAAAAAAGGTACTTTGAGTTTGGATTATGGTAGAACTAAGACAAAATGTTTTGTATGTAAAAGGTCTTAAGCATAATCTATTAAGTGTTAGTCAAATTTGTGATCAAGGATACACATTAAGGTTTCATGCTGAAGGTTGTGAGATTAGAAGAAAAGATTCAAATGAGTTGATTACAGATACTCAAAGGACAAGAAAAAATTTGTATGTATTGTCAGATATCTTCTCAAAGGCACGATCAAAGGATATATTCAAAGATTGGTGAGAGGAGTTGGGAGTAATTTCTATTACTTCTTGCCATTGATGTTCAGCATCAAGTGAGGGGGAGCTAAGTGTTAGCTCCATGGTAGGCCCTTTGCCATTGATGTCAAAGGGGGAGAATAATAGGTACAGGTATAGGGAATAGGTACAGGTTGATATAGTAAGGAGTTACTATATGTTTTCAGATGACAGGATGTGGCAGTTTTAGGATTGAGGTTGCCATCAATGACAAAGGGGGAGATTGTTGGAAATATTGTCATTGATGTCAAAGGTTTAGTATTATTGGTGATAAAGGCCCCATTGCATTTAATGTTGTTTATCTTGGCTAATATGAGTTAATATTTATTTAATATTAACTAATATATTTTTGGTTGCATATGAGATAAAAGAAGGGCCCATGGAGAAATCGAAGAGTCACAGGATAAAGACAAAAGAAGGATGGAATGCATTTTCCCATGAAGAGTCATCTTGGGGAATACCAAGAGTCACCAAGTGAAGACAAAAGAGTAAAAGGCGAATTTCTCATGAAGGGACACTTTAAGGAATATGAAAAGTCACCAAAGATAAGGACAAAAGTGGGAAAGATGTTTTTGGTCATGAAGGGTCACCACATGACTTTTCAAATGCTTGGATATGAAGGATCATCCAAGATTGGTTCCATTTTCCATGAGGATTGAAGGGTCACAAAGGGGGAAGGCCAAAGGTCATTTGGAAAGCTATAAATAAAGGCTTGAGTAGCCATTTGTAATGTGTGAGTGAAAAGTTGATTTGATATTGTAATATCTAGCTTAGAAGAGAAATTGTGAGAGATAATTTGTATTTGTTATATCTAGCTTAGAAGAGCAAAGGTGAGAGAGAGGAAGGAGATGTTGTATTGATCTATCATTTGTTGAGATAACAACATTGAGAGATAAGTGTGTGGTGAGATTAGAAGAAAAGATAGATAGATCAATTGTTGCTGAGTTGGTGCGTGGCAAAGGGGTTGGTGCTCCTATGGGTTGGTGCTCACGAATTGTTACTGGGTTGATGCTCGGCAAAGGGGTTGGTACTCTTGTGGGTTGGTGCTCATGAATAGGTGTTGGGTTGGTGCTTAGAAAAGGGGTTTGAAGCTCCTGTGGGTTGGTGCTGATGAATTGTAGCTAAGGCTTATACTTGGCAAAGGGGTATGGTGCTCCTATGGGGTTGTTCTCATGAATATATTTGAGATTGATTCTCCATGGTTTTTCCCACATTGGGTTTTCACGTTATATCTGGTGTGTCTCTCTGTCTTGTGTGATGTTTATTATTTGAGTTTTATTGCATATCTTGAATGATTGATTAAGTGAAATTTGGTTAAAGGAAAGATTTATAAGATATATAATATACTGATTCACCCCCCTCTCTCAGTATATTCCGTGCTTAACAATTATTACCTTACTAACACTTTGTGTTCCCAAAAAATGGCACCAAAAATGACGAGTGTCATCTAATTCCTCATTTAACCAATATTCAATTGGTGTCTTATCAACCAAGGCTGGTGTCTAAAGCTATCTGCAATAAGGTATGGGATGGTAGATCTAGAAGTCTGCTTATTAGGCGTTTGCTAATCCTATTCTAACTTTGTCTAAACTACTTGATTCATGCTTTTGCTGAAAAAGAAAGAAATCAAATCAATCCACTCTTTTGCTGGAAGTAAAAGATCATTTCCTCTTTTATGTTTGCAGGGAAAGTAAATTCACACTTCTACTTACGAAAATAAATTTGCTTCACACTTGTGCTGTAAAAGAAAACATACTTTGCGTAGAAAAGAAATGAAATAAGAAAATGCTCTTTTTAAACTATGAATTTATTTTGATGATTTTATAAATAAATGCAAATAGTAACAAGATTCTAACTAATAAAATAGAATATAAAAACCATACATAGTTTATGGTTCCAAAGAGAGTGTGCCTTTGCTCCTCTCAGACTCAGGAACAAAGATTAACCAGTACTGGAGACTTGAAGTATTAATTCATAAAAATGAAATGATTACAATCTAGCTAAAACATGTATGATTTTAAAATATCTAATTCTTGATTTTCTATTTTCTCTATATCCTCTATTTCTTCTCTCCCTTTCATAGTCGAAAGTCTTACACTTTATACTCATACAATCAACTCAAAATAAGATGCAAAAGAATATGACTCCTAGTCGATCGCTTCATCTGAAGATAGGAGATTAGATTTTCAAGAGATCCAATTGTTTCTATGAAATAAATATCCTATCCTATAATAGTCCTAAAAGCTGATTACATACAAATTTATCAAAAATAAGTCCTTCAAAATAGTAGGCAATTATTTTCCTTATTTGATTCCAGCTAGAATGGTTCTTTCTTATCCTATTTGGTCTCCAACTTCCCATTTATGGCATTGTCCTTACATAATTATTAGAATTAACCCTATGAATTTCATATAAATGAGCCTATGGAGTCTATACAAATAAGCCTACGAAGTCTATAGAAACAAACCTACAGAGTCCATAGAAACAAGCCTGTAGAGTCCGTAAAAACAAGCCTGCAGAGTCCGTAGTTCTGTTGGATGGGGATCAAAATGGAATGTTTAATATACATCACCTGTGTCTTCTTCTTGAGCATTCTTCACACCAAAGATCACTAAAACATGTGATGTATTAGACATTAATGACAAAGTAAAGGTTCAGTCTTTGGTTTAATATAAACAAGACAAATATTTATTTTCCATGTAATACCTATCTAAGAATCTAAGATTTGTATAAGATAATATCCTTTGAGAGATGATCTGAAGGAAATAACATGTCAATTATGAGCCATATTTTGAGCTCATTAATAATCCTACCATGAGTGAAAATATAAATTTACAACATCATCCTACCAATCCAAGTTCGAATTCCATTTCAAACTCCTAAATCTTGCAATAAACTAATCAAAACTTGAACCCTAATTCAAGTTTTCATATCATAAATCAAAATCATCCCAAATTGAGTACATGATTTACATTCAATTCAAGTCCAACCAACCAAAATTTGATCACACCCACTTTGGGTATGCCCTAAAACTGGCATGGTTATGATCAAACTAATCAAAGTGTGAATGCTTACTCACACTCACAAATCAATCCAAATCAGAGTTTGCAAAACTCACCCATAATATCTAATCCCAATCAAAACTCAACTGCATATTCAATTTTGTACAATCAAGTACCAAATCTTAGTTTGAATGTTACTCTAAGCACATTCAACAACCCAGTTGTATATTCAAACGTGCTAAACTAATTTTTGTTAGGATTGGCTCCTATGAATTTTAATCCAAATCAAAATCAATCAAGCACTAATCCAACCATTCAATTTCAAAATCCTAATACTAATCAAAAGAAACAAAATACTAACACTAATTTCAACCAAAATCTAAGTTTCAACTAGCTTAGCTCAAATTCTAACATTCCCCAACCAAATAATCCAAATATGTTTAACCAATCAAATTTTGGTCAAATTAGTAGTTTTAATCCCATACCTTATAGTAATAACATGGCAGGTAACCCAAACTATAATCAAAATTCAAGCCAAGAAAATCCTAATCTTGGTTCAACCCAAAATCCAAGCCCAACTCAGACCAATTTTAGCTTCAACCCAAATCCAAGTCAAACAAATCATGGCATTAATCAAAATCTTGGATATAACACAAATACCTTTTCCCTACCCTAAAACCTTGGTTATAACAATCCAAATCCTAACAAATTTTCAAATGTACCCCAATAAATTAACCAACCACTTGCAACCTCTAGTCAAATAGACAAGATATCCCCTTTTCTAATACAAAAATTTCAAAACATCAAAGATCAGGTCCAAGGTTTATAATATGGGTCATACAACTGAAAAAAGCAATACAAGTTTGAGGAAAAATTTTCATATCCCTATGATGTGAGTAAGATGACTACACCATTCCCTAAATATTTTGAGGTCCTTAAGTTCAATAAATACAAAGGAAAAGGAGATCCCAGGGAACACCTAACAGGCTTTTATCATGTATATGTGGAAGTTTCTTATCACAATGAGTTCATTTTATGTCTCTTCCTGCATAGCCTTAGAGGTCAAGCCCTTGAATGGTTCTCTAGACTCCCAAAAATATCTATCTTCACTTTTAAGGATTTATTTAAAAAATTTGTCCATTATTTTTCATACAACATTGAGAAAGGCTTGACTACTCTAGATTTGCACAACATAAAATAGCAAAAAGGTGAAACCTTTGCTTCATTTATTCAAAGAAGGAGAGAAATAGCAAGCCGATTTTGATGGTCATTCCTAGAAACTGAATTGGTGGACATTTTCATGAATAACTTAAATTTGGATTTAGGTCATCATTTAATCCTTCTTTGCCCATGATCTTTTGATAAAATAATTGAAAAGGGCATTTAGGTAGAGATAACTTTAATTAATAGAGGAACCATTAAAAGCTTCAAACCAAATAATAACATTTCTTCTAAACTAGTACATAAACCCAAGTTCTTTGCTAAAAATAGGAATCTTATGGAGGATGGTGTAACTAATGTGAATCAAATTCAAAACCCACAAAACCAAATGCCTAATAATTCAACCCATAATATAATAATTCTAGGGGGATGACCTAGACAAGGATAACCAAAGTGCAAGTTTACTCAATTAGGGGACACTTATGAAAATATTTTATAAAAGTCAGCTAGTGCAAACATGATAGTGTGGCCTAACACAAATTTTTTTGAATACAATGTTCCAAAACTTGATTGATATAAAGAGGATGAATAGTATGAGTACCATTGGATACAAGGACATTCTACAAACAAATGCATGTATCTCAAACATTATGTCCAGGATCTTATTGATAAGGGTGCATATTAATAGAAAATACCTCAGCCAACCAATCTAATAATAAAAAATTATGGATATATAAAGATCCATTCCCTAAGCATGATCAAGGTAAAGGTAAGAAAAATCAATAGTAACTAGAGTCAAGTAATGTCAACCAATCCAATCATCCATTTGATTCTATCATTAATAAGATTGATATGGTACACAAGCATGTTAATGTTATAATCCCATCTAAGTATGAATGTGTAGTCATTATGAGACATGAAAATATCACCCTACCAAGTGCACCACCACCTAATGTCAAATGAGAGTATGTCATCATAGATCACCTTGAGAGGATGCCAACAAACATATCCATTTTAGATCTTCTTAAAACTTCCACTGTATATAAACACATTTTGTAAAAAGTCCTTCAAGAATCTAATGTACATAAAAACATCAATCCTACAAACTTTCAATTGCTAATTAGTTCTTTGGTAACAAATAACCAAGTGATGTTTGATCATTCTGATGTTTCTCCTTTATGTTCATAACATAATCTACCTCTGTATATAGAGGTTAATATTTCTAAGCACAAGGTAAAAAGGGTTTTTATGAATAATGGTTTTACCCTTAATCTATGCACACTATGACTCATAAAGCATCTTGGATATATGATAATAACATTAGAAGTAAATATCATAATAATCAAAGCATATGATAATAATGATAGTCAATCCATTGGCACAATTCATCTTTTTTTAATGGTAGGCATGGTTATTAAGGAAACACTTGTTCATGACCTTGATCTTGATTTACCATATAGTATACTCCTTAGACACCCATGGATACATGCCATAAAATCCATCCCATCAACCCTTCACTAGTGTTTGAAGTTTTCCCATGTAGGATTCGAAGCAACCATTCAAGGGGATCCTCATATCTTCTAATACTATAAATTATTGGAAGGTAAAGATCAAAAATTCAATTATCTCCCTATCACAGACAACACTTTCACCCCTATTGAGGATTACCCTTCACTTGAAAATTATGTCAATCCTGAGAGCTTGTTTCAAACACCTCCCCTTGGTAGTTGGATTAACACTCCAACTCCATCCTTTTTTATTAAAAAATAATTAACCAATAAGCCATCTAATGAGCAAGTGTCTAGTAACCCATTTATGGAACAAATATCAGAGATTCCTTCTATTGAACAAACATCTGCTTAGTTATCGAGTAAACCTCATCATCCACTTCTTCCCATTTAAAAATACTTGATCGAGTCATAAATGAGTATATTATTCAAGATTTTTTATGAGGCCACCAATTTCTTACTTTTACAGCCTTATCCATACTTAGTATATGTATTTTCCATGTAAATACCATAATTATCCATGAATTATGCAAATGAATGAATGAAGTTATGATTTTTTATGTACAATGATATATATGTTATGTTATGAATTATTGATGATTTTTACTTGATTGAATTATGTATGTGTGACTTTATTTAACAACTATTTGAAGGGTCATGTAAGGCTATAGAATCTTGCTAGGCCATAGCCACTACATGTTATCTGCAATAACTATAGGCTTCACCTATAGGCTGCCTACATCCACTACAGAGTGCCCATAGTAACTGTAGGCTTCACCTACAAGTTTCCCATAGCCACTAACAAAGTACACATAGAAACTGTAGGCTTTACCTATAGGTTGCTTGTAGCCATTGTAAAGTGGCCATAGTAACTATAGGCTTTACCTATAGGTTGCCTACAACCACTATGAAAAATAGATCTATTGTTGATCAGATAGTAAAGACACATCTAGCTATCTTAGGAACCAAATAGATGATTAGAAATAATCATAGTTGTATAGATTCCCTACATGCAAGAAAATATTATATGTGCTACTAAAGATGAGAAAGATAAGGATAATGAGAAGAGACAAAAAGAAATAAAATAACAAAACAATATACCTTGTCTTTAACCCAGTCAAGCCTAAAATAAGTAACTTCAGTTACTAACCACTTGAAGGTTGACTGGTGTAGTTTCTAAAGTATTTGTATTTTTCCTAATTTGGTGTCTTTAGTTAAGAGTTAATAAACTGCCTTCTATATTTAATGGTAGAACCTATATCAGATTAGGAGTTTGTTAATAGATAATAGTAGAAGTATTGGAATTACAACATTGCACTTTGAATATTGTAACTTTTTATAGCAATCCTTAGTTGCTACAAAATTAAGTAATGAGAAGGTTGATTTCGTAAGAAGTTTTTGAATTTTCTCAAAGAAGGATTGGAACTCAATTTTAAATGGGGAAGGGCCCCCTCGAAAGGAGTTTTAGTGAAGATCCTAACCCCCTTTAGTTTTAAGTGTATTGTGTAAGTTGATTTTATTATTAATTTGATTATATAAGTGTGATGCATGTGTGATTCATAAATGTGAAGTAGTTCTATAATTCTATCATAATAGTTTCATAATATAATTATCTGGTGAATTAAACATACGTTTATTGTACTGCAACTATAAAAGCAAGTTGATTTTTGAATCAATAATACATATATAGTACTGAAATCCTTAAAAAGAATATGCACTTTAGGATGATAATTAATGTTAATTAGACTCAAGAATCTAGGAATCACTGGGTAATTAATCTGTACAACATTTTGGCATCATTATCGAGGAAGGTGTCAATTATTATTTCTAAAATCTATGATTGGTTTTTTTAAGATTGATTAATGCAATATTCTACCTAGCCAAACAAGTTGAGTGCGGACACTACAATGTATTATGCTAGATGTCTAAATTCCTGGACATATAGTTCCAATCGAGCAAGTCGAGTGAGGGCACTATGGTGTCTGATGCCAAATGTCTAAGTATTCTAGAAGTAAATAGTGCATAACCTTGAATGCCTCTTTCCAATCTTGTAATTTACTTAGTTCATATTTTTAGAATTTATTTCCTTCAAGAGTGATTTATTTATTACAAAATGTGCTTTTAATTTTTCTATTTTAATTTTCTATTTTCTAGAATAATTTTTCTACTTTCACTCCTATTTTCTAGAATAATTTTTTTGATTTTAGTAGATAATTTTTACTACTTTATAAAAGTAGAATTTCAATTCTTGTTTTGATTTCCACGTTATTTTTTTAATTAGTCTAAAACAACCCCCTGGAACACACATAAAATAAATTAAAAAAAGAAAAAAAGAAAAAAACTAACCCTATGTAGGAAGGGACATGATAGTTGAAGGAGTGACATAACATTTATATAGAGAGAAAGAGATTTTCAAGGGAGATTCCTACCAAACAAGACACAATTTTCTATTGATAAAGAACAAAAAATACCTGTAGCAACTAAAAATCGTGCTGAAGAATATACCATAAGCTGGAAGGCTCTTGAAGAAGAGAACACTACAAACTAAAAGGGTCAGCTTGCAGAAGAAGCACTATTGGCTCTGAGAAAGGAAATAGAAGTAGAGGAAGCATTAGTTGAGGTAGTAATAAGAAATTAAGGAGAGAAACTACATGAATCAGACACTCTGGATAATAACATATTTACAACATTTTAGTAAGGCTTTCTTGATCAAATCAAAGGAAGCTCAGGAGAATCTTTAGACATTTCATCCAGTAAAAGGACTGAGGATCAATAGATAAATTTTTATTATCATGTTGACCAAGGGATTAATATAGAATTTAAGGATGAGATCCTGAGTACCTTTGGTATCCATATCATAAGAAAAACCATCATGAGTATAGAAGGAGACTTTGTGGATGTCAATGGGACTCTAGTCATAGTTACTTTTAAATTTCCTATTCTAGATGTAACAGGTGTAACATAAATAAAAATATCTCACCTTCAACCTTGTCTAATTTTAGAGGTATATTATCAAAAGATCCAAATAGATTATTTTTTAAATTTTATATCCTTTGTAGAAGCTATGACTATAGGTAGGATGCATAGGAATTGAACCTTTTTCCAAATACCCTCAAAGACTCGGCACTTCATTGGTTCATAGGACTAGCTAGTAATTCATTTTGCACTTGGGAGGACATGAAAAATAAATTTTTGACCAAGTATCATGAATATGGAAGAGGGAGAAGTTATATAAAAATGACATCTTCAGGATGACTCAAGAAGGGGATGAATCTTTGGAAGACTATGTTGAATAGTTCATGTTCAATGTACAAAAATTCAAGCAAAGTGCACTTGGAGAAGAACCTTTAAAACTCATATTCCTAAAATGATTCAGAGAATATTGTATAGAAGCCTTGGACCTAATTATTGGAGGGGATATTTTCTCCTACCATTCATAGAAATCAAAGAGCTGAGCAAGAATTATTCTAGATCTGCGATAAACAAAGTCAAGGGCAACAAGCTCCTATTGGTAGTTGTAAATGGCCTATCAAAAATTAAATTTAGTAACCTATTACAAGAAATGAAATAGGATATCATTAGTTATTTGGACACCCAACTAGATAGCCTATACTCAAGATAAAATCAAGCCAACTTTGGATCAAGCTTTGACCATTTACTGTCTAGACTGTAAGAAGAAAAAGATAGATTGTAGATGTCATGAGATTTAGACTAAAGTAGCTCACATCATAGTTGAAGAACCAAAAATACTAGAGCTACATGTTTTAGGAGGAGATGGTGACCAAGTTTTCTATGTTGCATAAAGAAGGCCATGGGTTCAATGACCATCTTATCAAGGTATGAGACAAAATCCACCTTTTATAGATTCTACCTCCTTTAATTTATAATTTACAAATACTACTCCCAATTGGACTAGTCCTTGGATGAACATTTTATCTCCTAATTCTAGTTGGTAGCCACCTCAATCAAGCCACCCCACCACCTCTTGATATCCTCCACAAAATGTATCCCCACCTTGGATATAAAATTGGCAACCACGCCAAGGTCCACCCTTCACAAACCAGTGGCAACAGCCATGGAGACCAAATCAGCCATGAGGAAACTCTTCAAGAGGATTCCCTCCACAAAAACAAAATCCTACTCTTATGCCCAATATATAAGCTACACCCAAGCCTAACCAGTTACCTACCTAACCCATACAAAATCTTGCAAATAAGCTAGTGCAACCCACATTCATTTTTGAACCTATTCAATACCTAGCATACATGATGAACATCAATAAAGTTCACCTCCATTCAAGAAAAGTTATACCACCCTCAACACCACCCATAATAATGGAGTCAAATCATGAAACCCAAAATTATCATGTTAACCCACCTCCATCACCACAATAACTCTCTAAACCAGTAAATAAAGCTATTGCTAAAACAACCCCACCATTTCCAAAATGTCTCAGCCTTCAACGCCATACAATTAAACTTGAGTTTGATTTCAAGAGATAGCTCAAAAATATTTGTGTCAAAATCCATCTATTCTAGGTCATCAAGGATGTACCCATATATTCTAAAGTTGCTAGAGACCTCTATATACAAAAACCTAGAAGGAAGAAGAAGGATCCCAATATAGTGCATGTGATTGGCGAGCTGGCAAACATCATTCTAGGAAACAAACTACTAAAAAAATATTTAGATCCAGGATGTGCAATAGTAACAGTCCAAATCTATGACCAGTAGCTACCTAATACGTTGATAGACCTAAGGGCTGCAATAAATTTAATGACAACTAAAACCATGCATAAACTATAGCTAAATAATATTCATCCCACATCTAAATGTTGCAAATAGCTGATAGGTCTATAATTAGACCAAAATAAATCATTAAATACCTTATCATTACTATATATTATTGGGAGTATCCTACAGATTTCATTATGCTACAGCCTAAGTCTAATTTGGGTGGATACCCTCTTATGTTAGGATGACCTTGGCTCGACACAGCTGACACCTTCATCAATTATAGATCAGGTAACATGATCACATCTAATGATAACCACACTATGCAGTTGGTCCTTTATCCCCTAGCACAATAATTTTTTACATCATAACATAAATTATGGGATAAAAAAGATGAGGCATATCAGCCTTTCTTGATTCCTATATTTACCATAGACCATGCATGCATATTGGATGATCAAGAGGAAGATACAATTCTCTCCAATGTTCTTAATCATAATTATCAAACTCCTTCTATAGATCTCAACCACTTGTAATGTGTTGAGTGCCCATTTTATAGCCTCTAAGAATTAGATAATTCTAATACATCTGTATAAGAAATATTCCACTAGTTGTTGCCTCATAGCTGCAACTAAACTAGATCTATTAGCAATATAGAAATGACGAAAGCACTCTCACAACAAATTAAAATCTCTCCAACAAAATCATTGCTTATTAATAACAAGTTGGAGTTAAATGAAGAAACACACCTAATTAACATGTTGCATGCAAACCAATATGATTTTGTATGGGATTATGAGGATATGCAAGGAATCATCCCAGAAACATGCACACATCATATCTACATCAAATAATAGTGCCAACCAATCAAATAGCCACAACTTAGGATGAATCTAGCTCTTCGAGAAATAGTCAAAGTAGAATTACAAAAACTCTTGACTATTGGATTTATATATCCCATCTCAAATAGTGAATGGGTTTCACCATTGGTAATTATACCAAATAAAAATGGAGAATGATGTGTATGCATAGAATATAGGGAACTCAACATAGAAACTAGGAAGGATCACTTTCCTGTACCCTTCATTGATCAAGTGTTGGATACACTAGAAAGAAAGAAATATTTTGCTTTTTTGGATGGCTTTAGTGGTTACAACTAGATTATAATTAGTCCTAAGAATCAAGAAAAGACCACCTTTACTTGTCCCTAGGGATAGTGAATGGGTTTCACCATTGGTAATTATACCAAATAAAAATGGAGAATGATGTGTATGCATAGATTATAGGGAACTCAACACATCAACCCGGAAGGATCACTTTCCTCTACCCTTCATTGATCAAGTGTTGGATACACTAGCAGGAAAGAAATATTTTGCTTTTTTGGATGGCTTTAGTGGTTACAATCAGATTAGAATTGCTCCTAAGAATCATGAAAAGACCACCTTTACTTATCCCTAGGGTACTTATGCTTATGATGTATTACCCTTTAGGTTGTGTAATGATCTTGAAATATTTTAGAGGGTTGTCTTGAGTATCTTTGTAGATATAGCCAATGGATGTGTAGAAATCTATATGGATGGCTTCACTGTCTATGGAGAAACATTTTATGAGTGCCTCAAAAACTTGGAAAAAGTGCTACAATGTTGTTAAGAGCACCATCTGTCTCTCAGTCACAAGAAATTTTATATGCTTATGATAGAAGGTATTGTCTTAGGCCACCACATATCTACTGAAGGAATTAATGTTGACCCTGTAAAAATCAACATCATCAAAAACCTTCCTATTCCTCAAAAATAGAAAGATGTTAAGATTTTTTTAGGACATTTTGGTTACTATAGGAGATTCATCAACAATTTCAGTAAAGTATCAACACCATTATTCACCCTTATGACTAAAGATGTTGAATTTCTTTAGACTCCTACCTGTGATACAACCTTCAAATAATTGAAAGAATTATTGACCACCACTTCTATTTTGTGTGGTCCTGATTGGAAGCTTCCATTCCATATTCACATAGATGCTTTAGATACTATCTTAAGAGCTATGCTCAGCCAAAAATAAGAAGCACTCAATTATGCCATATATTTTGTAAGCAAAAACTTGTAAGCAACATAATTAAATTACACAATTACTAAAAAAGAGTTATTGGTAGTAGTCTATGCTATCAACAAGTTTTGTCACTACATCATAGGATATCAAGTATTTATTCATACAGACCATGTAGCCATTCAATACCTTATGAACAAACTAGCTATTCCAGCTACAGTGATAAGATGGTTGCTCTTATTACAAGAATATGATTTCACTATTATAGATAAGCCTAGTAGGGACAATGTGGTGGTTGACTTCTTATCACACCTACAATCCCCTGAAGAAGATAACATATTGGATAACTCATTTATAGATAAGCACCTATTATCTCTCACCCTTACCACACTTTTGTATGTTGATATTGCTAACTACCTTGTAATAGGGCTACTTCCACATCACTTCCTCCCTAAACAAAGAAGAGCTTTGATTTAAAAAAGGGCCAAATATTCATGGTTATCTAGATTTCTTTTTTATATTGGGCCTAACTCCATCATCAAAAGATGTCTTAAATAAGATGAATTTCTAGATATCCTCAAAGCCTATAATGATAAACCCTATGGAGGACACTTTGTAGCCAAATGTATAAAATTCAAAATTTTGAATACATGATACTATTAGCCCTCACTCTATAAATATGTAATAAGGTATACTATTCATTGTGATAGATGTCAACATATGGGGAAACCCACATGTTTATATGAAATACCTTTATAGCCTCAAATGGTGTTTGAACCATTCAAAAAATGGGGCCTAGACTTTATAGGACCTTTTGATCTAAAATCTAATAACAAAGAGTACATCCTTGAATGTACTAACTATATCATTAAATGGGTGAAAGTAAAGGCTCTTACACACACTAGGGATGAGAAGGTGGTAGCTTTCCTTTATGAATAAATATTCACAAGATATGGTGTGCCACGAGAAATAGTCACTGATAAAGGACCTCAATTCACTGCTAACTTAATTACTACCTTAGTACAACAATACAAGATTAAGCATAAGAAATCAACTCCATATCATCCAAAGTCTAATGGGCAAGTGGAAGTCACCAAAAGGGAGTTAGAAAATTTTTTGACAAATTTTACTAGTATGTCCCATAAGGATTGGAAGGCTAAGCTTCTTCAAATTGTGTGGGCTTACAGAATCACATGGAAGACCACAATAGGCTTCACTCCATAGGAGTTGGTTTATAGAAAGAAACATGTCTTTCCAATTGAATTTGGGCATAAGACCTTACGAACAACACTAGAACTTAGGATGGATATATTTGAAGCATAAAAGGAAAGCTTCTATAGTTGAATGCTTTAAATGAATATAGACAACAATCATTACAAAACATAGGGATTATATAGTAGTAATGGTTGGATGACATGACAGGTACATTAAGACTAGGCAGTTCAATACAAGAGATTGGGCCTTTCTTTTTGACTCAAAATACAAGGATCACAAGGGCAAACTCTAGACTAGATGGCTTGGTCCTTTTGAGATTGAGAATGTTTATGACAATGGATTAGTGCAATTCCAAACCATTAATTTAATAAGATTTTGTCTATTGGTTAATGGCCACATACTCAAGTTGTAAAAAAATACACTCACTCAAGATGAGTATACTAGACACATACACAAGCAATTACAAGATGGATATAATAATATACTGGATAGGCATGTTGTCTCACCAGACAAAGGGAGCACCAGTCCACACTTAGATAAAGGAGAGGAGGACATCTTATCCCTCCTCTGGTATGACAAATGAGACCTTCACTTGGTCCTTGACCAGTCACCCTTCCAGGTGACTTGGCAAAGAACCTAAATAAACATTCTACTAAAATAATAGCTAGAGTCAAAATAAAACAAAATAGAGAGAACCCAAAAATGAAAACCCATTTTTTGGGCATTATTGGTATCTTTTAGGTATAAAACCAACCTACTGGTTGCCCAAAATTATAAAATGGGCCTAAATAGAAAACTAGCTTATTAGCTATTTAGGGGCAAAAAAATAAAAGAGAGAGCAAAGAGAGAAATGATAATCATTCAGAGCATAACTATTCAAGTTATCAAGGGTTTTTTATAGTTTTTACAGACACCTTTACCATTGAAGGTTTTACTCCAGTTGCTACGAATAATTTTTTAGCTACTACGGGCACCTTCTACATAGTTGGGTATCACTTTGTAGCTTATTATGGGCTTCACCTGTAGTTGTTATAGGTACCTCCTCATGCCCATTTTCACCTTCTAAAGTGCATACAGGTTAGATCCTCTTACAACTCTCACCTATGGCTTAGTTATTAGATTTTGAGCACTACATAAAAGTCATCAAACAATATTGTGGAAGAATAAAGGAAGATTGGATCAGCAAATGTCACATCTATTTCTTAAAAATACCCTTGAATACCACACTATAAAGCCATAATAAATCATACACTTTCCCTCTCCAATTAGAAGTGTTGCAGACCAAAATTTATGCCTACGGGGACACCTATGATTCATTTTTAGTTTCCAGTCATTTCATGAAGATGATTTCACTGTGTTGAATAGTGAGATCTCAGATTTATTTGGCATATAGGTCCCATATTTGAAGACCCTACTGATTACTAAATCCAAGTCCACCAGGCATAGAACTTATAGGGAATAAGATAGCACAAAGATAATTATCAACTGATTCATATAGAGGAAGGTCACCAAGTAGCAACACCCTCAACTACCTACTTTTAGGTTCATCTAAGCCATCACTTGGATCATCTAAATATTAAATAATCACCTTGTGTTAGGAGAGCAATCATTTCTCATCCAAGTCGTAGACCCCTATTTCAATTCCATGCAAGCTATCATGTATCACATGTAAGTAAGCTACAGGCATCATCAAAGCCTAACCACTGGTGATCTCTTAATCACTCCACAAGGGGCCCACTTCAGTCTAGTTATAGCTATCAACCCAATCATTACATCTCATCAATCATTCACATGCCAACACTCACATGCCAACACACATGTGAGTCCTCAACATCACCTCAGGTACATCGTTAATAAAAAGGTATGTCATATATTTTGATCATTGAAAAATTATTCATAGTTTTAATATAGCACATATGATATTAATAAACATATCAAATCATGAATTATTTCAATCATTTAATATCCATCATATCACCTCTAAACCGACATGGTGTCATCCCAACCCACACTTATACTCCTAATTATGACCCCATGTTATCCCTTCGTTCCCATTCACTCCACACCACCTGAGGACATGTGACAGATTAAGTGGGAGGAGGATGATATGGGTTAGAATATCTTACACTTTAGGAACCCTACATGTGGGAATTGGAGGCCATAATTGTAACCTTGCAACCTATAACCTCACATCTACCATTATTGAATAAAACCCTACTTTACTACAAGCAAATTTTCATAGGTCAAATAGAGTGTGTTTCCATTTATTGGTTGAAATAATTGATAGATAATCTAAACTTAACAAGATGGGAGGGTCAATTACGAGGAGAAAACCCATAGATCATAGGCAACTTCAGGGAGACCAAGCCAATTAGGATATCTTCAATAGAGCTAGTTAGACCATCTATTTTGAGAAGTTGCAATATTTCTCAGAGCCTCTTGCCAGGGAATTTGTAGGTTCCTTTGATGGAAACCAAGCCACTATCATGGCATCACATTCTCAGTCACTAAAGAATTGGTGAGCCAAGCAACTGGGTTACCAAGTATGGGAGAAAACTGGAAAGACAAACCCAATGGCCAAGAAACCAGATAGTAGTTTTGCCAAGAAAATAAAAGACTGGTATTAAATAAAGTAGGTGTGGAGAGAATTAGCTTACCTATATCATGGATGGAGATAACATCATACATCATCAGGTACATGACCTATGAAAGAAGGTATTCCCTAATTTACATTCTTCATTTTAAGTTTCTACATCACTTAAGGCATAACAAAGCCATTAATGTTCCAAATTTCTTATGGAATATTTTAAAAATGATTTCCAAAGAGTACCAGAAGGGTATTGAAATAACCCTATCCCATCACTACCTAATATGGATAATAACTAAACATGGAGTAAACTCTATTAGACCTAAACTAAGTTGGGAACAATTTTTAGCCCTAGAAAATAATGAACCTCAGCAAGCAGAGGGCATTAATGAGAAGGAATTCCCTAAGGAGTAGGCCCAACAAATTGTAAAATAAGATGTTGTGGGCACTAATGTTACTAGCTAGCCCATAGCTATTGAGGGTCCATTTGAGACTGCTACAGGTAATAAAAAGAGAAGGAAATTGGTCCTACCTCCTTCTGACATAGAGGAGGAAATACCACAATAGCATATTCCTTCTCCCACTATTTCCTCACCATAAATTGATTCCTCCACATTGTCTCCTTCTAGATAAGAAGACGTTCTCCTATCAACTGATGCACAAGAAAAAAAAATTCCATCAGTCACCCCTTCTGAAAGGAAAATGAAAACCAAAGGGAAGAAACCCATGGTATCAAAAAGAAAGAGACCTCCTCTTAGGAGATCTCAAATAATTAAGAAACAAAAGACCACTAGAGCTTCGCTAATCATAGATATCAGTGATGATGAAAAAATAAAGAAAGAGCCTAGGGTTAAGAAGACCCTTGATGGGTTTGAAATTGAAGAATGTTCTACTGATGAGGAATCTACCAAGGTAGAAGAATAGTCACCTCAGCCATCTAGATTCACTAAGGAGGACATTGATCTCCTCAGAGACATTGGGTATATAGAAGAGTAATTGAGAATGATAGATCAACATATAGTAGAAGAGAAATTGGTTGAAGAAGAGACTATGGAAAAATAAGCCGAACAAGAAACACTTCTTCACACCTAGGAATTCTAGAAATTGGAATAAGCTTTGAAGGAAATATATATACTGAGGAATGAAATAATAGAATTGAAAGGTAAGAGATATATTGAAACACTTCTAGAGGTAGTGGAATTTGTAGAACCTTCCATGGACAAAGAAAATTTGGTGGATAAACCTGCAGTAGCTTCCCTAGAGGAACCTATAACAACTTCATTTACTTTGGCCATAGAAGCACATGTAGTAGATTATACTTTGGCTTTGGTACCTTTTTACACTAGCTTTCCTTGTCCATTGCCCACTATAGTAGCATCTATCATAGAAGAGGTTACTGATGTGGATTTCTCAGCCACTAAGCCAGTGGGGACTGATGATCTTTTGATTTTTTTGGAGGAAACATCTAGTGATAATGAAGCTTACCATATAAAATTGGTACAAAGATTTAGGGGATATGTTGAATCAAAAGAACAACATGATGAATCACAAGAAAAATTAGAATTTTTTGAATCTATGATCAATCATTTAAAGGAAAAGATTGGTAAAATGCATGAAACCACTGAACTATTGATGAAGTGCAGGCCACCTTCTAGGGTATATATTATGTACTTAGAAGAGAGATGTCTTAAGTTTAAATATGGTAGGTTCTATAATGATCAATCTTATATGTTTTGTGACCCCAAATCTTTCTTTGTAGCATATAGGCATGTTGATCATGACCTCTAAGCTTAGTTGAGTGAGTTTTACATCCACCAATATGTTTTACCCAGTCATATAGAATGGAATCCAAACATCTACTTGTAAGATGTCTTGTTAAATGTATTTTCTTCATATGTTCTAAATGAAACAGGAAGAAGAAAAAAAATAGAAGAATATCAAGAAAAAGAGAAAGAAGCCACCCAGATGATCAGGGGTGAATCCAGTAACCAAGAAAGTGTAATAGATGAGTGGATTTCCTTTATAAATATAGATTCTCCATAAGAATGGGTTATCATAAAATAGGTAGAAGTTCAAAATCATTATTTGAGTCTTAGAAAGGAGATGGCATGCAAGTTTTTGTTTCTTTCTCTCACAGATGGGTAGAACTCTCAAAAGCCTTGAAAATAAATGAGAAATACTCCCTCAAAACCTTAGGGAGGCCATCCACAAAGTATACTTGTATATTAAACTTGTTATAAAGTGGAGAATATAATGGTTGAGATTGATGTTTCAACCCCCTATATTCTAGTTCCCAATTCCTAAGTGGGAAGGAAATGTTCTAGCCAACAAAGAGATAGAGAAGAAAATATGGGAACACATTGAGAATGCTAAAGGTTTCTACATCCTTGAAGGCTTAGGCTGTCCTGAACACCTAAACTTTAGGAAATTTTATGGTTTTAGAATGCAACCAAGGCTTCCTTGAGGTCGAGTAAGACGTTAAGTAGAGGGGTGTGATGAGGCCATAAAATTGCTTACTTTTATAGCCTCATCCATACTTAGTATATGTATTTTTATATGTAAATTTCATAACTATCCATGATGTATGCAAATGAATGAATGAAGTTATGATTTTGTGTGTGTGTGTGTGTGTGTGTGTGTGTGTGTGTGTGTGTGTGTGTGTGTGTGTGTGTGTGTGTGTGTGTGTGTGTGTGTGTGTGTGTGTGTGTGTTATGTTATGAATTATTGATGTTTTTTCCTTGATTGAATTATATTTGGGTGAATTTATTTAACAAGCATTTGAAGGGTCATGTAAGGCTGTAGAATATTTCTAGGCAGCCACTATAGAGTGCCTGCAACAATTGTAGGCTTCACTTATAGGTTACTTGTAGCCACTGTAGAGTGCCCATAAAAATTGTAGGCTTCACTTACAAGTTTATCATAGCCAATACAAATTTCTCATAGCAATTTTAGGCTTCACCTACAAGTTACACATATCCACTATGCAAAACAAAGCTATTGTTGATCAGATCTTAAAGACACATCCAACTATCTTGGGAACCAAATGGATAATTATAAAGACTCATAGTTGTTGTATGGATTCCCTACTTGTAAGGAAATATTGGATGTGCTACCAAATATGAGAAATACAAAGATAATGAGAAGAGACAAAAAGAAATAAAACAAAAAAATAGTATACCTTGTCTTTAACCTAATCAAGCCTAAAACAAGTAACTTTGGTTACTAACCACTTGAAGGTTGGCTGGGGTAGTTTCTAAAGTATTTGTATTTTTACTAGTTTGGTGTCTTTGGTTAAGAGTTAATAAACTACCCTCTATATTCAATGGTTAATTTGAATAGATAATAGCAGAAGTATTAGAATTACAACATTATACTCTGAATATTGTAACTACTTGTAGCAATCTTTAGTTGCTATAGAATTGAGTAATAAGAATGTTGATTTTGTAATAAGTTTTTGAATTCTCTCACAGAAGGATTGGAACTCAATTCTAAATGAGGAAGGGCCCCCTCGAAAGGAGTTGTAGTGAAGATCCTGACCCTCTTTAGTTTTAAGTATGTTGTGTAAGTTGATTTTATTATTAGTTTGATTATATAAGTGTGATTCATAAGTGTGATGTAGTTCTATAATTCTGTCATAATAGTTTCATAATATAAATGTCTAGTGAATTCAACATAAGTTCATTGTAATACAACTAAAAAATCAAGTTGATTTCTAAATCAATAATGCATATATAGTGCTGACATCCTTGAAAAGCATATGCACCCTAGGTTTATCATTAATGTTAACCAAACTCAAGAATCTAGCAATCACTAGGTAATTAGTCTGCACAATAATTTTTATACAAGCACAATCTCCGCAAATCTTAGTGAGTATGACAGGCCAAATCACCTAAAGGATCAAAGAATGAACAAAAAGCTTGGGCAAACAAAAATTTTGAAGGTCAATTTGCTTTCTGATTAACATATTGATGATCCAAATTCCTCCTAGCTTTATTCGAATGAATTAGCTACTTGTTTTTCCATAAATTGATATCCTATTGTAAAATCTATAATGTGTGAAATAATGGACTACAAAGGCAAGGGTCTTGGTATCTTTGAACAAGGTAACATTGAAACAATAAACATAAAATCCAATTAAGGGAAGAATGGTATAGTATTTAATGCACATCTAAAAATTTCTCAAATTGATTCTTCTAGTGAGTCTGGAGATGATTCATCAGACAACAAGCTAGGTTCCATCATCAACCGCTTGAAGATCTAGTATTTACCAATATTTTTCATGAAAATGTTGTCTTAACACTTGACCTCATATATCCTTTTTTAATCCATTAAGACCCTGTTGTCCTCCAAAAAATATCACTCGTTTTTCAAAATTCTCAAGAATCTATGGACTCTGTAGGTTTGAATCTATAGACTCTGTAGGCCAAGTTCAATGGGCTTTATAGGTTGATTTCTATGGACTCTATAGGCAGGTTCATTTCTATAGGTTTAGAGGCTTCTATAGGCGGGTTCAACCAAAAGAATCAGTTTCTAACACTTGGTCATTTTTGGGATTGGTTCAGTGCCTTGGTTCAATCAAAAATCTCCATTGGTAAGCATCTAAGCAAAGAAGGTTTGAACCATTGAACCATTAAACCACTTTGGTTCAAAGGTTCAATGAGTTCAAAGTTCAAAAGGTTCAACGCTTTTGGTTCAACGGCGGGTTCAATCAAAGGAATGGTTCAATGGCTTGGTTCAACCAAGCAGTTCAACACTTTGTTTCACTTGAGTGGTTCATCCACTTTGTTTCAATGCTTTGGTTCATCCTTTAGTTCAATCAAATGGTTCGTCAGTCGGTTCAAGGCTTTGTTTGAACCGTTGAACCAAAACTTGGTTCAAAGGTGGGTTTAAACAAATGGTTCAATGGCTTAGTTCATCTACTTGGTTTAAAGGCTTGGTTCATTTAATTGGTTCATCAGCTTGAACCATTTTGGTTCAAAGCTTGGTTCATCAACTTGGTTCAAGGTTTGGTTCAATAGAGTGGTTCAGCGACTTGGTTCAATGGAGCAGTTCAATGTTTGGTTCAATCAAACAGTTCAATAGCTTGGTTCAACCAAACGATTCACTCAGACAGTTCAAAGGAGTGGTTCAAATGCAAAAGTTCAAAGAAGCCTCCCAAAGGACAAGTGCCCTTGCAGAGGGCACTTGGTCGACAAAAACACCCTTTGAAAGGGTCATTTTCAAAGAAGGCCACAAAGGTAAATTCTTTTGGAAATTTTGTTTAAGGCAAACAAAGGCATAATTCTTTCAAACTTTTGTCCAAACAAATTCCTTCAGAGAAAAAGTTTGAAAGAATTTGGAGAAGCTACAGGCAGAAAGCCCAAAGAAATAACCAAGGCAAACGGAACAATTCCACAGACTTTTTGTCTGCGGGAAATTTTTGCAAACTTTTTGTTCGCAGGAAATATCCACGGGAAATGTCTGCGAAGACTCTAAGTAAAAAGGCCATCGAAGGACCCCGAAGGGAAGGTGCCCTTGCAGGGGACTCTCATCTGCCAACTTGAAGGATACTTCCTTGAAGCCGAAGGGTCACCTTCCCTTTGGGAAGATGTAAAACAAGAAGCCCGAAGGCCATTCAAAGACCGCCCGAAGGGCAGATACCTTATGGGGGGCTCTTCTCGACCCAAAGTAGATCATTTCTTAAGGCTCAAAAGGGCAAGTTCTTTCTGGGAAGGTGCCAAATAGAAAAGCCGAAGAAGGACCAAGGGGTGACGTGCCCAAAGACGTCAAATTCAAGACAACGAACTAACCATTGAAAACATAGTGACGGGCGTGTGAACGTCAATTTTAAATCTCATAAAATAGCCGTTGCTCCTTTGAATCTATAGACCCAAATGCATTCACAAGATTTAAGGCCAAGACCAGCAGAAAGTGAGGAAGGAACAAAACATCAAATTGAATCCAGGACCTGATTCAATTAACCAAAAAAGGAGGAACGATGAAGGTAGGATTAGATCGCCAGGTGGACATTGAAAGTTGCAAACTTTTAATAGCGTGACTTGTTTCTCTACATTGATAAAATCAAATGGGTAAATGCCCCTAAGTTTCAGCCTGTCTTCTTAATAGATTTCAATGTAACATGATGTGTTACTATTCTCGAGTCCTTCTAGAAGAGGCTATATAAGGGACTCTCTTCTATTGTAAATGGATCTCTTTTTGACAATCAGAATGAAACTCTGCCCGAATTGAAAGGCATTTTTGAGACTTTGAGCTCAATTTGTTGATCATATTTTGTTATTGGAATAAGAAAGCAAGTGATTTTTTAGACTTTGTGTTGTGATATCTTTGTTGTTGAGGAAATTATTCTTATGTTCCTTTAATTCAACAAGCAAAATTAGTGATAGCAGTCAGGAAGATGTCTTGAAGAGTCAACTGTGGAGAGACTTTGTGCCCCCATAATTCCCTTTAGTGTGTTTTCTTTTCATTTCTGTGTAAAGGAAGAAATGAAAGGACCTTGGGATGACTTTGTTCCCTCATTGTCCTTTGTATCTTACTCTTGAGCAATTCAGGTGGAGACTTTGTGCTGCATCTTGATTTGTTGGTTACTACATCCTTTGCTACATTTTGCTGTTACTACCAAGACTATTCTTTTGGTTTGCTAAATAGTACTTCTAAAAGAAGAGGAGTGTTGTCTGTCATTTCCCTTGAGTTTTTCCTTTGATTTGCATGCATCATCTCTGAAGAAAGAGAGATGGATGGTTTGTCCTACCCTTGAGTATTATTTTCTATTAATATATATAACATACCTATAGGGAACCTCCCCTTGATGAGAGGAGAGATCAGTCCCCTTCTGATGTGGTAAACCTACACATTTGGACGACTAATCTTCCTACTTTGGCTTATCAGACCTATTTTGTTTATCAGTACACTGATCGACAAAATATTCAACCAACAGACCCAACATTTATGCCTCAAATTGAATACTTCCAAAATGATGAAGCATCAAATGAGTTCCTAAGAATCAGGGATCAAATTCTTTTAGGTGACCATAAGAAAGGTTTCTTAATATAGTTATCAAATTCAACATTCTGTGGAGAAAAAATATTGCATCAATTTATTAATTCTACATCAACATCCAAGAAAGAAGAGGTAGATAAATATTTTCATATTACCATACCACCTCAAGCCTACAAAGATGAATCCCTTCTGATTATTGAGGGAACCATTCTTATAAACATTGGTAATGAGGATGACCCAAAAATTGTAAAACTAGTTATCTCACTTAGTTCAGAGGAAAGGGAGATATTTACACTATTACTTCATGAATTTTTTCATGTATTTTCATGGTCATATGTGGATATGCCAAGAATCAATCCAAAACTGGTAGATCACCATCTTATGGTGCATCCAGATGCAAAGCCATTCAATCAAAAACTTAGAAAAATGCATCCCAAAATAGCAGTACTCATCAAAGAAGAGCCAAAGAAACAATTGGTGGTAGGATTTATATACCCTATTGATTATTTAGATTGGATATTAAACATTATGTACATATCTAACAAACTAGAGGGGATCAAAGTATGTACAGACTTTCATGATATCAATAAAGCCTGTCCAAAAGACGATTTCCCATTACCCAATATAGATATGATAGTTGACTCTACTGCAGGCCATGAAATATTATCCTTAATAGATGGATTATTAGGATACAATAAAATTAAAATTGTTGAAGAAGATCAGCATAAAACAACATTTATAACTCCATGGGGCACATTCTATTACCAAAAAATGCCTTTTGGATTAAAAAACATAGGAGCTACATATCAGGGGGTGAATGGCAGTTATCTTTCATGACATGATAAGTAATATTATGGAGGACTATGTGGATGACATTTTATCCAAATCAAAATCTAGAGTAGATCATCCATAGGTGCTTCATCATATTTTTGAAATAAAATGGGAGTATAACATGTGGTTAAATCCAAAGAAGTGTGTATTTGGTGTTGCACCAAGAAAGTTGTTAGGATTCATTATTTCATAATGTGGTATTGAAGTTGACCCTTCCAATGTTTTAGCTATCATGGATATGCCACCACCCAAGAATCTTAAATAGCTAAAGAGATTACAAGGAAAGATACAAGCCATTAGAAGGTTTATCTCCCAACTTGAAAATATTTATCATCTATTTACATTCTTGCTGAAAAAAGATGTCACTTTCACTTGGACACAAGATTGTGAAAAGGCATTTGGTACTATCAAGCAGTATTTTTCCAATCCACCAGTTTTGATGCCACTAGTATCTGATAAGCCATTTTTTCTATATATCTCTGCTACACAATATGCTCTTAGATAATTACTAGCACAACTTGATGACAATGGAAAATAGAGAGCATTCTATTATTTGAGCAAAACCTTTATATCCTATGAATTAAATTACTCTCAAATGGAAAAAGCCTATTTTGAAGTATTTTTTGCTTCTCAAAAGTTGTTAAGCACGATATATAATGAGAGGGGGGGTGAATTAGTATATCATATATCTTATAAAATTCCACTTAACCATACATTCAAGATATGAAATAAAACTAAAATAATAAACACCACATGAGAGAGAGAGAGAGAGAGAGAGAGACACTAAATTTTAATGTGGAAACCCAATGTGGGAAAAACCACAGACAATAATCTCAAGTATATGAATGAGCACCAACTCACACTACAATATTCATAAGTACCAACTTGCAATAGAACCAACCCCTTTACTGAGCACCAACACAACAACTAATTCATGAGCACCAACCCACAAAAGCATAAGTCCTATTATGTATACCACACAACTATCTCTCGATGTTGCTTTCTCAACAAATGATAACACATTATAATATCTCTTTATTTTCTCTCCTTTGCTCTTCTAAGCTAGATATAACAATTAAAACCCATGCTCTCTTCAACATATTACAAATGGCTTCTCAAGCCTTTATTTATAGCTTACAAAATGACCTTTGGCATTCACCCTTTGTGACCTTTCAATTCACATGTAAAATGGCAACAAAATTTCATGACCCTTCATATCCTTTCATTTTAAAAGTCACATGGTGACCCTTCATGAGCTAATTCATCCTTTCCCCTTTTGTCTTTGTCTTGGTGACCTTTCAAATTCCCTAAGATGACTCTTCATGGGAAAATACATCCCATTCCTCTTTTATCTTTACCTCGTGACTATTTGACTTCTCCATGAGCCCTCTTTTGACTTTATGCAACCAAAAATATATTTGTTAATATTAAATAAATATTGACACACATTAGAAAAGATATGAACATTAAAAACACCATTAAATGGTAGGGGTCCTTTATCACCAATAATGCTAGACCTTTGACATCAATGCCAAAATTTCCAATAATCTCCCCCTTTGTCATTGATGGCAACCTCAAACTAAAACTACCACATCTTAAAACATGTATTTCACATGCCAACTTGCATATATAGCTAAACTAAAAAACATACAATAAATCCCCCTTACTGTATCATCCTATACCTGTTCCCTATACCTATTTATGCACCTATACATGTACCTATTTCGATTCTTCTCCCCCTTTGACATCAATGGCAAAGGGCATATCCTGGAGCTAAAAATTAGCTCCCCCTTAACTGATGTTAATTCTCAATGGTAGGAAGTAAAATAAATTACTCCCAACTCCTCTTGTAGATCTTTGAATGTGTCCTTTGATCGTGCCTTTGTGAAGATATCTGATAACACATATAAATTGTTGCATGTCCTCTGAGAATATACAATCAATTCATTTAAATATTTTTTTCTAATATCACAACCCTCCACATAAAACTTTAATGTGTATCCCTAATCACATATTTGACTTACACTCAATAGATTATGCTTAAGACATTCTACATACAATACATTCTTAGTCTTAGTTCTACCACTATCCAAACTCAAAGTACCTTTTATAGCTATCCTGGTAGTGGTTTTGTCTCCAAATTTCACTATGCCACCATTGATTCTCTTTAGAGTTATGAAATTGCTCTTGTCTCCTATAATGTTCCTTCAACATCTGATGTTAATGAACCATGGCTATTCTTCATTTCTTGCATGCAACTATGTTTGAACTAACATAGAATCTTTAGGTTGTTTCTTCTGCCATGAACATATCTAAACCTTCTTCTTGATGAATGGAACCTTGAAAATTTGTTCCTTATTGATTGAATTGAACACGATTCTACAATGATAGGATATGTGTCCAAAATTATTGCACTTTCAACATATTATGGCCTCTTCATCAAACCCTGATAAAGGAGAAAAAGAGTTGTAGCTTCTGCTAGACTCTACATGAGTTTTCTTCTCCTTGTCTCTGAAATTGTTAACTCTTTTGTCACATTCTATTTTCTTGTGACCATATCCATTACAATAAAAATAATAACCATGAAAATAGAACCTATTTGTGTATTTTTGTCCTGATTATATTTTGTAGCTTTATTCCTTCCAGCCTTATTTGTTTGAGATGTCCTCTGTATTCTTCACTTCTTCCCTTTTTGTTTCCTCTTTTGTAATAGCTTCAACATAGATCTTTTTATTTTCAAATCCAATATCTATATTATATGATATTTCCTTTTGTCTTTCAAATATCTTATTCAACATGTTAGTGTTATCCTCAAATTTTAAATCACTGATTGCTTTATCATTGATTGCTTTCTCAATATCTTCTTTTAAAGAGACAATTTCAATAACATACCTTTCACATTTTTTACTTACTTTTTGAAATTGTGTTGTTAGATATTTTTCATTCTTTTTAACTTCTTCAAATTGTGCTTGTATAATTTCCTTTGACTCCTTTTCATTTTTCTCGATCTGGTGCTTCAATCTTTGATTCTTCTTCTCAAAAGATTCTAATTCTTCTAAGGCACAAATGAGTTCTCCTTCTATATTTACCTTGGATTAATCCTCACTTTCATCACATTCTTCTTCTTGATCATCTGTATGGTCATGAATAGATTCTCTTCTTCATCTAAGTCACTGACTCCACTATCTTCGATTGAGCTAAGATCTTTAGAATATAAACTCTTCTTCTTGAATCTATTCTTGTATTTGCCTTTGAAGTTTTTCTTGTATGTAGAAATTCCTTATTCATTGTCATCATTATTCTTATCTGGGCATCTATCCACAAAATATCCAATCTTACCACATTTAAAACATTTAAATGGAAATTTTCTTTGATGTTTAACCATGCCCCTTTTTGGTTTATGAATGAAAAGAGCTCCATTGTCATATTTATCATCATTGGAGTTGTCACTTGATTCTTGAATCTTAGCCTTGTCTTTCTTTGATGTCTTGAAAATAGCTTCCATTTTTTAGGGTTTTTCTTATTTCATCCACATCTCATATGTTGTAAGAATACCATGTAGTTTATCCATCTTTAGCTTGGCAAGATCCTTCATCTCCTCGATTGTTGAAACCTTTGAATCATATCTCATTGGTAGAGATCTCAAATTTTTTTGTACCACTATTGACTCTTATAACTTTTCTCTAAGACCTTGAATCTAATTTAATCTTTGATCAACTTTCAAAAGATAACTTACTATATTATCTTCCTCTTCCATCTTCAAACTCTCAAACTCTGTTCTAAAAGTCTGAAGCTTAGCCTGATAAACCTTTTTATCACCTTTGTAAATATTCTCAAGCTTTACCCCAAGTCTCATGAGAAGATTTACATTGCATAACTTTAACAAATTTTGATTCACATAAAATAACATTTAGAGATTTATCATTATTATGGCTTGCCTTCTTTTCTATCAGAGTAGTTACAAGTGTCTATGGATCTTCGTATTCCTCCAACATTGCTTTCCAAATGTTGAATCCAAGGGCCATCAAGTAATTCCTCATCATTATGATCCAAAAGGAATAATTTGATTCATCAAATAAAGGTGACTTAGTTGTAGAAAAATATCCATATGATCTAGCCATCGTGCTTTCCCCAATCTTACCTTCAAGCTGTTAAACTCTTTCTGAAGGAACCTGCTCTAATACCAATTGTTAAACACAGGATATACTGAGGGGGGTTTCGAATCAGTATATCATATATCTTATAAACTTTCACTTAATCAAATTCCACTTAACCATACATTCAATATATGCAATAAAATAAAATAATTAACACCACACAAGAGAGAGAGACACCAAATTTTAATGTAGAAACCCAATGTAGGAAAAACCACATAGAACAATCTCAAGTATATGAATGAGCACCAACTTGTAGGAGCACCAATCCCTTTACTGAGCACCAACATAGCAACTAATTTGTGAGAACAAACCCATAGGAGTACTAGCCCCTATTATGTACACCACACAACTATATCTCAATGTTGATTTTTCAAAAAATGATAACACATTATAATATCTCTTTATTTTCTCTCCTTTGCTCTTCTAAGCTAGATATAACAATTAAAAACCATGCTCTCTTCAACATATTATAAATGGCTTCTCAAGCCTTTATTTATATCTTACAAAATGACCTTTGGCATTCACCCTTTGTGACCTTTCAATTCACTTGGAAAATGGCACCAAACTTTCATGAACCTTCGTATCCTTTCATTTGAAAAGTTGCATGGTGACCCTTCATGAGCAAATTCATCCTTTCCCCTTTTGTCTTTGTCTTAGTGACCTTTTGAATTCTTTAAGATGACTCTTCATGGGAAAATACATCCCATTCATCTTTTATCTTTACCCTGTGACTCTTTGACTTCTCCATGAGCCCTCTTTTGACTTTATACAACCAAAAATATATTCATTAATATTAAATAAATATCAACACACATTAGCCAAGATATGAACATTAAAAACACCATTAAATGGTATGGGGCCTTTATCATCAATAATGCTAGACCTTTGACATCAATGAAAATATTTCCAACAAAATTTACAACATTACATGCTTAACAATCAAACAAAAAACATAGCTAAAATTGATCCCCTTAAGTATCTTTTAACCAAAATAGCTCTAACAGGCAGGATGGCTAAGTGGGTCATGTTACTTAGTGAGTTTGATCTAGAGTATGTTAATCAAAAATAATTTAAGGGTCAGGTTCTTGCCAATGTTCTAGTATAAGCACGACTTCATGGGAAGGCACCAATTATTGTAAAAATCTTTGATGATGAAATTATGCCAATTAATTAATCCTTGCTTTGGCAACTTTTATTTGATGGCTCTTTTACCAATCACAGTTATGGGGTTGGTATCTTATTAATAACATCTAATGTAGGTTGTATACCTAAGGCATTTCATATTAAATTCTCATGTACCAACAATATAATAGAATATGAAGGTTTAATATCAGGTCTCAAGATAGCAATTCAATAGGGCATTCATCATCTCCTTATTTTTGGAGACTCCAAGCTCATTATCAATAAAGTAACCAATAAATTTCAAGCACGTGATGACAAGATCATATTGTATAAGAAAATGGTGGATATCTTGATTAAATCCTTTAAATACATCTAGTTTGAATAAGTGCCTCAAGTCAATAATAGGGAAACAGATGATATGGAAACGATAGGCTCCTTGATGGATTTAAACACCAAGCATAACAATTTTTTGGTTGAGTACTTAAGAGTGCCTACTTATGATACACTAGAGTAATAAATGGTTTTTGAGATAGTTGGTATTTCCTCACCATGGTACTCTGATATATATGCATACCTTTTCAGCAATACACTACCATCTAATCTATCCTCAAACCAACATAAATCCTTCATCCAAAGAACACCCTGTTACATAATCTTTGGTAATACTTTGTATCATTGTGGCCATGATGGAACCCTACTATGTTGTTTAAATTTTGATGAATTTGCTTTAGTTATTCGATAAGTTTATGAGGGAATTTGTGGTTCACATTCAAGTGGTATTATCCTAGCTAAAAAACTTCTTTGAGTTGGTTATTATTGGCCAACAATATAATCTGACTCATTTACATATGTAAAAAAATGTATACCTTGTCAAAAACATGGAGATTTTATCCATAGTCCTTCACAAGCCTTGCAGCCTATTACAACACCTTGGCCATTCTCCACAAGGGGGTTAGACCTCATAGGGAAGATCAATCCTAGCTCTTCTAATGGGCATAAGCATATTATCACCACCACTGAGTATTTTATTAAGTGGGTAGAAGCAATGCCATTAACTTATGTGACTGGCAAACAAATTTCTAATTTTATCCTTAACCACATTATTTGTCTCTTTGGTATTCCATCCACTCATTTTTTACAATGGAAAATACTTCAAGAATACAACTGTAAAAGCCCTTTGTCATACATACCGTATAAAACACAAATGGTCCACTCCCTATTACTCAAAATGAAATGTCCAAGCTGAGGCAACAAATAAGAATATTTTGCATATTCTTAAGAGAGTTTTCAATGAAGTTGGTCATGACTGGCATACCCAATTATATCTTTCCCTTTGGGTATATTTTACAAGTATTCATACACCCATGGGGGCAACCCCTTATTCCCTTGTTTATGGTAGTGAGTTTGTTTTACCAATTGAGGTTGAGTTTCTATCACTAAGAATATATTTACAATAAATCATAGACAAGGAATCGTATCAAGAGTCATGCTTAAGTGAGCTCACTCTCTTAGATGAAAAATGACTCAATGTTTTAAATCACCTATAAGTTTACCATAATTGCCTTCGTTGTAGCTATAACAAATGGATTAAAGCTAGGTAGTTTGAGATCAGAGATCTTGTTCTGAAGGAAAATTAGTGAAGTACTAATGCTGATAGAGAAATGAAAGGAAAATTTGAACCTAATTGGTTAGGTCCATACATCATCATAGCCAAAAATAGATCTGGAGCTCATAAATTGGCCATGGAAGATGGAGAGGAGCTTGATGAGCCTATGAACATCATACACCTTAAGAGATTCTATGCTTAAACATTTATCTCTATGTGTTATTATTGGTTTATCTAAAATATACAAAAATAAAAATAAAATTATATATATATATATAGCAAAAATTAAAAAAATGGTTACATAGAACATCCACAAGTGAAAACCATGTCCATCCACAAGTGAAAACCATGTCCATGGAACTTTGGATAAGTACCATGATGAAAATTAGTTCTTCTAGCATCATGTGTAAAAATATATTATAATTACTCCTTTTGCCTATGGGCATGATATTTGCAATAGTTCTGTTGCATAAATCTATCTGTGTCATTTTGTTTCCCTTATAACATTGTTCAAATTTTGAGTTGTAATTGCATTTGTAAAACCAATATTATTGCTCATAGTTCATGAGAGTGGCTTCCATAATATTTATATTTGTAACATTAGAAAATACAAAAACATTCAAAATATTTTAAAAAAAATCCAAAAATAATTTTAAAAATCTAAAAAGCACAAAAACATAAAAAATTGAAGAAATTAACTACAAAAAAATTCTTAAAACATAAAAAATAAAACAAACCAAGTCCAAATAAAACAACCAAATTCATGCATTTTGCAGTATAAAAATAGTACCCATTACCCTTTCCTTCCATTCACTTGTTCATTGCGTGGGTCATTAGCGCATCATTTTCATCACACACTTCATTTGCCTCATCAATCATTCACTTTTTCATCACTTCCCATATTTGGGAGAACTAAATATGGTCTGATATCCATAGATGGACATTGTCTAAGTGGATTATGTAGTCAACACTTAGAGACATGGGGTCTTTAGGGTCAGCTTGACTACCACCTTCACCATCATCCATCCCCCTCTCCTTTACCTTTAGACCTTTTTTTCTTTTCCTTCTCTCTCATCTATCTAGTGTTTCATGATTTCTCTTGAACATAATTCTTATCCTAACCTATGATTTTTTCTTTGCCTTATCAATTTCTTTGGTTAATCTTATCTTTTGTTTTACATCTTTACCTTTGTTTCTCTATATTTTCACTACTTGCATTCAGATAAGGAAGAAACTAAGGTTAAGAGTTATGGGTTTGACGTTACCCGGATTTAGTGCGCATTGTATCCAAGCTTTGTGGGAGCTCCTCTTTGGCTGTGAAAGAAACACCTGCAGTAAGAAAGAAACTTAAACAAGAAAATTTAAGAAGAGGATATGGTGGACTGCCAAGCTACGCGCTCAGTCCCAGAAGAGTGAAGCTCCTTGAGGGATGACAGTCCACTGTTTAAAGGTAAAAGTGTTGTAAAGAAAGAAATGATAAATTATTTAAAGAAATAGAAAAGTAGAATGTTACGTACCTATTCTCTGCAGTCTCAAAATGTTACAGAATGTTGGATGAAGGTTTTGTTTGGTCTATGGGTTGTTTGGATAGGTATTCTGGTTTGTTAGTTCAGAATACAGTCACCGATGTCAGTTGGTCTACCGCCGTCGATGGGTAGATAGTGTCGACATCGGTTGGGTTGCCAATGTCAGTACGAGTTGCTGGCCTTGGACATATTTCAAGTTGTTTTCGTGGTGGACAGAAGAGTTTCTAGAAGTTTGAAGGTTGGTGTAGGGTTGCAGGAACGTGGATGAGGTCTGAAGAAGGGTAAAGGTAAAGGGTTGGTGTGTAAAAAGGGGGTGAGAATAAGAGGAAGGCCTTTTAGCCCCTCCATGGAAGAAGTCAGGCCTCTTAACAGTATTTAGAAATACCAAATGGAAATTAATTAACAATGTATTCTAAAATACTGAAATGAGAATCAGAATACTTAGCTCAATTAGGTGAAGAACCAGAGGTGTCAAAATGCTTATTCCCATTGTGGATGATGTTGAGGTCCTCATATAATGTTTCAATCCAATCTCTGAAATGACTTGTGTAGAGCTTCGGTAGCTAGGGGAATGATAGTTGAGTTTTGGTGCTCGAGATTTTAGAATGTGTGTGCGAATGTGTTAGAAGGTGGGGGCAGCTCAATATTTAGAGCTTGGCTTATGTAACCGATGTCGGTGATCACATCGATGTCAGCCACAGGTTGACCAACATTGGTAGAGGGAGAATAGGTAAAAGGGCTATTTTTAGCTCTTTGCCTATTTCTCCACCCGCTAAGTGCCTTTTCCATTAGAGAATGGTCAAAACACGGGTTTATGAGGCACGAGAGTTGGTTAGGGAGTGAGAATAGGTCATGGGTAGTTAGGATTTGGATGACCTAGTCTCAAGGTGACTCATAGGCTAAGAAATGGTCTTAGAGTGAGGTGTCTAGGTGAGGTGTTTAGGTGAGGTGTCCAAGGTGAAAGGGGTTCAAGTGTGGGTTATGAGTGTTAACGTTTAGAAGGGTACCAAGGGGGGGTTGACATGATATTGGTGTCTATATTTGCCCCTTTTTGTCTTGTGGTTTATTTTGACAAACTGCAAGACAAAAATAGATGTAAGTTGCTCCAGATATGGGATGAGGTATTCCCCCTCAAAGTGGGAATCGAGAGAAGGTAGTCTAAAATCGAGTGTTGATTTGATAGGCAGTGGATGGGTAAGGTGAGGTTGGAGTGTGAATGCTACAATAGTTGAGATTGCACATATACCACTTCACTTGATAGGTAGGTCAAATTTTTGTAGGCAAGGTCGAGGAGGACTAAAATCAAAGTAACCGGTCCCCAACTTATTAGTGGTAGATGATTGGGTTAGATTGATCAAAGCTATAGCTTTAATGGTCAAGGAGGACTAAAATCAAAGTAACTAGTCCCCAGCTTATTAGTGGTAGCTGATTAGGTTAGATCGATCAAAGCTGTAGCTCTAATGGTCATCATGTTCCAAGTATTTGGGCTAGGAAGTGCTCTTAGAAAACATGAAAATGTCACAGATATTGGGGATCAACTTGGAAAATTTGTTAACTACTTGTGAGGTAGCATATGCAAGCAAAACAACTAAGGCAAAGTTGTCTCGAAAGTGGTCATGGTCTGAGGAGATAGTCACGATCTCCAAGGTCAGTTGTCGAGTCAGGCTAAGATATAAGTGATCTCGAGTGTTGTTTGTTGTGGTTAGGGAGATGTATGGGAGATGTATGTGATCTCTAATATGCCCCATGAGAAGTCTAAAGTGACTTCTACAGTGTTAGGGATGGTTGTTTGGTCATGATTTTGGGCAGTTTAGGGAGATGAATGAATGAATGGTCGAGCTAACCTCAGAAGACACAATGTCAACTGAGTGTTGCCTACATAGCCCCTATTTTAAGGGTCTCAGGGCAATGTAGTTCTCCCAAAAGGGAAGAAGAGTCAAAGGGGTTGATAGTTGTTTTGGTTATGTGAGTGTTTTTAGCATTTCCCATATCTTTGATGGTACATGTTTGAAATAATGAGTGTATGATGATGTTATAGCCTTTTCCATATTGTGTGATGGCGTATGTTGTAACATAGGTTATGTGGTTTTTCATCCTTAGAAATTGTCCATATTGGTGATGGTGTATGCTAAAAATGAAATGAATTTATTTATGCTTCAGCAGGTTTCCATATTGGTGATGGTATATGCTTGACATAAATTGTGTTTGGTTGATAGTTTCCATGTGTATTATTTTCCATAGAAACTAAAGTGAATGGGCTATGATAATTTATATAACACAAATTGGTATTTGCATTAAATAAATCATGATGTTATGTTAGTGGTTAGAAAATGTTTTGGTTGTATTTTATGATGTGATGTTATTTATGATAAAATTGAGTTGAATGTTTTGGTTGTATGAGATGACAATATGAGAGCATATATTTTTAAGACACTACGTCCTAAGAGATAAACTGGCATGTGACGAAGGTGTGTAAGAAGTGAAAGGCGCGTTGTTCATTCATTGATGAGGACCATAATGATAGCATAGATAGGTTTGTTGCAAAAAAAATCCCCATTCATGTATTACGTCTTTGACCATTGGTTTTTGTTTAGAGAAGTAGCCTAATCACTTGACGTTAAGTGAGCTCAAAATTCCTTGGGTATTTTGGGGTAATAGGTGTGATTAAGTGATATGTGAGGATAGCGTAACCCTTTTTAGTAGGGATAACTTTGCCCCTTTTACAAGTGACCCTGAGAATGACTATAGGCAAGTCCATGACTTAATAGTTTGTCAGTCAATTTTTTTTGGTAGACTGATCAATGCGGGAAGTCTACTTGGGGATGTTGTTTTGTTTTGTGGTCATGTGAAGCTGATCGATGCGGGAAGCTTCTGAGAGGGTGTTGTTCTTGTAACAAAATTTGGGCATAGCCATCCTTTAAGGGAGTGGTCTATATTTTGCTTTGTATGTTTTGATCTCTTCACATAGCTATCCTTTAAGGGAGTAGTCTATTAATTACAGCAATAATGCAGTTGTTCTTCGAGGGAGTAGTCTACTTTTATAGTTTATGACCTTTTAATATTTTGTTAGGCATCCCAGTTTTATGTTTTTCTATTAACTAAACTTTTAGTCATGGACTAGACTATAGAGATTTAAGGGTTTCCCTTTTATTAGGACAAAGCATTAATGCTTAAAAAAGGGTTGATTAATTATTATAGGGAAAAAGGGTTGAAAGGAATAGGAATGAGGATGACGGGGGTTTTTTAAGGGACGAGCTCAAGTTAAACATCAAGTGAATGATTACTTGGTTAATAGTAGAATGGTTGCAGATGTAAGGCATTAAGGGGCTCAGGTTCTGGCCAGCCTTCGAGAGAAGATAGATTATAAGTGTTTGAGCCATACTTGTGCGTTATTATATAAGGTCTGAGGTAATTAGGAGAAAAATTGCCTCATTTGCTTCTTTCCATATTGGTCGCGTGTTGGTTTTCTTTAAGGATGAGATCTTTGATTTTAAAATCTCACTCTTTCAAATTTTTGTTATAGGCACACTTGATGCGATCTTGGTAGATATGAAGATGATTAAGAGCGGCAAGATGATGTCCATTGAGTAACTCGAGTTATGTTAATCGATCTTGACAAAATTCATCATTAGAGAGTATGTCATGCAAGGAGATCAACAAGTTGGTTGATGCTTGGCAAAGGAAAATCATCCTTTGGGCAAGCTAGGTTGAGGTCGCGATAGTCAGTACAAATTTGAATTCCCCCTGTTGCTTTTGTGATAGGGACAATATTTGACACCCATTGCAGACAATCAATGGGTTGGATAAATGAGACAAAGAAAAGATGTTGAATCTCCTCTTTAACAAGGAGTGCGATGCGAGGATGCATCCTGTGAAGCTTTTTGCCTAAAATCTCACTCTTTCAAATTTTTGTTATAGGCACACTTGATGCGATCTTGGTAGATATGAAGATGATTAAGAGTGGCAAGATGATGTCCATTGAGTAACTTGAGTTATGTTAATCGATCTTGACAAAATTCATCATTAGAGAGTATGTCGTGCAAGGAGATCAACAAGTTGGTTGATGCTTGGCAAAGGAAAATCATCCTTTGGGCAAGCTAGGTTGAGGTTGCGATAGTCAGTACAAATTTGAATTCCCCCTGTTGCTTTTGTGATAGGGACAATATTTGACACCCATTGCAGACAATCAATGGGTTGGATAAATGAGACAAAGAAAAGACGTTGAATCTCCTCTTTAACAAGGAGTGCGATGCGAGGATGCATCCTGTGAAGCTTTTTGCCTAACAGGCTTAGTTTAAGAGGGTAGGATCTTGATCTTCTAGGTTGTAGTATGGAATCTCAGAATCACTAAAGGTGATGGAAGCAATGGTGGGTAATGATTTGACTAAAGCAGCCAGTGGTTGGGGGTCTTCAAGTTAAACCTCCACTGCTTGTAAAGCTTTAATCAAGGCCTGGCGATGTTGTGGAGAGATTTGTATTAGGTCATATAAAGACATCTTCACAGGGGTTTGGTGAAGTTGTTTCACCATGGAGTCGTGAATTGCCTTCAAAGATGTTGGTTGATATGTGCCCAAGATAGAAATCTTGGGTTTTGGTGGTGGAGAGGGCTTGGCAAATGCATATGTCCAAGGGGTAGAAACCTGCTCTTTTCCTTTATCTTTTAGGGTGTGGGACCTGATGGCCACATGAATAGTGTTGATTTTGAATAAAGGGGGAGAAGGTGGTAGAGAGACCATAACCTCACATTGGGATCCTGATTCAAGTGAAGAGGTTTGGGAGGCATGGGATGGTGTCAATTGTTTGTCAAAAATGTTGTTAAGAGGATCCTTAATGAGAAGAGTGTCCTTTTCTAGGTGTTGGCAAATGACAACCTTAAGGGCATTGCAACTCTTAGTATCATGCCTAAGTGTGCGATGATACAAGCAGATTTGAGTGTCGTCGAACAAGGATGGTTTCAATCTGAGAGGTTATTATGGCATAATGGGTGGGAGAATGATGCTAGAAGACTACAAAAATTGGCATAATAGCGAAGCATAAGAACCCACTAATGGGTCTGCACTCGTTATTGTAGTAGGGGTTGACAACTTCTATTTAGGAGTTGTAGGGGGAGTTTTTCGTACCACCTTTTTGGTTGGTGGTGTGGCCACATGCGTAGATGGCACTTTCTTGATGAGAGGTGTCAAATTTCTTGGAGGAAATATGTTTTTAATAGGTCGAGGGAGTAATGGGGGCAGTTTGCCTTTGTGAGGTGTTGGAATGGGGAGCACTCCTATTAAAGTGGAAGGATGTGGACCCAAGATAGAGGGCAATGGTGAAGGTGGTAGAGGAGTAGACCGATGTGATTTAGCATTTTCCTTTAGTTTGGTGTAAAGACCACTACTGTGCGGGGCAAAGTTCAAATCTAACTTCACTTGTGGGTGAGTGAGGTTTGATGCAAGGTGAACATCGAGAGATTTAATTTGTTTCAGCATGGTGGATGCCTACGAGGGTTTGGATTCAGACGTGGAAGGCTGAGCTTCTTATAATTTAGAAGTGGATGCCTAGTTTTTGTTAAAGACTTTGGGGTAATTTGTCACAGAAGGGTCGGCAATATAAGATGAAGTGAGATGTGTAAGATAAGGAGCCTTAAGTCACTCCCATAGCACCTCATGTTTTAGGTTCCTAGAATGGAGAAATCCTAAGTTTTTTGCCAATCGAGAGAAGGATTTATATGACGTCACACGAGGTCTTACAGTCAGTCTTTTGGAGGATTTGGGTGGTTGTGAGAGTGGAAACGTGTTGGACGTAGTGATCTCGGGCCAAAGGTGAGAGAGAACCATCATCGAATCTTCCTCAGCCGATGTGGGTGAGGTAGCGAGTTCTTCTCTCGATGGAGAAGGGATTGGAGAATTTGGCTCTTCGAGAGGATAGAGCATAGGCATGATCATGCCTTCCACGTGTGGTCTAGGAGTGGGGAAAGAATGATCTCCCATTGGTAATAATAAGGATAAGGGTTGGGCCACTGGCGTTGGTACCATCAAAGCATCCTCCAATATGAGAGAGGTCAAAGTAGACTCTCCTACGTGTGAAAGGGGGGTGGATGGAGGACTATCCTCCATCGATGGAGGACAAATAGGAGAGGAAGGCTCCTCTAAAAGGTGAAGTAGAGGGATGATGGCCTCTTCTACATGAGGGCGTGGGGTATGAATGGTAACTTATTCCAATGGTAAAAGAAGAGGGAAGGTGAGGGAAAGAGCAATAGGTAATACGAGATCCTCACGAGGTAAAAGAATGGGTAGAGGAGGTGTTTGATGTCATGGGGGTGATACAGGTGAATCGGGTTCATCCACGTGAGGAAGAGGGTGAGGTAAAGGGAGCTCTTCATTACGTGGGGATGGTATGGGTGAAATAGGCTCTTCTACTTATGGTGGAGAAATGGGAGAAATGGGTTGACCAACCTCTTCAGATTGTGGGAGAGGTTGGTTAGGAATGAAAGGAAAGACCATGTAGATCATTCGTATGTTGCGTTCTTGCGGGTCATCGGTCATGGTCTGAACATTGTTCTAACTTGGGGGATGGCTAGGAAATAGTTGCCTAGAGACATCCATGTTTTGGTTGGCCGGTGCATTAGGGTTATCCAAAACAAGGTCCCCTTTGTCTAACATGTCTTGAACAATGTTTTTGAGGGTTTTGCAATTATCTGTGTCATGACCCTTGATACGATGATAGTTACAAAAGTCATTTTCCCTATACCATGCAGGGATGGCTTGTGAGGGGTCAAATTGGATAGGTGGTCAGATTTGAGGGATATTGAGGACCCCCTGCTTCACTAATTTATCCAATATGGAAGCATATGATTCTCCTATTGGAGTGTATCATCGTTGTTCATACCGTTGTTGGAATTATCTAGTGATGTTTTGTGATGTGGAGGGCTCAAATTGGTTGGTTGTAGTAGAAGATGGTGATCTAAGGACCATAGCATTCACTGATCCCTTAGACATGGAGTGGGAAGAAGAAGGCTTGGAATAAGAAGGGTTATTGGCTTTTGCATTGGTATTTTTGCTACACAATTTGACCCTGTCTTCCTCGATCACGCAGAGTTTAAGCTTTCAGGCCATGGTGAAAGCTTCATCGAATGTGCAGAAAGTTTGAACCCGAAAAGTGGCCAAAATGTGCTTGGCACATGCTCTTGAAAAGAGCTCAATGAGCTCAGGTTGAGGTAGTGAGAAGGAGAGTTGGTTGATCAAAACTCTCTAATAGGCGGCAAAGTCTGCTATTGACTCATCCTCAAATTGTCTAATGGAATAAAGGTCTGTGATGGAGACCTTCTTGGTAATATTGATTGAGAAATGATCAAGGAATAGTTGAGCGAGTTGAGTGAAGGTGAAGAGAGAATGACTGGTAATGGAGCTATACCAGTCAAGGGCGGCACCAAAAAGTGACATAGGGAATGTGCGAAGTAATAATGCATCATCGTGCGCTATGAGGTAGCAAGCGTGTCTAAACGCTCAAAAATGTTGTTGTGGGTCCTCTTTACTTTGAAATCAAGTAAATTTTGGGAGTTCCCATTGGCTAGGGTATGGTCAAATAAGAATTAAAGGGTGGATAGGTTCATTGTAGATTTGTTTGTACAAAAGAACACTCCTCGAACCTAAAATAAATGTCTCAAGGTTGGACATCGTATCCATCAGCATCTTAATTAGATCATTAGATGGATTGGCATGAGGTGCACCCCCTAAGTTATAGGGTACCTGGAAGGCATTGGGAGGGGCGTATGACATTCTTGGTTGTGTTTATGTAGGTGCAACATACTGATAGTTCATCATAGGGGCTGATGATGAGGCCACAGGGACTTGTGCCATGAAGTTGGAGGGCACAACATGACTAGATGCTGCCAAGGGTGGTTGAATGGTGGCAACACTAGTTAGAGGGTAAGTGGTCACTCTCATGTTTATAGGTGCAAGAGTGGATGGGATAGAGACAATCAAGTTCTGGAAAGGTGTCGAACTTGGTTGAATTGTTTGCGGTTGAGGGGGTACGAAAACCCCGATGGAGGTAGGGCCAAAAAGGATAGAAGGGGAGGCCAAATCTTGAACATTGGCTATGGTTGGGTTACTAGTCGACGCAGTGGCCTGAGTGACCATAGGTTGGGTAGCAGATGTTGTTGATATCATTGCCACTTCAGCCAAAGAAGTTGGCATCCCATAAACAGGGTTACCCAAAGGATCTCGCATTTGGCTTTTAGAAAGATAATGTTGGAGAGCCTTGATGTTATGGTCAAGGAACCTCTCAAATTCTTGATCCCCTTTGGGAACAATAGGAGGTTGATCAGGGGTAGGTTGAATAGGAGTATGCTCGGTGTCTGAAGTATACTGCATTAGATGACTTGGCACAAAGGGCGAAGGTGGGAGTGGTTGTTGACTTACGTGGTCAATAAGGAATTTGGCTTGGTTGCGTGTCAGGACCATTCAAGGCAAAATGGGTTTAGGTTCTAAAAACTATGTGTTTTAGTTTCAAAAAACTAGAATTTGTGTTAAATAGCAAGAAATTTGGGTTTTAAGCTTGCTATTTGGAAAGAAAATTTATTGATAGTGACCGATGTCAATTGTTTAACTGATATCGATTAGAAAATGTTGTCGACATAGGCGAAGGAACCGATGTCAGTTTTTATGTAATTCCAAAAACACAGAAAATTGATAGTTTTTGGAAGAAGAAGATATTCTGAGTTGTTTTTGGACTTCAGAATGATATGACCTTACCAGCTCAAACACTCAGATAAAAATAGCAGAATAGATGATTAGGCAAGCAACCTCTAAAATGTTAGATTCATAAGAATGAGTTTTAAAGTCATGGTGGCTTATGCCTTAAGAGAATGTTGGGAGTTGGGCTTGTAGAATAGGTGCTAGAGAGGAAGTCTATGGCTAGTTTCAAGTTGTGTTATGGTGCTCAAAAATATCTGTGTTAGGGTGAGTACGTGGCCTGGTGCTAGGGCTTGCTCCCTTCACTTCATGAACCCAGAGCCAAGCTGGGCCACTTAGCCAAAATATACCTTCCCTATAGTTTACACTCTACCAAAGAATAGAGTGGGTCCTCCTCTTGGTGGTGAATTCTAAGTAGGATCACCAGGTGGGGTAAGGTATCTGCTAGGTGATGAAATCCTAGACGAGCCTTGTCTCAAGTAAGTTTATGTGTTTGATTTGAAGTGATTGTGGTTTGGTTGTGTAACATTTGTGCACTACGATTCATTCATAATGCTTTAATTACCAAGTGGGCTAAGTATGCATTCAAGCAAGAATGAAATGTAGTAGTTTTTAACCCAAATCAAAATATGTTATTCAAATGCAAACAAATGGAGAAGAGGTTAAGAGTATGAGTTTTTCACTACTCTATGATGCATGCAAGAAGTAACAAGAAGAAAAAGAGATGTTCTTTTTAACCTCTGCTAATGACTTCCTTTTGAAATAAAAAGATGGAAGAGGGGATGCAAGAAGTGAAGATTTCTCTAATGCATCTATATGAAAGTTTGATTTTTTAAAAGAAGAAGAATGAACCCAAGGAAAACTCCAAGTGTCCCACCAGGCATGCCAGAATGTTTCTCTATATTTTCACTACTTGCATTCAGATAAGGAAGAAACTAAGGTTAAGAGTTATGGGTTTGACCTTACCCAGATTTAGTGAGCACCGTATCCAAACTCTGTGGGAGCTCCTCTTTGGCTGTGGAGGAAACACTTGTAGTAAGAAAGAAACTTAAACAAGAAAATGTTAGAAGAGGATATGGTGGACTACCAAGCTATGCACTTGATCCCGAAAGCATGAAGCTCCTTGAGGGATGACAGTCCACTATTTAAAGGTAAAAGTGTTGTAAAGAAAGAAATGACAAATGATTTAAAGAAATAGAAAAGTAGAATGTTGCATGCTTATTCTCTACAGTCTTAGAATGTTACATGAATGCTAGACAAAGGTTTTGTCTGGTCTATGGGCTGTTTGGATAGGTTTTCTGGTTTGTTAGTTCAGAACACAGTCACTGATGTCGGTTTGTCTGTCGAGGTCGGTGGGTAGATAGTGCCGACGTCGGTTGGGTTGCCAATGTCAGTAGGAGTTGTTGGCCTTGGACAACTTTCAGGTTGTTTTTTCCATGGACATAAGAGTTTTTGGAAGTTTTAAGGTTGGTGTAGGGTTGCAAGAATGTGGACGAGGTCTGAAGAAGGGTAAAGGTAAAGGGTTGATGTGTAAAAAGGGGGTGGGAATAAGAGGAAGGCCTTTCAGCCCCTCCACAGAAGAAGTCAGGCCTCTTGACAGTATTTAGAAATACTAAATGGAAATTAATTAACAATGTATTCTAAAATACTAAAATGAGAATCAAAATACTTAGTTCTATTAGGTGAAGAACCAGAGGTGTCAGAATGCTTATTCCCATTGTGGCTAATGTTGAGGTCCTCATACAATGTTTTAATCCAGTCTCTAGAATGACTTGTGTAGAGCTTTGCTAGCCAGGGGAATGATAGTAGAGTTCTGGTGCTCAAGATTTTAGAATGTGCATGCGAATGTACGAGAAGGCGGGGCAGCTCAATGTTTAGAGCTTGGCTTATGTAACCGAAGTCGGTGATCCCGCCGGTATTGGCCATGGGTTGACCGACGTCGACGGAGGGAGAATAGGTAAAAGGGATATTTTTAGCTCTTTGCTCATTTCTCCACCCGCCAAGTGCCTTTTCCATTGGAAAATAGTCAAAACATGGGTTTATGAGGCACGAGAGTTGGTTAGGGAGTCAGAATAGGTCATGGGTAGTTAGGATTTGGATGACCTAGTCTCAAGGTGACTCATAGGCTAAGAAATGGTCTTAGGGTGAGGTGTCTAGGTGAGGTGTCTAGGTGAGGTGTCCAAGGTGAAAGGGGTTCAAGTGTGGGTTAGGAGTGTTAACGTTTAGAAGGGGACCAAGGGGGGGTTGACATGATATTGGTGTCTACAACCTTAGACATTTATGTGGTTGCTTTTTACATCTCTTTCTTTCATAATTTGTTTGGTTGTTTTATCTCTAAATCATTCTTGGTTTTGTAAATCTTTGTTTCTTTAGAATGCATTTGCTTATATTGAATAAATTAAAAATAGTCATTCATTTAATTTTATTAGTCTATGTATGTCTTGTTTGTCTAGATTAAATCTTGTTGTTTTACTTTCTTGTTTATTTTTGAAAAGATTATTTTGTGTAAATGCATACATAGTACAGTTATGACTATATCATGACATACTTTTCTCAAATGCATAATTTATTCTTCCTTTGTTTTTACATGCTTACAACATCAATATTCATCATGATTATTCCATATCATAGGTGATATTATGTTTTACAGCTTCATTAAAAATTAGGTTGCTCAAAATACTCCAATTTTTTTGGAATGCCAATGCAAAAGAATGGAAACCCATATTATGCAGCAAAAGTCTCATTCATTTCATTTCATAAATAATCATACATTTCATTTCATTTCATTTCATAAAAATCATGCATCCATAAGCAAACTAAATGATGAAGAAAAAATGCTAGAAATATAAAATTGCATACATGTTAAACACAACTAATATGCAAGAAAGTATGAAACAATGATATCCATGTATCCATCAAATAAATATGTCAAGTCCACAGTCCATAAATGTCAAAATCATCATTTATATATATCAAAATGTTTCTCTACAATAGATAGAACATATGTATACATCAATGTCATCCATCACGTAACCCTAGTCAAAACTAAGTCTCGTCTTATCCCTTAGAAGGGGTGTCAACTCATTAAAAAAACTTTAACTATCATGATGTACCCCATAGTGGCCACATCCCTCATGATACCTATCCCACTAATCTCTCAGACTCTCGTAGCCACACAAATCTAGTCGAAGTTGATCATCTCATAGAATAATCTTTAAATGATGGATCGTATTGATCTACTAGTATGACAGTCTCATATAGACTCCTATAGTAGGTGGCCTGCTCATAACCCTCATGAATCTATCCAAAATGGCTAATTGACCTATCTCAGCTAGCTATATCCTAGCCTTTGCAAGTTCTATCCAAGTTGTATCTCCCTCCTATCTATACTTATGTACAAGGGATGAATAGTCTAGTGTCTATGTCTTTACATCACAAGTAATCACCCCTATCCTCATAGCAGTACCATCTATCCCATCCAAAATCTCCTATAGTCTATCAATATCTCCCTGTAAGCACTCAATCTCTATATCTTGCTCATCTCTGATAGTATCATCTCATGGTGTAAGCCATCAATCTCTTTGTCCTTCACTTGAATCTCCTTACATAGCCTCTCAATCAAGGCATGCTCCTCTAAAATCTATGAGGAACCTATAGTCTTTCCTCCATCTATCTATGTAATATGAAGAGGTTATACTATCATATCATGCCCTATGTCCTCATGTCTTGTGTCATCATGCCCTGTCTCCTCCCATTGGTTGATCAGTATCAAGGTCCATTGCTACTCCTACCTCTCATAGAATCTCCATATCCTTTGTATACGTAATAAGCACATAATGCTTCTAGATAGTCTCAATTTCTCCTCCCCTATTACCTACCATATCCCTACTAATTTGAGCTCCCAAACCTGTGCCTCAAGGCTGCCTTCTCAAACTAGTTGTTAACCTCTACCTCCATGTCCTTGGTGGTTTATATGGTAGTGTCAATCTCAAATGTCTCTATTATGCCCACCACTCTATATAACCATCCACTATCCCTACATCTATAACATCCCTCTTATCCTTCCACCACACTATCTACACCTACGTCTAACTATGATCGGTAATAAAAGGATCAATCATCATACCCCACTATCACCTCACACACTGTACAAGAAAAAACATGTGGACTAGCTATAATATGTTATCTCACATCAAACTATATCATCACCCTAGCTGGTCTATATCTCTCTATAATGTACACATGTCTCTTGATGATGTAACATAGAGTCATGATATAATCCATGTCTAGCTCTTCATCTGGCTAGTCAAACATAATGTCAATATATGGTCTCCAGGTAATCTATGCATCAGCTAGCTCATCCACATCTCTCCTATATAACTCTAAGTCACCCTAATGTGGCTTTTGTACACCAAGAATCACATTCCATGTATAGGCCATCATCTCCCTTTTCTATCCAACATCCAACTATCCAAATGGTCTCTTAATAGCAATGTGCTCCCAACACCAAACCTATAATAGTGTCAAAAGCCCTATCTCAACCTGACCTGAGTAAACAAAGGAGTGAAAATCATGATATAAACTAACTAAAACATAGGTCCCCCATGAAAACCTAACCCCCATCTCCCTCACATTACCAATGACATCTAATAACCCAATAAGACATAGTCTGCCACTCTTGTCAGGTAGAAACATGCCACTGACAATAGCCATAAAAACAATAGTCAAAGAATTTATCTCTAGATCTATGTAGTGGTCAACATCAATGTTATTCCTCATAACTAGGAACAGACTCTCACCAAAAATCCTATACAGAGTCTCATCCTATGGACCTTGTCCCCAATACATTAGTCTACCTTGAATTGGAATGCCTAATATCTTATATGCATCCTCTAAAGTTATAGTCATCTCACCTATTAGCAACTGAAATGTACTCATCTCACTATGCCATCTCTTAGCTAGTGTAGTCAATAAATCTCTATCATCTCATACCTTAGTCATCTGTGTAATGTAGGAAATCCCAGTCACCTCCAAAACACCCCACTCATACTCTATAAAGGTCGACAAACATGACATAATAGATGACCTATGCTCTTGAGTCACTATCACTGGTAATAACTCTTGTAAATTAATGGCATTTAATATTGTGAAAAATTGTTAGACATTATAGTTATGCATTTCTTTCATCAATTTCACTTCATCATCCATTATTGCCAAAAAAAACCTAAATGTTTTTGTAAACATCTAACAAAATTGCTTTCACCCTTACAAAATCACTAAAAATGAAACTGATTCAAATTTTAGTGATATCATTACCATGTTTAGTGATATCACTGCAATGCTTGATGATTTTACTATAGCGATATTTTATTAACCCAAAAAATAAAACCACTTCTCAGAATTATGAAATCACTATGATGTTTGATGAAATCACTATTTACCCTAATGAAATTGTGAAAATCAACAATGATATCACAATTCTGAGAATAGGGATTTCATTTTTATCACCTTTTAACCACAACAAATGCTTAAAAAAATCAAAAATTTACAAAATTAGGAGACTTATTAGAGGCCCACTCCTCTCAAGTCTTTGGAAACATCTCACTCACTCTGCACGGTGCTCATGGTGAGGAATTCGATCCATTTCTCTTCATTGGCCTTAGATTCAAACTCATTATAATCACTTTTATAGATCTAATTGTGAATATTATTTACACAAATTATTTTCTAAACCCCACCCACCCCCTAATCCCCTATTTATATTAAAACCATAGTTAGCATTTCATCTATTCAAACCAATCAATAGTTAATCTCAAACATTAAATCAATTTATTTTCAAAAAGCTATCAAACCCTTGCAATCATTTGTTGACATAAAATCCATCAATCATTTATAAAATCAATAACATTTTTCTATTTATGGATACATAGTTTATTATTGCTAGGATATATCATTCCCACACCTGCTACTTCGGCCCCTAAGCCATTAGCAAACAACTATAAGCATGCAATCTCTGAATGGTTTAAATTGTTGATTTTCAAATCAAAGAGCTAGTATTACCTTACTAGGGGAAACTCTTTTACATTTCAAACACATTGCAAATTTGACATCAAAATTGAAATAGATTGATTTTTCATTCAATCGCTTAACTATTTCCTTTTTTCATCAAAAATTTGAACATTTGTCCATTTCTCACATAAACCCTCGAGGGGGCATCATTATACTCATTTTCATTCATTTAGGGCAAATTTTTGCATTTCTATCAACAACACTCTACTTCTTATATTCTTCAAAATATTATTACTTTGCAACACCATTTCAAAGAGGCGAAAATGTAGACACCTAAATTTCATTTAGTGTCGAAATGCATCTTAAAAATTCTTCCTAATTTTATTAATCATTCTTCTTAATTTAATAATTAACATTTCTTTCTAAAATCAATTAATTGATTTATTCAAATACTTTTGAAAAAATCAATTATGTAGCTTTTATTATTTATTTTAATTATTTAATTTCTTAATTTACCAATTCAAACTTATCCCACTTTTCTCTCCCTCATCCTAATCAAATCCATGAAAACCTCCACTTCCTATGACTCCACTGAGTTATTAATCTATTTTGATTAAGTCTGCTAACCAACCCCTCCTATTCCTCACTTTGTTGAAATAGTATCCATCTTCATGGATGAGGACTCATCCTCAACTGTTGATCATTTGAAACCTTGAAAAATTCCAATTGATTCACCATCGTTGGATCATAATCTGGGATTCTATAAATAAGCTTGAGAATCCTCATTTTCAAGAGACACAAAATCTAGAGAAATCATGATCAGAATCTAGAAAATCATAATCAAATATTGCATCCAAAGTGAATCACATTCAATATTTTTCATCCAAATGTTGCTTGTTTCACCTTTGCATTGGAGGAGTGAGCACCACATTTTAATAGAACAAATCGAATCTGAATGCAATGGAGGATTATTGTGTCTAAATTGTGATGGCTTTTTATTGTTTTTTCTTGCACTTGTTGCTATAACTATGGTAGAATTTATCTTAGAATATACTTATTCTTTGTCTTTGTACTTTATAATTCATACAAGAAGTTTCAATCATATCCATATCTATCTCTAGTATCTTGTATCTAGCCTAGAACATTTACCCACTCTGTGTGACAACCCTTGCCAGGTGGATTGAGCAAGTTTAGTTGTATTCCATAGTGCCAACAATCCCCTTAAATATTGAGTTATGGAATATCATCATATGATCAAGCTACCCCTTAGGTCCTCTCACCTTGGTTCAAGTAGAGCCAAAATCAATAGGGAACTAACCATACACTTTTTAGGTACCTCTTGATCAGTTTCTATGTTTTCGATCTAGTCTTGATGTCAAACCCATCCTCAAATATGATTACATACTAAGCAATTTTTTCATCTTTGCTTGCCATATTATTCAATTATATAAGGCTAAGTGATAGAGGTGTACAATTGGGAACCAACATCTTGGGAAATAATAAAAAGGATAAGGCTGTTAGGAATGTGAATATGGTGAGTGTGCAACCTAAGGAGGATGCCTTCTTGAACACTATCACATGACATCAACACATAGAAACAGGTTTAAATCCTCTTGAAACACCTCAATATTAGGAAATCTAAAAATAAAAATAGGATAAATACCCAAACCCAGCTATAGAAAAAGGGCTCATGTATGAAGCATTTATGAAGTTGTACAAATGTTGAGAAACATACAACATCAAGACACTACTAAAGGAGATGTTTCAATAATAGATGCTCAAATGTATGACCAGATCATGCACATTATGTTTCAATATGGAGTTGTCACCACACTCACAGATCTTCTAAAACATTTAAGCATAAACTTGATACATAATTTATTGGAGTGTACTCAGTGAGGCTAATAGAAGATGAAAATCTAGTTTAGTACATCAAAACAAAGAAGCCCTGGGATGTAGATGCATGAACCGACATTGAGGTTTTAGGTTATGAAATTCTAAATATTTTCTTTGATTTTATTACCAAATTTAATATAATTCCTAGGTCTACGTGGGAGGCTATTAGATGACTAGTTCTAAGTTATAGCCTAGTAACTTTGAGCTTCACTGACTATGGAAGAGTTGAGCCCATCGACAAATTATAAGATTTTGAGATCAAAGTCATATAAATAAACCTATGAGGTGACTTTGGAGTCATATACATGAAGATAGTAGCAACACATTACCCTACATTGATTGGTAATAAATAAGTATATGGTAGTCAAATGACTATCAACATGGTATAAAATCAACTAGAGACATACCAAGGAGATAAGGTTGCCATCATTCCAATGAATAGAGTGCAAAAACCATACATCATTCTAGCTAAACTAGAGTCTCCATATGTCATGAAAGAAACTAACTGGATGAAGGTGAAATATGAATAAAATCCAAAAGCTCTGCACACAATCAAGTGCAAATTTTTGTTTGTGTATACAAAACATCAGGTACAATCATTACTCAGTTAATAATTTAAGACATCTAAATAATGATGTCTCAAATAAGTATTTACTCAACCATTGGCAACCTAGTTTGTCATAGAAGATTGTGTGTTTATGTTTTCCAAATCCCCTACTCATTCAAAAGTTGACTTCTTATATCAAGCAGATAATCCTATGCAAGATTATATAGAGCTAACTAGAGAATGCAATTTGCCTTGGGAAATAGCTTCATCTATCAGTGGAGACTTAGACATGCACCTACTCAAATGGTATTGAGGATATCATGAACTCTAACCTATGATAATGGTCTTTTCACATAAAAGACAATTTCTTATTTATTATGTAACTAAGGATATCAATCATTTCATTTTACTTATAATTTCTTGTACCTACCATCATCTAAAGAGTCAGTGCTCTGAATTATGCTTTGAAGGGAGTTGTAGATACATGGTAGGAAATTCATAGAAATGATTAGCTTGAGTGGGATGAATCCTATGATCTCATGATTAGTAGTCCAGTTACAATAGATTATCAAAAGTAATTGGCCTTTACTACAAGAAGGTGAGTGTCCTAAAATTCATATTCATAAATGTGTTAAAGTCTAGACTGGGGAACATGTAGTACTAAAGTATTGGGTTTACATCTTCCACGATATACTTGATCCTTTACCATCAACATAGTATATGTATCAAGAGTGCATGAGGAAGATAAAGCATTAGGCGCAAGTGTAAAGTGATTTCATACAAATGTTTGTTTTTGTAGATGAAAACCCTCTGGTTCACAATGCACTACTAAAAATCAAACAATTCTTATGTCATGGGCATGTAGAAGATATAAACACCATGATGGAATCCACTATGTGGAAGAACATAGCTTATGATCTCAATTTAGCATTACAAAGATATAAAGCTTATAAAAAAGAAGAACAATCTATTATGTAGCCATGTCACCAAATACAAGATGAATAAGAGGACATTGAGGATTTTGATTCTGATGGTGATATGAATTTGACTGATTTATTTGAACCTGAATGGCTAGTAGAACCACTAAAGGACTTCAGTGTAGAACCTACTAAAGAAGATAAGTTGCACAACATACAAATTCTAGAACAAGAAGGGAAATAGATGATAAAATAATCTATTGATGAATAAAAACACAAGATTTATCAATAACCCATTAAAAATCATGTAGAAAACATCAAAACTAAGGAGGTTCCCAAATTAGTGCATATAGGTGATTACTGGACAGATGCTAAAATTTCTTAAGCTATGCAACTTATATAATATTATCAAGATGTCTTTCCCACTAAATTCTTAGAGGTCTGAGGATCTGATCCATCTCTAGGCAAGATGCATATCGAACTTAAGGAGTGTGCATGACCTACAAAGAAATGACCATATAAGCTAAATCCAAACATGAAGCTAAAAGTGAAGGATGAACTTCATAAAATACATGATGTAGGAATAATCTACCTTATACAAAAGGTAGATTGGGTTAGTCCCATGGTAGTACAACTAAATAAAAATAGGGAGATTAGAGTATGTGTGGATTATCACATTCTAAATGATACCTATGTAAATCATCCATCCCCAATTTCATTCATAGATGAAGTTCTGGAATCTATCACAGGACATGAAGTCTACTCTTTCATGGATGGCTTTAGTGGCTATCATCAAATACCCATTACAAAATAAGACAGAGCCAACATGAATTTTTCCATGGAATGGGTATATTTTTCATACAAGGTAATTCCTTTTGGCCTTGGGAATGCACTTGTATTTTTCTCTCGTGTAGTTGTGAATATGTTCAAGGACTTCATTCATGACTTCTTAGAAGTCTACCTTGATGATTGGGTTTTATTTTTATTTTTTAAAGAAAATTTGTCTAAGTTTCACCTAATGTTAGAATGATGTTAAGCTCTTCACATTGATTTGAATTCAAATAAATGTTTCTTATTTACACCTTTTAGCATCTTGCTAGGCCACATAGTATGCAGTGAAGGCATTTTGGTAAACCAGGTTAAATTATAATCATTTTGAGTATACCTCCACCAATTAGTATAATAGTGTGATATTTTTTGGGTCATACAAGGTACTATCATAATTTTATCAAAGGATATTCATCCATCTCATCTCCATTGGAATCTTTACTGCACAAAAGTGCAATTTTTTTCTAGACTTCAGATGCCAAGTAATTTTCATCAAGCTGAAGTAGAGATTGGTTATTGTACCCATCCTCATCTTTCTATATTGGAGTAAGCTATTTCACATGCACATTGATTCTTCAGGTATCATAATAGATGTTGTGTTTATGTAACTAGGATATGGTAGACTTGACCATCCCATTCACTTTGTAAGTCGTAAACTGTATGGTGTAGATAATATTTACACAACCACTGAATGAGAAGCATTGGCTATAATGTTCACACTAAGAAATTTTAACACTATCTCCTTACAATACCATTCAAAGTTTTTACTAATAATCAATATCTATGATACCTTGTCAACATGCTGATCCTAAGAGGATGCATATTTAGGTGGTTGATGCTATTTCAAGATTCTAATTTTGCATTAATGTCAAACCAAGAAGAGAGACTGTGGGGCTATATCATCTCAACTACATTCCTAATGGTGAAAAACCAAAAGAATTATAGGAATATTTTCTTGATGCTTATCTCTTTCACATTTCTATGATTCCTAAGATTTTAAATAAATTTCCAATTTCCTCGAATAAGGAGTATTCCTTGCATACTATCAAGAAAGAGACAAGAAGTAGTTTGTCACTAGAGCTTTACCATACACCATCATAAATGGGCTTATGTATCATTTGAGAAGGATGAAGTACTGTAAAGGGTTTTTCTATAATATTAATGACCTCAACTCCTATGGGAGGTACACCAAGGAGTTGTAGGAAGACATTTTGCTAGAGAAGCTACTCTTAGTAAGATATTAAAGAGTGGGTTATGGTGGCCAAATATATTTTAGGATGCATACATATTAGCACAACATTGTGATGTATTTCAGTAGGGTTCATTTTAAGAGGCCATATCCCAAACCCCCTTAGATTAATTTAGGTGAATCTAATTTGTAGCTTTGGAAAATTGGCATGTCTAAAATTCCACCACATAGATTCAGGTGGTATTATTTAGTACGACTCAATTTTGGTTGAGCCATTTGACCCCCATGGTAAAGCCAAATGGATCTACCTAAGCTATGCTCTCAATAGATTTGAGTGACTCTATTGACAAGAGATTCAAACAAATGTACCTATGATATGGGAAAAAAGCTCTGCTAATGGTAGAGCTAAATGGCTATGCTTGTGGTAGAGCTAAATGACTCTACCTGGGGTAGAGCCAAATAGTTGTGTCATATTTAGATCTACCATCAACAACCATTCAACTCTACCACAAGTAAAGAAACTCAACTCTCCCACTAGTAGATCCATTTGGCTCTACCGTGAGTAGAGTCATTTAGATTTTCCACTAGTCGAGCCATCTATCTCTACTGCCTAGCTCAGCCATCTAGCTCTGCCATTCAGTTTTACCATCTGGCTCTATTGTGAGTGTTTCATAAGTGTGGCTAGTATTTTTGGATGATTTTTAGGTGTCATTAATCTAATACTAGGTTTATGCCTTGGGCCTTAGGCTTTAGTGCTCTAAAATCCATCTGGAGCACATGGGCTTGCCAAAAAATGGTTCAGAATGTTGTAGTTGCATACTGATTAGTCATTGAAAAATATAAAACCCATGTTGACATAAAAATTGAACTGTTGCATGGGTTAAATTTTTATGTCACCAACGTTTTCATCTTTTTTATGTGGACCATTATTTTTGCTAGATCATATGTTTATATATGCATTCTGAAGTTATCCAATAGATCCATGACATGGTTGCCAGAAATAGCTTCACTAGTTCATGATTGAAAGGTGCACATTATGTGTTTTGTTTATACATTTAATGCTTGTCTTTCAAGGTTTGAAATGTTGGTTTCCTTATTTTTTTCTTAGTTTGACAACATAATTTGGCATTGTCATTTGGGACTATCATTTGGCATTGTCATATGGAATCATCATTTAGCACTATCAATTGACACTGTCGTTTGGCACTATTACTCAACACTATCATTCAATCCTATCATTTGGCACTATCATTCAACATTGTTGTTTATCTATGTCATTTGATTAATTAGGGTTCAAAAGTTTTTTGTTGTTTGATATCAGGATTAAAGGGTATACATATGTGATGAATTAAACTATTTTCAAAGATAATGTCATAAAGGGTTGGCGAGCCAACCCCCAAAATAAAATATCCCTAAAATTTTGGTGATCTGGTCCCATCTACTAACCCTAAAAAATCACCAAAACCAAAATCTAAAAATTGGAATATTCATGAATTAATGAATATTTGGCACTAAAAAACCCTAATGTTAGTGCATGGGTAAACCACTACAAAAAGAAGAAATGCCTTTGCAGCCTATGTTATTTGAGCAACCTTTTGAATAATGGAGAATTGAATTTATTAGAACTATAAATCCACCAAGTAAATGAAGTAAAGTAAGGTATATTTTTACTACAATTGACTACTTCACCAAATGGGTTGAAGTTGTTATGACACCCAGTTGTGGTGTGAAGGACGTAACAAAGTTTCTCTATGAGAATATTATTACAAGGTTTGGATTTCCCACCAAGCTCATTAATGACCGAGGCATGCACTTCTTGAACAAAACCATCAAGGATATTACTAAGGAATTTATGATTTCTCATCACAAAATCACTGTGTACCATCCCCAAGTAAATGGTCAAGCTGAAGCTTCCAACAAAGTATTGGGTAAAATGTTGACAAAGTTCTGTGATGTCAAAAGGGATGATTGGGAAGATCACATTCCTATGATTTTATGGTCATATCACATGTAATAAAAAATATCCATAGGTTTTACTCCATTCTATTTGGTCTATATATTTAAAGTAGTTATGCCAATGGAATACTTAGTACTCAGTCTATGCATTTCCATGGTCAGGAGACTAGGGGATCATGAGTCTCTCACCAACAGACTTCTTGAACTGAATAGGATGGACAAGTATAGACACAGATCATTGTGGATGTAGGAGGTTCACAAAAAATTCTAAAAAGCATAACATGATAGGAATTTGTGCCATAAGGAATTTTCATAAGGACCAACTAGTTTTATTATATGATAATCATTTTAGAGTATTTTTGGGTAAGTTATGTATTTAATGGAAAGGGCCTTATGTTATACATGAACTATTACAACAAGGAACCATGGTTTTAAGAGATCTTCAGGGAACCATTTTACCATGGTGGGTGAATGGTTATAGGATTAAGCCCTACAACCAATATTTATATTGATCTTATTTTGTTAAGTGAGTGGGTGCTCGGCAACACCAAGTAGATTAGGATTTCTCATTTCTGCATGTTTGTTTTTATGTATTGCTTTTTCTATTTGTGTGTGTTATAGATGATATCTTCTCTACCATTCAAGAACCAAGATACAAAGAATAGTGTGTGTCAATCATGCATAAAATAATACATGTGCACCATCGTGGATGTCAAAAGAATAAATGAAAGTAATTAAGTTTGGGAAAGGTATGAACAAACCACGTCAACAAGATCTCCATTGTATAATGGTCATCCACCATAAGTAAATTCTAGATCTAAGGTTTGATTGACTTAATCTTCAATAAATTGATGGCTCATCAATGTCATCTACTCATCCCTCTATATAGACAACAAAAATCATAAAAATATATCTCCACACATGTGCCAATGAATAACTATCTTAATTACCAAATTGGATAGGATTCACCACATCAACTATTGTAGTCATGTTGAATGGATAGCTAAGCATGACATTTATGCAAATCTAATAGGCATAAAATATATAAAGGCTAAGTTCAATAACTAAGTTAGTATTTAATTATTTCACATATTTTTGTGACCTACAAAGTCATAGAGTCAATATAGTCTTATTGCATAAAGAGCCACCAAACTTTCAAGTGCATTACTCAAGAATCATGGATACATCACAGATCATCAAGGGGCTCATTAATGCAGCAATGGGAATCAATATGGATCTCTAATAAACCAAGTTCAATGATTCAAATCCATTAAATTTTCTTTGAGAAATAGAATAAAAATTATTTTGTCCAGACCCCATCGATGGTGCATAACCACTCACTCTCACAGTTCCCCGCCACTTTCATAACATAGATGTTGAGCACCTACTTTGAATGCCAACCTTCGGTGACTTGGGTAAACTTTCCAAGTTCTTATCAGTCAATACAATGATGGCAATATATTTATTGGAGAAGACATCATAATTTTCATCAACACATAATCCATGGCCCAAGCTTTGGACATGCCTGTGTAAGGAGACTCGATGTCTCCATACAAGATAAGAATATTTCCCATACTCTAAGAAGTACATGATTTATATGTTCAAGGATCAAGAGGGATCCCAATTAAGGAAATCCATGATGAACCAATGTGCATCCTCATTGAATGCATCACAAGAAGGTTTTGGTAGAAGACCAAGTCTACAAAATAAATCCCAAAAAGATTCATGGACATTGCCCACCTCATGATCCATAAGAATGAGAAATTCAACTAATCAAAGTACTTCATATAGGAGTTACTCACTAATATTGATAAGTGATGCATGCCCCCAAAGTAAACATTCTAGTATTAGTTCCTCATATATATACTCTATTTTATACCATAGAAGTCCCCAAAGGGTGAGGTATAGCCTGACATAGATTATTGGCTAGCACAACAATTTACTAATCTCATCTAGACACTGTGTGAGAAGAAGTAGAGTATTTATAATGAAGGGTCAATGTTTGCCAGCCACACCCAGCTCTTAACTTCATAGATGAAGATATATTTGTGCCCCTTCCCAAAATCCCATCAAAATCACTTGTGTATAGACCTTGAATAAGGTAGGAGGCTAGGGTTTTCCCTACACTTAAAGAGCACACATTTAGATGACTAACCAACATATAGGAAGCACAATATGCTTCATCATCTACTGCACCACCGCCTAAATGCAAACTAGTCACCCTTGGGCACAAGAAAACATAGGTTTCTAATTTAGAAGTTTGACCTAGTGATTTGCTACCATTACCACATGCACAAAATGTTAAAGATATCACACCTAAGCAAACCATTATATAAGAATAGTATGCATCGAGTGAAGAAGTAGATTGTACAGTAGAATTATGAGTAAGGAAGGAGGAGAAGAAGTGATATAAATAACAATCTCAATAATAATAGGCAACTCAACAACCCAAAGAATTTGAGGCCACACACAATTCCAAGGATGTAGAGGATTATAGATAAAAGGCCATGTATGTGGCTAAGAAGTCCCAGGAAGCTAACAACACAACCCAAAAATTCCAATAGTTGTAATCATAGAAGGAAAAATAATATAATGTAGCTTGATACCAAGGCTAAGGTAGAGGAAGAAGAGAAATAAAAACATGATGTAATGGCCCAATCATAGTAGGCCATAGAATCTATGAAACATGCACAATAACAAGCATAAGAAGCTACAAATAAAAATAAGGAAGAGGAAAATGAATCCCTATGCCAAAAATAGGCACAAACATAATAATAAGCACAAACACAAGCATAAGCCTAGGATACATAGGAACAAGCTAAGGCTACAAGCCTAGAAGAATAGAATAAAGAAGAAAAATGTGTAACTAAGTTGTAAGCTAAGGAGGAACAAACAAAGAAGCAAGATGCACAAGAAGAATTGAACGAGAAATTACAAGAGGAGGAGGAAGTAAAAAGAAAGAAGGCTAAAGATGTTTCACATCAACTCAAGCTAATAGTAGAGGCTGTAGCACAATAGCAACAGGCACTAAAGTAGCCTCAAGTAGAAGTAGAGTAGCCAACACAAAAAGAATCATCAATTTTAGCTCATCTCCTGGAGTTTCCATTAGGAAGAGTTTGGATTTGGGATGTCTCAATAGTTGGTGCTTGATGCACCACTTTTTATTTCCCACTTACCATAATGGCATGTCTGGATCTTTTAGTAACTACAAGTATATTGGTTGCACTCCCTCTCAAGCAAGAAGCTTCTTTAAACATCTCTAGGCTCCCACTGAAGAAACAACTAGAGGGTGCATTCACTTTTCAAGAATAAATTACATAAAAGGCATCCTCTTTAGAGTTGAAGATGGGTAAATCCATGGTAGAGAACATAGAGTTGAAGGCTTGCCTTTATGAATATTCAAAGATGATCTAGGACACCATCCTAGAGTTGGTCACTCAAGAAATCAAGGATCAAATCATGTCTAACCATCACAAAATCGAGACATTGGTTTCTAAGTTGACTAAGGACTAGTGCGTAGATTCAAAAATTTGTGAAGTTATCACATTGGGATATGACATGAATATCAAGGTAGCCACACTTATCACCTTACTACAAGAATATTGGGAAATCCTAGACATTGTTGGCCTACAAGCATAGTAGGTCATGCACACTTTTATAGACTAGAAGTAACAACTAGATGAATCTTTATCTAGTTTCAACATAGACTTTGCCATGGCAACAACTTCTAAGAAAAATATGGGTAACCACACCACTTATACAAATGAAAATGATAAAACACTCTAAGACTTGCTCAAAGCTTGAGAAAACATGCATGACAAACTCCAACTGGTGGAGTGAGCATTTACATAGTTAATTTGTAGGTCTCTAAGCCCAACATCATGTAGATAAACTAGAGAAACTAAATAGTACGATCTAGATGAGGTTCAACAACATAAAGTCAGCCATGAGCATCATTGATTACTTGGATCTAAAGTAGGTCATTGAATACCATGCATCACTGTGTATGATAATGTGTATGGTCTAAGAAGTCATGTTTGACTGACATGCATACAAGATCGATCTATCTCCATTTTGCAGTGAGGTTGCCCAGATCCTCAACACTCTAGTGTATAAACTACCATCAAATTTTTAGTAGATTATCACTTAGTGCAAGGCTAAATAGTCTAAGGCAAAGGACTCTTTAACCTATACATCATCTATGGCCATGCCTCCTCCACAAGCTAAGTACTATGCAAGGTGCTAATTTTGTAAAATTTTGTAAATAATTTTGTATTAGGGATGACTAGTAAGACGAGTAGAGCCAAGATGGTTGAAAACCCATAAAGGATGGCCACTTAGTTATACTAGCCTATTAAAAACCTAAAATGGATGTAGGTTGGTAGGTTATTTAGTTTAAAACCCGAAAGGGTGACCAAGTAGTGTGCAATAGGTGAAAACCAAAAATGACACCTTGAGCAATTATTGTGACTTTTAATGGTCTAACCACTTCTTTAGCTTCTACTCTTTGAGCAATTTTAGAAAATCTTAAGATGTTGTCTCGAGATGAGACGACATTTTAAGTCCGGGAAAGTATTGGGAGAAGAATTCAAATAGTAAAGTTTCACATGATATTTGTTTGTATATGTGCATTATGTATTCATTTTGTCAGATATATATATGTATATATACATATATATATATATATGTATGTATATATATATGTATATATATGTATATATATGTATATATGTATATATATATATATATATACATATATATATATGTATATATATATGTATGTATATATATATGTATGTATATATATGTATATATATATATATACATACATATATATACATGTATATATATACATACATATATATATACATACATATATATATACATATATATATGTATGTATATATATATATATATACATATACATATATATATATATACATATATACATATACATATATACATATATATATATATATACATATATGTATATATATATATATATATATGTATATATATATATATATATATACATATATATATATATGTATATATATATATATGTATATATATATATATGTATATATATATATATATATGTATGTATATATATATATGTATGTATATATATATATATATATATACATATACATATATATATACATATATATATAGCCCTATATTTGTGACTTGTAATAGGTTAGAATATGAATAAAATCCTCTTTTGGCACCAAGTATGAGAATAATATGAATATTCATAGACTTCAAACAAATATGTATGTATGTTGTATGAAGAAGAGAGTTCCACCTTCGAAGAGATAAATAAAGACTATTTTGGTTATGGTTACCTATTGTGTTTCTTATTATGTTCCTTGTGTGTGTCCTCATGTATAATGTTTAAGCTTATTTTTATCTAATCTAATTTGAATGATCTATAAATTTTAATGAAATATTGGTTTATCCTAATCCCTTATTGATGTATAATAAATCATCTTCACTATACTTCTTTTGTCCCATCTTGTATATGAATTCTCTGCACTATCTTGCATACTAAAGTAAAACTTAGCTATCCTCATCCTTAGCATGTTCTGATGCTTTAGGAACCTTTGCTAAAAAATTTGACCCTGAATACATAATTTGAATCACTCTATGTTTTCCACATTTAAGACAAGAGGAATCAAATTATTCTTATCAGAGTTGTTTCTAGGTCTGGATAATGCAAATGCAATGGTTGAATGATAACATGATACAAATCTAGTGCACACCACAATTAAGATGAAGTAAGATGAAATCACAAAGTGAGATTATTGCATAAAACCAAAAAAAAATCAAAACTAATATTCTATTAAGTGAAAATATCTTGAAAGAGATGTATACATATACAATAGTGCTAAGTAACTCCTCCACAAATAGTGGACACAGATCCCCATAATAGATAAGTAAATCCTCCACAAAAGGTGGTCATTATGGCCAAGAGTAGAGGAGTAAATCTCATACTTAAACTAACCAATCAAGGGAGTTACTTCCTAGTCACATGGTCAACCTACACACATAAGTAAACTTCTCCATGAAAGTAAGAAAACTCAAAGTGAGGGAAAAAATACCATAATAAATTGATATGGGAAAAAAGAAAACTCCTATTCTAACACACCCCCATAAGTGTATATTAGGTGGGAAGTGTGAAAAATAAATGGGTCCTAGAAATGAGGCCTGATAATATACCTTTGCACAAAGCAATCTCTCTTAAAGTAGAGAAAAAGGAGAAAACCCATATAAAAAATTGCCCCCCAAAAGAAAGACATAGAAGAAGTGAAGAGGCTAGAATCACCCCCTAAAATATGATGATGCTACTGATGTAGAATTCACCCCAAGAAGATGTCAAAGATTAATGAACTTACTCTTGGTGAAGGTTTTGATAAATATATCTGTAACCTACTCTAAATAATTGTAAAATCTCAAGTCAATGTGTTTGGTCTGTTAGTGTTGAACTAGGTTCTTATATATATGTATAGTAATCTAGTTGTCATAATAGTTTATGGTGGGCTGCCTAAAAGGAATGCCAAACTTAGATAGAATCCTTTGAAGACAAATAGACTCAATATCTATGATAATATCTCCCTTGTACTCTACATCTATGGATGATATAGATATAACATTTTGATTCTTTTTAGACCAATTGATAAGACTAGAACCCATAAAATAATTATAAACTTAAGTGGACTTGTGATTTTGAGTATCACCAGCCCAATCTAAATCTAAAAAACTAGCTGAGTCAACCTTAGTGATAAATTTATACTGAATATATAAGATCCCTAAATGTAGTGAAGTATACGCTTGGTTGATTTCTAGTGCAACTCATGGGACTCCTACATGAATCATGAAATAATTCCTACTACATATGAAATATCAAGCATGGTGTGAGCTAGATAGATAAAGCTTCCAAAAATATATCAATATTGAGTGGCATCAACCAAAGGTTTAATACATTCAGCATCAATCTTGACTACTGATAGAAAGGGAGTCATAGATGGCTTATAGTCAGCCATGTAAAACTGAGCCAGAAGATCAAGGGCATACTTGGGTTATGCAAGTGAAATCCCTAAATCATACTGTGAAATCTTGATGGCAATGAATTAATGTAGAAGACCTAACTCTATCATGTCAAATATATTCTATAGAACTATCTTTACCACTACAATAGACAATGAAAAACTCTCAATGATCAAAATATCATCAACATAAAAGACCAATATCAATAAATAATCATCCTACCATAAGAACTATACAATAGGGTCAAAATAACACTAAGTGAAACTAAAGAAATAAAGAAGGAATCCATATTGGTATACCAAGCCCAAGGGGTCTGTATGAGGCCATATAAGGATTTCCTAAGTCTTTAAACTAAGGATGAATCCTAAAAAAACATAGGTGGATGCTCCATGTAAATCTTCTCCTCAAGGTGATCCAAAACTCAGAAGTTTTGGTTGACAAATATTTTAAGAACACAAAAATAACATAGTAACAATTAATTCTTTGAGAAGAGATGTTTTATTACTCAAGATCACAATACAACTATATGATTATCTCTAGGAAGAGATGTCTGATATCCATTTTAGGTTAAATATTCATTTATACACATTTTTAAATTAGGGTGACGATGTGTAAGGTCACCAATCTTGAGGGATATTAATTGGTTTGACTTCCATGATTTAAAATAATACAAAATTTGAGGAATTACTATTTTCATTAACTTACTATTTTTAGACTGCACTACTAAAATTAAAATTAGGGACACCTCTATTGGGTTTGTAGGGGTCAAAATAAATTGAGAAAATATCAATTCCATGTCACCATGTTCTCCTTGTTCTTAGCTTTCCAATGGTTCAAATGGTGATTCAATTGGAGCTACAGTGCAAAAGTTATGGCTCCCAAAAGTTTTGTCATCAATTGGGGTGGAACTATCACCCGAATTGTCACCTAAATTATTACCCAGATCATTCCTCCCTACTTGAGAAGCAATGTTCTCCATTGCATAAATTTTCCTCATTAGTTTTGGTATTTGTGTCTTGATTTGATTCTCTGTGAGCCACTCACCTTGGTGGCTAAGTTGGCCCCTTTTGACCACCTAATAAAGTTGAATAGAGCATCCACTTGTTGTCTTCATCCAAGTGTCCACAATCTGATCCTCCTCCACTGGAGAAAAACTCTGTGGATCAAGCTCATAAATGTCTAGTTATTTTTTGATGACTGAAGTGTCCAACAGAGGTGGATGATATGGTTTGAGGAGCTCCACATTGAATATTAGATGTAGACCAAGGTAGGCTAGTAGGTTCAACTCAAAAGCATTTTCTCCAACTCTTTTGGTGATGGTGTAGGGACCATATCGTGGAGGATAAATTTTTCAATGTGGGCCTACAAGTCATTCCTTCTAAAGCCACAAATAAACCTTGTCACCCATAGCAAAATGGTGTGTAATCCTATATTTTTCATGACATTGCTTATACTTCTAATTCATCTTCTCCAAGATGTCATGAACTTGTTGCTAGATGTGTTGCATTTATTTAATAAACTTTGTTGGTTTTTATACCTCAGATATTCCATGATGTCAGGATCCAACTCCTCAATAAGAGTACAATATGATTACCTTGTATAAGCAACTAAACACGAAATTATACCAGAATTAACAAGTAACTAGAATTCACAAATGACACAGAATATGAGAGACAATACACAATCTTATATTAATACTCATGCCAGAAGGAAATAAAATGAAGATGCCACAATCTTCCACACCTCTCAGATGTATAGATCTCTTTCCCTCAAGAGTTCACTCTCCTACCAAAAATGGTCACAACAATCAACTCAAACGCAGAGTTGTTGTTCACCTCCAACCAGTCAGTATCACTACTGCCAGTACACAAGTACTCAAAGTACTTCAAGTAGATCTCCCATGAACTTGCAACAACCTGCAACTCAAATGATCTTACTTACCATGTAGAACTTCTTCCTGATCTTGCAACAACCTATAGATCAACATGTTCTTACAATTAGAAGGATCTCTTCCTTGCCTTAATCCTTTTTTTTAATTACAATACATGCCAATGAGTTTATAAATAGATCCCATACTAAACAATAACTTAGACTTCTAATTTACAATAATTAGACACGTAGCTCAAGACTCAAAATAGTCTTTACATGCAAACAACTGATTCAACAAACTAACTATTCGTGCAACGAACAGTTTTGGAACCACACAGGAGACCGACGTCGGTCCCTGTCTGACTGGAGGTGACCAACATCAGCCGACTCCTGCCGATGTCAGTTGCCCTTTGCACTGAAGATGACCAACATCAATTGCACTGCTGATGCCAGTTTCTCTATAACTCAGCAACCTCCTCCATGTTTACATCAATGAAGCTTTTAGCTCCACAACCTAACAATCTTCCACTTGGAGATAAATAGTTACAACTATACCTATACCTGTACATCATCTAGTTTGTTTCCTAGCTTTGTATCCCTCTTCAAGATCAATCTCGAAGACCAACCACCACAAATCCTATGGTGCACCTCCTGTCATCCAAATCACCTACCACATCTACATCTATAAACCCATGTAGAAAAGAACTTGACCCTGCATAGCATGTGCACCTGCTGCTGGTCCCTCTCAGATATCTGAGAATCCACTAAACTGCCCTCCAGTGATTCTTTCTCAGATTGGCTCCAAACTTGCTAATAGCTCCCACTACTTGGGCAAACTCAAGTTTAGTACACATGTACTCAACCTCATCATGTGAATCAAGACACTATTCATAGAACTATCTAACCATTGGTGTGCGAACCGGTTTCACACAATCATCTGGAGTCAAAATCAACCTGTGACCTTCCATGTCTCTAGAACACACTCATGCCAAAGAATCTTGCTGCTCCCAGATTCCTCATGACACACCTTTGAACTAACTTTACCTTTAGTTCAACAACTCCCTGCATATGTGACCCTGCAACAAGCGCAACATATAGTAATAGGATAATGTAGCTAATATTATCCAACTTGGTAAAGAAAACACAATGGTTAAACCTCCATTGTCCTGCAGCTTACACAAGACCATATGCCCTGGCCTTCCATCTCACGTGTCCATTCCCACTCTTCTTTATCCTAAAAATCCATTAGTCTTTTAGTTCTTTCTTCCAGCTGGCAACTCTACCAAAAAAACTCTTGTTTGGTTCTGCTTCAAGGAATCACATTTCTCATCCATGCCAAGCTCCCACTGTTTCCTAGATTCTACCTGCTCTGCTTCTTTAATAACTTCCTGGTTCTTGACCATTAGTGAGCAACAAGTAGTGTAAAGAAGGGAAATGATGAATTTGAGGCTTACTTACCCATTCAGTCTTCCATATGGGCGTTTGAGACTCCCTGATAGCTTGTTGTCTGCCCAAAATCCATCTCAATGACCGATGTCGGTCATCTCTCAGTCTGCACCCGACCAATGTCAGTTGTATGCGACTGACCTCATCACCGACGTCGGTTCCATGACCGATGCCGGTGTTTACTTGTCTAGAGTCATCGACATCAGTCTGCACATAGCTAATGTTGGTCCCTATCTGGATGCCAACGTTAATTTTCTAACCGACGTCAGTCTCTGTGTTTTACTTGTGAGCAATGACTTTTACCTGTGAGCTCCTTTTGGATCAAAACCTTGTCCAAATCAACCTTGCTCTACTCAAAATTCTTTAGCCCCTTACACTGATCTCTATCTGTCATCTTCTTTTTGAAAACCAAGGCTTTCCTATTCTTGTCACGAACATTAGATTTCTTCCTTCTGTAATACTATGATCCTCCAATAGAAGCTACCACCTTCTTTCTTGACCCAGTGTCAAGAAACGTCACTTTCTTCTTTTACTTACAGAAATCTTGATCCATGCTTTTCAAATCTGAAAGCATACCTTTTGACTCAAGAACATGCATCTCCTTCTTATTCATGTGACCAAGCCTATTAAGCCACATCTTTGAATCTACAGCTCAAATAGATAAACCAGAAGGAGAATCAGTAATACAATTAGATAGATAAAGAGTACCTACTTTCTTACCTCTTGCTAAAACAAGTGCACCCTTGGAAATTTTCCAAGAGTCTGCTGTGAGAGTTATTGTGCAACCCTCATCACCCAACTTTCCAATAAAAATCAAATTCTGCTTTAGGACTAGGACATGCATGACCTCCTTCAACACCCATGTGTTGCCCGTCTACAATTTCAACTTCACTTTCCCTTTGCCAACCATTTGACAAGGCTTACCATCCCCTAAATAAATTTCTCCAAAGTCTCCCTGGACATATTCATGAAAAAATTCCCTATTTGGGGATGCATGGAAAGAGGCACCAGAATCTAAAACCCAAGATTCTACTTTATCCAAGGAACATACCAGAGCATCCTATGCAACAATATCTGCAACATCTGCTTCTTTATTTCCTTCTTGCTGATCTTCAACCAACCAACAATCTTTCTTTACATGTCCTTGCTTTCCACAATTCCATCAGGTTATTCTGCCATACCTGGATTTGGATCTCCTGCCTATCTTTGACCTTGATCTCCCATGCTCGATCTTCTCTCTTTGCCTTCCCCTGCTTTCAACACTCAAAGCATTCCCTGATGATTCACCTGTGCTTTTCTTGCAAATTTCTTCATTCAATATTACACTCACAACATCATCCACTTTTAAGATTTTTGAAGCAGACGCAGTATTACTAACTACCATTACCAAACTCTCCCAACTTTCAGGTAATGAGCATAAGATAAGAGAGCCTTAATTTCATCATCAAAAACAATATTGACTGAATTTAACTGGTTTACCAAACCATGGAAATCACTAAGATGACTATGAACAGATCCACCTTCCAACATTTGCAAATTAAATGATTGCTTCATAAGAAATACCTTATTTGAAGCTGAGGGTTTTTCATATAAATTTACCAAAGATTCCATCAACTCTACCGTTGTCTTAGCCTGTGATAAGTTGGAAATCACAGACGATGCAAGGCTCAACCTTATAAATCCCAAAGCCTTCTAATCAAGAACCTTCCATTCTTTATCCTTCATATCCATGGGCTTGCATGCAACCCCACCCAACGGTAAGTACAAATCTTTTTGATACAAATAATCTTCTATCTGCATCCTCCATAATTGATAATTCTTGCCATTAAACTTCTCCATTCGTAGCTTACTTTTTTCTGTCATTGCTATACTCCCACTCAAATAGAAACCCCTGTGAGTGACCTATAATCAACAAACACTAACCAAATCTGATACAACCTATTAGTAACCCAACCAAAAGCTCTGATACCACTTGTCAGGATCCAACTCCTCAATAAGAGTACAATATGATTACCTTGTATAAGCAACTAAGATTGGAATTATACCAGAATTAACAATTAGAATTCACAAATGACATAGAATATGAGAGACAATACACAATCTTGTATTAATACTCATGCCAAAAGGAAATACAATGAAGATGCCACAATCTTCCACACCTCTCAGATGTATAGATCTCTTTCCCTCAAGAGTTCACTCTCCTACCAAAAACGATCATAACAATCAACTCAAACATAGAGTTGTTGTTCACCTCCAATCAGTTAGTATCACTACTACCAGTACACAAGTACTCAAAGTACTTCAAGTAGATCTCCCATGAACTTGCAACAACCTGCAACTCAAATGATCTTACTTACCATGTAGAACTTCTTCCTGATCTTGCAACAACCTGCAGATCAACCTGTTCTTACAATTGGAAGGATCTCTACCTTGCCTTAATCTTTTTTTTAAATTACAATACATGCCAATGAGTCTATAAATAGATCCCATACTAAACAATAACTTAGACTTCTAATTTACAATAATTAGACACGCAGTTGAACACTCGAAATAGTCTTTACATTCAAACAACTGATTCAACAAACTAACTATTTGTGCAACAAATAGTTCTAGAACCGCACAGGAGACCGACATCGGTCCTTATCTGATTGCAGGTGACCAACATTGGCTGACTCCTGCCAATGTCAGTTTCCCTTTGCACTGAAGATGACCGATGTCGGTTGCACTGCCGACACTGATTTCTCTGTAACTCAGCAACCTCCTCCATGTCTACATCAGTGAAGCTTTTAGCTCCACAACCTAACACATGAGGTGTGTATTCCATGGTGGAGAATGGAACAAATATATCAATTAGTGCCATGGGTTGGAACCCAAAGCATATTTAGAATGGACTATGCTTGGTTAAGCTATGCAGGGCTGGATTGTATCCATGTTGTATGAAAAGAAGCCCCTCATCCCATGTGCATAGATGTTTGGAGTGATACATCTGAGTCATGTGAACAATCAAGTAGTTCACCACCTCTATCTGACCATCAGTCTATGGATGGAAGGTTTTGGACTTCATCAGCTTGGTATCCATCATCTTCCATAGAGTGGATCAGAAGATGCTCAAGAACCGTTATCTCGATCTGAGACAATAGACTTGGGGAGACCAAAATGGATCCATACATAACTAAAATATAGTTGAGAAGTTTCTTTAGTAGATATATTTTTCTTACAAGTAATCATGATAGACATTTTTTTTAAATGATCAACTACAACCAAAATGCAGTCCTTGCCATGTTTTGAAGTGGGAAAACCTGAGAGAAAGTCCATTGAGACAGATTCCCAAGGCCTAGTTGGTTCTAGAAATGGCATGTACAATCCTACTTCCTATTTGTTGGCTTGGATATTGCACATGGGTTGTAAGATTTGAGATATATTTCCACATCCTTTCATATATGGGGCTAGTATAAGTGTTTTTGAACAAATGCCATTACCTTTTCTACACCAAAGTGTCCAGCTATCCTACTGAAATGTGCTTCCCATATCATCTTATGTTGTTCTATAGCTGGAATAAAGATGTGCCCCATATGATAGAGGACATTATCTTGCAAATAGAAATCAAAAACATGTTTACCTTTTTGAAGCACTTGATATATATCAACAAAGGTAGGATCTGCATCATATAGAGGACCCCAAGTGGCAGTCTCATGTTTGCACAGGTCAAGAACTATTGTGAGTGCAGTAATTGGTGGGTGGCTCATATAATCTATAGCTATATTTGAGCTCCCCTTTCTATGTTTGATTATTAGATGGAATTTCTAAAGATATGTGGCCCACTTTTGGTGCCTCTCATTTCATATTTTTCTCTGTGTCTGAAGAATTCCAATGGTCTTTGGTCAGTGTGGATGACCATCTCTTTCCCCAAGATGTAGTGTTTCCATTGTTTGTAGGCTTAAATAATAGCATAGAGCTCCTTATCATATATCAGATATTTCTTGACTATATCAATGAAAGTTTCACTATGATATGCAATAACATGGCCACGTTACATGATGACAGCTCCCATGGCATATTTAGATGCATCTGTCATCAACTCAAAAGGTTGATGCAAATATGGCAAGGCAAGAACAGGTGCTGAGAAAAGTTTGTTCTTCAAATTCTAAAATTCTCTTTATTGTATTTCACCCCACTAAAATGTAGATTTAGCTCCTCCTTTAGTCATTTGGGTTAGTGACCAAGCAACATGTGAAAATCCAAGAACAAACCTACGATAGAAATTTGCAAGACCCAAGAAGCTATGAAGTTATATGAGGGTCCTTGATGTAGGCCATTATTGAGTAACCCAAATATTTTATGGATCAACATGGATCCCTTCCTCATTCACAACATACCTGAGGTACTAAATTTTTTTCATCTTGAATGTGCATTTGTCGAGATTTGCATACAACTTGTGCTCTCAAAGAGTTTGAAGCACCTTATAAACATGTTATATATGTTCCTCCCATGTTCTGTTGTAGATGAGTATGCCATTTAGGTAGACAACCATGAATGAGTTGGTGAAGGGTCATAGGATGTCATCCATCATCCTCATGAAGGTTACAGGTGCATTAGTTAAGCCAAAAGGCATAACCAACCATTCAAAGAGCCCCTCCTTATATTTGAATGCAGTATTCCAGACATCAATGGGATCGATGGGAATTTGGTGATAGCTATATTTGAGATCAATTTTGGTGAAGAAATTCACACCATGGAGTTAGTCCAGTAGGTCATCAATCCTGGGGAGAGGGTAGCGATTCTTCACAGTGATTTTATTTAGGGCTTGATAGTCAATGCAAAGCTTCCATGTTCCATCTTTCTTTGGTGCTAGGACAATTGGGCTGCCACAGGGTGAAGAGCTTGGCTTGATGTGACCCTTTTGGATCAATTATTGAATCTACATTTTTATCTCATCATTCTCCAAAATTGATCTATGATACACAAGAATATTAGGCAAAGGTGATCCTGGGATCAAATTGATAGAATGTTTTACCTGGAAATGTAGTGGAACTCCAGTGGGTAACTTGAATAAGTCATCATATTCTCTTATGATTTGTCCTATCTACTTTTGTTGTTGTGTTGATTGTATATTTAGGACTGCAACATTGACATTCTTGGATTTCTATGGTTTAACCACCATGAGAATGAATTGCTTTGTATTTTCCACCAATCTCTTACATTGCTTAGCATTGATCAGGAGACAAATGTGGAGGTGGTACCTCTGGTACCCTATAGCGCCATGTTTCAAGAGTGAGGGTGATTATTCAAGTTTGTGATTCATAAATGCCATGTTGATCATACATGAACGACTAACCAAGGAGTACATCACAAACATCTAGATTGACCACATCACATAAGACTTCATCTTGGAAAGGTTTTATTGCATATGAAAGAAGACACTGATGGGTGACAGAGAGGTCCCTCCCTGGGCTCAACCATCCAATACTATATGGATTTGGGTGAGGCTTCATGGATAGATTTAGACTTTTCACAACTTTAGTAGAGATTAAATTATTTTGACTCCCACTATCAAGAATGAAATACAAAGGCTTACCTTTTACCCATAATTTGGAGTGAAATAATCTTTCCTTATAATCTAGCCTTTCCTCATGGATCTGTGATGAAGCGACGAAGGTGTTTGGCTTAGCATATATAATCTCTTCTTCATCCTCTTCGACTGTAGGTTATGTATGAGACAAATTAGTAGATGTTAAGTATTGTGACTTAGAAAGCAGTGACTTGATGGCTCGACATTCTTCTTTAGAGTGAGTTCCAATTTTGTGGTAATCACACCATTTTATAGCCTTCCCCTTCTGAGGTTTCTTATCTTGAAACTCCTTTGTCTTCTAATTTTGTCCTCATGTTTGACCTTCCTTGTCACTTTTCCATTTTGAAGGCTAACTCTTTATATTCTTTCTGCCATGCTTCTGCTTAATCTTCACTATGAACTTGTATGCCTCACTGAGGGTTTTCAAATTGAAGAGTTCCATTTCCCCCTATATTTACCATTGTAGTCCACCATGATATTTGAGAGTCTTATGTTTCTCAATTTCTTGGATGCCCAATCTTGTAGACAAAGAATGAAAAATGTCTGTGTAATCTTGAACAAATTGGTCCTTACCTTGGCGAAGTTGTTGCCACTATATGTATAGATCATCATATACTCCAATGGGATAGTATTCTTCCTTTACCAATTCCATGAAATCATCCCAAGTAGGTTCCACCTCAAGGCCAATTTCATATGTACTGAACCTCTTTTTGTACACTTCCCACCAATTTTCCATAGGCAATGATGCTTTCAAAAGAGCAAAAGTGATCTTTTCTCCATTGGTGAATTTATTTATAGAGAAGTAGGAAGACAATTGATCCAACCAATTTTCTACTACATCAGCATTTATTTTGCCTTCAAATGTAGGAATATCAAAATTCACCTAAACTTTGAAGGGTGTTGGGGAACTAAATGGATGTTCCATGGATGAGGAGCCAGGAAGTGCAGATGAGGAGCCAAATTTTTCCATCAAGAGTTGTTGGAGAATTTGGGCAAATTATTGTAGCATCTATGCTTGTTGCCATTGGAGGTCTTCATTTACCATTTCCTTGAAAGGATCAGATGTCTCAGTGTCATCTACCATTTAAAGTTATTTGGAGCGAATAGGTGGATAGTTTGGAAGCTCTATTATTTTCTACCCAAGCTTCTTGTAGCTTGACCTCATCCTTGGGATCATACACTCTCAAGACAAATTGCTTTGATACCACTAATCCAAAACATAGAAGTTTTGGTTGACAAATATTTCAAAAACACAAAAATAACATAGTAACAATGAATTCTCTGAGAAGAGATGTTTTATTACTCAAGATCGCAATACAACTATATGCTTATCTCTGAGAAGAGATGTTTGATTTCCATTTCAAGTTACATCTTCATTTATACACATTTTTAAAGTAGGGGGAGGATTTGGAAGGTCACCAATGTTGAGGGAAATTAAGTGGTTATACTTCCATGTTTTAAAACAATACAGAATTTGAGGAATTACTATTTTTAGAAACTTACTATTTTTAGACTGCACTACTAAAATTGAAATTTAGGGCACCTCCATTAGGTTTTTAGGGGTCAAAATCCATCGAGCAAAGATCCATGCCATCTCACCACATTCTCCTCATTCTTGTTTTCCAATGGTTCAAACGATAAGTCAATTGGAGATACGATGAAAAGGTTATGGCTCTCAGAAGTTTCATCATCAATTGGGGTAGAACCGTCATCTAAATTATTGCCCAGATCACAAGGTATCCATGAATAAAGGAACTCTTAACATCCATTTAGTGCACATCCTAACCATGTGTTATGGTTATATATAGTGTGAGTCAGATAAAATTCATCTTTGCAATAGGTGCAAAGGTCTCTAAGTAGTCAATACTAGCTACCTATGAAAAATGCTTGGTGACAAATTATGCCTTATACTTAATGACTAAGCCATTTAATACAAACTTGGTTTGGATATATCCACCTAAATCTAACCATATTAATTCCCTTAGGAAGTTAAGTCAAATCCCAAGTGTGATTTTTCATTAAAGAAGAATATTCTTCCTGCATAGCATTATCCTGCTCAGGTATGCTTGAAACTTCTCAGAATGTATATGAATCTAAAACTAAAGAAAATAAACCATGTGGACCACTTTGATAATCTACCTAACTATGCCAGTCATATTCTAGATCCCTTTCTTGATTATCTTCACTATGAAGTGTCTATCTAGCCCAAAGGGGCCTGGATATGGGTGAGTTAGGTGCTAAATCCTCATCCTCTAAGACATGAATAGAGGTGGATGTACAAGCCTCCCCATCACTATCCTCACTTTTAGAACTAGAAGAATAAGAAGACACTAGCTTAGGAACCTTCTTGAGATGATTTGATGTAGAAGAAGAATCATCAAGTCTATGTGTGTATACATCTAAATTTGCTCACTTTATTTATCACCACTAATGTTACTAATAGTTGACACTAATTTAACCTATCTCATCTAATCTCATTTATCTCTTCTAATTTTGTCCTAATATCACCACTTCTAGTCATTTTTCTATTATCTCCCTTCTTCATTCTTCATCCACTAACCTTATATTATCCCAAAAATCTATTAATTATTATAATCATGTCTTATTTGTCAACAAATCCTACTTGTCCATTATGTTGGAATTTAAAATTCCAATCCCACCTACCCTAGCCTATTCCTAGGCTCTCCTACATCCATAGTCCCTAATCACCCACCTAATCACTTCCCTAAACCACTATTAACTCTTAATCAAATATGGAATCCTCTAAAGTCTAAAACCTTCTCTAAATTTCTAGAATCCTCTAAAATTAGAGGGTTCTAATGAATTTAAAATTTATTTTAATAATCTTCCATCACCCTATAAATAACCAAGCATGGAGCTTGGTTAGGCTAATTTGGAATCCACACAAGCTCTTCCATAGTCTTCATAATTTCTTGCATCCATCCTAGCATCCAATAAGCCATTCATATTTTCATCTTGAAGCCACCATTATCAATCAAATTAATAAACAATCCAAAATCTTTGAAGAATCCATTTGAATATCTTGGAGGGAAGGCAAGAGAAGCAAGATGATGGTAAGAATCCTAAACTAAGTTTTGATTGCTTCTACATTCTTTCCATTTGATGTTTTTGTATATTTTGGATTAATTTAATACTTATAGTATATTAAATCCATAGCTCAAATTTAAAAGCATTCATTGGTGGCCATGGTGGGACACCTCCTTTAGACTAACTCTTGTATGTGTAAGATATGTTAAATCAACTTGTAGGATAGGTTAGAGAAAGATTGGGCTTCAAAATCTTGAAATTTTTACATTCTAGGTGAAGTGTAAATTATTGTTTTGCATAGGCAATTTTGCAGATCTCAGATGTGATTTTGACTAACCACATGAACCTAATCGCTAACCGTTAAAATTTTGACAATTTTTATGAACTCTTCAAAATCACCTCTTGATACTTGTAGGTTAGAATCCTAGTTGTAGTTTTACCTCTGCAAATTTAGGATTTCATCTTGAGATAAAATTATTAACTAAAACCTATGTTTTTTTATCTTTTATAATCTTGATGTTATTATTTTCTTGTAATTTAATTACAAGAAAGGGGAGATTCTGCTCAGACAAGATCATTACCCCAAAATATAACCTCTTGACTATAGTTTGAAATATCGCCTATCCATAGTCATGGTTTTGAATCCTACATGCAGATTTGAAAATTATAAAGTAAATTTTGACATTAGATTAGATAATAATTATTTCCATTTTGGTTTCTCATCTTTAATCATAGATAATTATACTTCTATAGATAGTAATGTTTTTTTATTTAGTACCATAAGCAATTTCAAATAGATCTTTGCATATTCTTTATATCCTGTAAATTTCAATATGTGCAAAATTACTTCTCATTAGAAGTGATCATGATTCCCATAGGCAATTTTGAGATTGCATAGGTGATTTTTGATCTAGTTAAAAAGTAGGTGTTGTTATTCATATTTTCTCATAAATTTAGTCTAGAATCAAGTTTTGTAAATAGTTTTAAATTTATAAATATTGTCCACCTTTAGTAAATTATAAAATTTGTCTTTTAATCTACCTGGCAACAAAATCATCTCTCAATAGAAGCAATATAGATTCTTAGAAGTGATTTTAAAGTTCTATCTATGGTTTTGACTTAGTTTTCATAATACATTTCTGATGGTATTTTACATTAGCCTACTTTAAACAAAATAAAATCACTTTTGGGCATTTTAAACACTTTATTTTGTAGTCTATTTTAAATTTCATCATTTTCCCATCAGTCACAAAATTTCTTCTCGACATATATGCTTTTGATTCCCTAATGCAGTTTTGATTGACCACAGGCAATTTTGACTAACACGATTATTGTTAGCTAATGGTTTGCAAAATCATAGATCTCTTAGTCATGGTTTTGACCTACTAAATACATTTTGACTCTCTAAAAATGATGTTCAATAGCACGGACTATGTATAAGTGATTTTTCATTCATTTTTGCCTTCAAGTTATCCTTTTTGAGTGCATTCTTTTAGATCATTTTTAGTAAATTTTGAGTCATTCCAAGGGTTCCTCAAGTCCCAAATTATGTTTGGCATCAAGGGAATTTCCCCTTAACCCTACCCTATACCACAACATGGAGCACGCCCAAGGCATTACCCCCAAACCCTACAAGCAGTGCTTCCCCTTGAACCCACAAGGGGCATTGCCTCTTGACCCCACATGGGGATATTACCCCTAGACCCCTGTGTCATGGCCCCTCATCAAAAAAAGTTATAGTGAAAAATCATGATTTTTTCAATGTTTTATTAAGACTTATTGGACTACCATTTTATTTCTTATAGAGGTGAATCTAGTGGCAATTTTGGCTTTCTAACATATTCTCTTGCAGGTCATTTTTTTTCTAACATCTTTCTTGTAGATTACCCCTAAAGATTGTCAATTGAAACTAATAATCACTTTATTTGTAGGATACAAATCAAATTTTTTGGAATTTTGAAAAAAAATATTGTATATATCACACTTAATTAATTAGTTAATAAATCTTTTTACTTGTTTGAGTATTACCCAAGGGCTATAGTGGTGTATGATCTCCTCCCTGCATCTTAATGGTGAATCTTGGAGGATCAAAAACCATTAATAAACCCTCCCATTTTTATTTTTAAGGGTAAACCTAATGTGGAAGTGATTCCCACACACTTTCCATAGTCATAGGAGGATTATGATCATGGATTTCACCACCATGCAAAATCCACACTCATCCAAAGAAGTTATAAATCAAAATCATGATTTTTTTTAGTGTTTTTATTAAATATTATTAGACTAACATTTTGTTTCTTATAAGTTTGAATTTAGTGGTAATTTTGATGGATAAAATTTAGTTATTCATTCCATTAGGTGCTTACCAAGCTGTCCAAGTTGATTCTAGACTGGTTACAACTAGGTGCAATAATAGAATAAACCCATGGCACTCAACATTTATCACTCAACTACACTAGCATTAATTCACATAAGTCACGAGCCTTATGTGCTCACCCAAAGTGCAAAAAAAAAAATTGGGGCTTGCATTGGGTTAGTCATGCCATGGTGCAACTCCTTCAAGCGGCTCGATATTTTATAAAAACAACATTTGTGAGTTCATCGATGCAAGCCATTTTTGGGCTAGGATAGAGGTCTATAGGTGTAAATCCTATTTAGGTAGCTACTTCCAATCATAGGGGTGCAAGTATATATTGGGTTGCTTTATAGTCTTGTGGGTACAAGCCTATGTTTCATCATACTTAGCATCCTTTGACGTTTGGAGGGTTTAATGGGATATCTTAGATCAAGGGTTTATGTTGGTTTAGTGCTTCCAACATAGGTGTAAAAGCTTGAGCACATGCCCATTCCTACACTTAAAGATGATTTTCACCTAATATGATGATGTCATTCTAAAATCTAGAGATGTTATGAACGTTGAGAATTAAAGCTTGCAAATAACATCATTTGAATTCAATTTATCACACTAAACTCATAATATTTGTTATGCATTTCAATCACAAATCTAAAGATATTATCCAAGAAAACTATGTATTAATTCAACCATTATTCATATATTAATGCTCCAAAGTATAGAGTATATTTTATTTGGTGAAAATAGAGCAATAACTCATCTAAACTACTAAAGGCCTAGAGGCTCACAAGCAATCTTGGGCACTACAAAGTGGAGACTCAAGGGCATCCATGCTAGTTTTAATGTTTAATTGTGGTCATTTTTCTATTTCTAAAACCAATTTTGTAGAGCTTCACTATCTCCTCTTCATATCATTGTATACGGGTTCAATCTTAATTTTATGGCTTAAAGGATCACCTTTTGCTAGGGTGGAGATGCACATGTCGATTATCAGGCTAGAGATTTTCTTAATCATTCCACCAGATCCGTTACTATGAACCCTTCATGCTATGATAGACACATGCTTCTATTCCTTGAAGATGTCCAAAAAATTATAGAATCTTTTAGTCTCCTACCAGCTAGTACAAAGAGTGCATCAATTCTTCTAGCTAGGGAAAGATATCAAAATAGCAATCATCCTGAATGATTACCTCACATCGAGATGTCTACCTGAGTTAGCATGGGTTCATACTTAGGCAAAAAGGGGCCCAACATTACCCCATAAAAAATTAGTATTCCATCCTTAGACTAGTATTTCAATGCCTTAGACATGTAGAGCTCTAACACATTCTCCTTTAATTTAGCATTGAAGTCATCAAAGCCCTTGATGGCAAGCTTGATTTCTTCAATGATGTTGTCAATCTCTATTGAGAAAGTGCTAAGAGTGAGCATATCAATTTTATATAATTATTTTTTTAATGCCTCTAGCCTTTCTTTTTCCCTTATCACTCCTCCATCTAAGATTGCTCCTTGTTCACTAGCCTTTGTTTACAAGGTACGAAAGATTTCTTCCAAGTTTTGCTCTTGGTTTTTTATCTAGGCACTTAGGGTATTGACCTTTCCCATGATTTATTATTGCTTGACCCTAATAATAGTTTATACCTTTTCAATCATCTCTTCCCTTTCCCCCTTTATCTAATTGAGGTGTGTGTTGATGACTGATGTTTAGTTAGATAAGTTCATGAAGATGGCATTAGTTAATTTTGTACCTTCTTCTAGTTTTACAAATAGGTCTTCCCCATCTTCAATCTTTGCAACTAGATCTTGATTTATTATGGCACATGGGTCCTCTTCTTCATCTAGCACTAGATCTACCTTTAACCTTGGGATAATTTTCTCCACTAGCGTGCACACTTTGTCAACCTTTAATAAGTTTTAAGTGTAAATGTCATCCAAGAGGGATGGTTTGACTTCCTCTACATGCTCAGCCAATTGTTACAATTTGAATTTCATTGCCTTTATTTCTTCTTCTACTTCCAAGGTGATCTTATTACACTTTGAGGCCCTAACATCATTTATGATGTTCTTTTTCAATACTTTAGAGGCTATTTAGATGAGTGTGTTGACTGACTTGACTGGGTTCATTGCATAAGGGTTTACAAGAAGGAAATCTTATCCTTCTTATGGTTTCTCTATGCCCAATAAATCCTTTTACAGAACCTCAAAATGAGGCTCATCCATATAGATATCAAAGGAAAATAAACTTTGTTGGCACATCCTTTGTTTGGAAGCTCCATGGGGTATGTATTAAAACATATAATAGTCTTCATTGATCCACCCCTTCTACGCCTTCTATCTCAGGCTTGGCTCAGTGCCCTTTTCTTTAGTGATGTCTAGTTCCAATTATTTTTGTTACTATTATTAAGTGCTAGAATTCTCTTTGGTGCTTCCCTTTGAGGTTACTTCTTACTATAGTAGGGGTTCTTCCTTAAACTTATCCCCTTGGTCCATTTCCTATTTCTCCTCGATGCTAGCTTTGCCCTCCTATTTTTGCTTGGTTTCCTTTGCACTCTCTATTTATTCCTTCAAGGTACCATTATTTCCTTCCTTATCTCCAAGCACCCCTTCTATACTTGGGAGCACTTGTGGTGTAACTTCTTCTACTATACTAGTGGAGGAACCACATGCCTTTACTACTTATTCTTCTTTTGGTTTCATACTTGTAGCAACCTTCTTCTCTTCTTTATCTTGCATGTCCCTTTCCTCCTAGGCTTTCTTTTTCTCTACCTTCATTTTATTTATTATTGTCATGGTTTTCTCCTCCTCAACCCTTATTTCCTCAACCTCAACCTTATCAATCTCTTCTTGGGTCATGTCAGATGCCATAATGGCCACTCTTTTCTTTTCTAGCTCTAGTGCCATCTCTATATGTTCATCACTAAGGCTCATTTTATTCCACTAGCTTCTCTTTTCCTCCTTAGTCTCTGGAGCTTGTGTGGAGGGATCTTTTGATGGGGTATTGGTTAGTTTTTTTTTTGTCTTTTTAAGCATAGTGGTAGTTTTAATGTGGAGGTTCTCCTGGACTTCTTTGACACTAGGCTCTTTTTCTAATTCTTCCTAGATGATGTAAAATTTCATCCCTCCTTCTTCATCCATCTCTTCACGCACCTCTTGCACTTATAATTCCTTGCATGCCTCTTGTACCCCCATATCTACCAAAGTTATTATGGGAATTGAAATTGGCCCCTTTCACTTATTTTCCTTCTCCCTTGGCTTGGGTGAAGTAATCCCTAGCATGAAATCCATGTGACTCTTATTCTTTAGTGCATAGGGAGTGGCCTCATCTCTAGAGGTGATCTTTAATCTAATGCACTCTTTCATCTCCTCAAGTGTCTCCCCCTTTTTCTTTTAGGGAGACTTCTTTTGTACTACCAGCACCAACTTCCTATCATTACCAATTAGGAGGGGGAGGTCATTATCCTTCTCAACACTCATGCCCTTCTTCCTTGGATTAATATCATAATAAATCATATGGATGTGCCCAAAAATCACTTATTTTTAGAAGGGATGGATGTCAGTGTGAACTGAGTCATCCTCCTCATCCTTGGTCACTTTCCCTCTTAGGTGCACATATTGGTGTTGTAGCTTATTGCGTTCCAAATCATTGGTTTTCATCAGGATGTCAAATTGATGTTCATTATGAATTATTCAATTTCATCCCTAAAGTGTTTGGCTAAAAATGGATAGGGGAGCTTCTACTAGCCAGATCTATTACCGTCTATGAGTGTTAAGTGCACAACACAAGTGTTTCATAATGGTGAAGGTTATCATTCTAACATATTCTAGGGGAGATCCTATAGGATGAATCATTCCTCCCTGAATGATTCAATATACTAGGTGTACCACCCCATTACTCTGGTCTTATACTTCTAAGAGAATGTAGGGGGTAGGTGAAGTTTTGATATTTCTATATTGTGGAGTCTTGGTGTGTTGAGAAGACCCAAATATTTTCTTCATCACCATCAGGCATGTCAATCTCCTCCATAACAATTATAAATAATATAGACCCGCACTAGAAGGTCTTTCACATTATATGACACTCAAGAAACATTATTCACCATCTCCTCTACTATGAATTTTTCTATATTAAATTTAACCTCCTATGCCATGTGATAGGTGATGTATAGGTAGGCATCAGTGATGTCTACCCACAGACTACTAGGGCAAAGTTGTGAAATAATGAGGCATGATATCACCCTTATGATGGGGTCCTTGATATATTTTATAAGGAATGAAAAACTTCCCTTTTAGTACCATAAGAGTTTCCCAACCCTTTTAACTTCAACATCATCCACCATCACCTAGTGGATGTCTGCACTAGAGTTTAGAAGCTCAGTAATTTTGCCTATTAAGTGTGCTAATATATTCATGCAACCCCTTACAAAATAGATATGATCTCCATGGACATGTGAGAGGGGTAACTATATGAGTTTCTCTATCTTCTTGAAACATAAAATTCATAGAGCTGAGTTATGCCATTGGATACAACTTTTTCTCAGATAGAGACATTGAATAACATCACACTTGATTTTTTTTTGGTCTACATGTCAACCATCCAATCTTACACTAGGTATTGGACATTTCTTGAGGTGTGGTGGTTGTATTCTTTGAACTAGTAGGTGTAAACAAAGGATGCCCACGTCTCCCCTACCAATGCCTCCCTAAGCAACTACATCTCTTGATAAGACATTTTTTCAAGTGCCTCAGGATCAACCTTGGCGATGCTAACTCCCTCTATCAACTGCACTTTCTTATTTGTTTCAACCACTTTTTCTATCATCCATACCCTCTTGGCATACTTCTATGCCTATAGTGGGCTGAAACTCATATGCTTATTCCCCATTCTAAATTATCTAGTGTTTAAGTGTGGTCTATTTATTTTGCCGAAGACTTAAATTTTTATTAATGCTTCTCACAATTGTGAGGTCTATGATTATCTCTGTAGATATCTATATTCACTTGTTGTTAATGGAAGCCTCAATGTCACTCTAGTTTTATTCTACCTTGTTCTTGCATAATTTATGCTTCACACTTCTCTATGCCAATCTCAAAGTGAATGTAATTCATCTTTCTATTCAATCATTCACTTTTGGCATCTATGGGTGCTCAAGGGTTCACTCTGGTAACAGTTATTTTCTTTAGCTCTAGTTTATTGGTATGGGTTTTGGGCATAAATTATCTCAAGGTTTTTAACCTAAACTAGTTCGCCTATCATTATTTTATACCCTTAATTTCATCAACCATCTTAATTGTAGGTGATTAATGGTGTGGTGTCATTTAAAGTGCTTATAATGAGCAAAAACCTATGAAAATCACAAAAATCCATCACCACCTATGTATTCAATGCAGATCTTTTGTGCCTCCACCATCACCTCAATAACTCCTAACAATATTTTTGGTGAAGTGACATATAGTTCAAATTCACTTCCCACCTCACTTTGGGTGGATGCCAACATGTCCTAATGATCTTTCTCCTGTACTTTGTTCACTTGGCATGACCTTCACCATTCTTATGGTAACCTAGGTGCAGTGCCTCACATGTATATAATTTATCCTCCTCGATCCCATTTTCTCTTCTTGATATGCTTTCATTTTAATCACACTTTCTTATCTTGGTCAATTTCTCCATGCTTTCATCTCTTGCCTTAACTTATCCTACTCCATACAAATCCCTTGTCTTATCCATCTATCACTTCAATTTCTAGTTTTTATATCTTGTACATGATCATAGTGTGTGTCTTCTTTCTACCTCTTACACATTTGCATCATGTGCACCTTTTTTCATATCATGTGAATGAGTACCCTTTGTACCTCTCTTTCTCCCTTGGTGCTCATATATTCAAGTCTAGCAAATTCTATACGCCTAGAAACTTAGGTGTCTAGCCAAAAACATTTTGGAAAGCATCCATGTGTTGTAAATATTGTCATTGATGTCAAAGGTCTAGTATTGGTGATAAAGGCCCCATTACATTTAATGGTGTTTTTAATATTCATATCTTGGCTAATGTTGGTTAATATTTATCTAAATATAAGGAATATGTTTTTGGTTGCATATAAGTCAAAAGAGGGCCCATGGAGAAGTCAAAGAGTCATGGGGTAAAGACAAAAGAGGAATGGGATGCATTTTCTCATGAAGAGTCATCTTGAGGAATTCCAAGAGTCACCATGTGAAGATAAAAGAGGGTATGGCACATTTTTTCATGAAGGGACACTTTGAGGAATACAAAAAGTCACCAAGATAAAGACAAAAGAGAAAAGGATGCATTTGCTTATGAAGGATCACCATATGGATTTTCAAATGCAAGGATACGAAAGGCCATGCAATTTTGACACCATTTTCCATGAGGATTGAAGGGTCACAAAGGGTGAATGTCAAAGGTCATTTGGAAAGCTATAAATAAAATATTGAGAAGCCATTTGTAATATGCAAGAAGAGAGCATGATTTGTAATTGTCATATCTAGCTTAGAATAGCAAAGGAGAGAAAATAAAGAGATATGGTAATGTGTTATCATCTATTGAGAAAGCAACATTGAGAGATGGTTGTGTGGTATACACAAAAGGGGTTGGTACTCCTATGGGTTAGTGCTCATGAATAGTTGATGTGTTGGTGCTCAACAAAAGGGTTGGTGCTCCTGCAAGTTGGTGCTTGAAAATATTTTAGTTTGAGTTGGTGCTCATTCATATACTTGAGATTATTCTCCATGGTTTTTCCCACATTGGGTTTCCATGTTAAATCTAGTGTCTCTCTCTATCTTGTGTGGTGTTTATTGTTTCAATTTTATTATATATCTTGAATGTATGGTTAAGTGGAATTTGATTAAGTGAAAGTTTATAATATTTCTGATATATTGATTCACCCCCCCTCTTAGTATATCTCATGCTTAACAATTGGTATCAGATTAGGTTCCTTTAGAAAGAGTTTAACAACTTGAAGGTAGATAGGGGAAATCATGATGACTAGATTATATGGAGATTTTTATACAACTAAGGCACCTTTGTTTGATGGGTCAAATTATGCCTTTTGGAGCATAAGGATGAGTACTTACTTGATGGCCCTTGGATTCAACATTTGGCAAGCAGTGTTGGAGGAATATGAAGAGCCACAGACACTTGTAACTACTCTAACAGAAAAGAAGGCAAGTCAAAATAATGCTAAAGCTTTAAATGCTATTTTATGTGGTTCATGTGAATCAAAATTTGTCAAAGTTATGCAACGTAAATATAGTCATGAGACTTGGGTAAAGCTTAATAATATTTACAATGGTGATGAAAAGGTTCAGTGGGCTAAGCTTCAAACTTTTAGAAGACAGTTTGAGAGTTTGAAGATGGAAGAAGAAGAAAATATAATAAGTTATCTTTTATGGGTTGATCAAATAGTAAAATAGATTCAAGGTCTTGGAGAAAAGTTAGAATAGTCAACGGTGGTACAAAAGATTTTGAGATCTCTACCAATGAGATATGATGCAAAGGTTTCGGTAATCGAGGAGATGAATGATCTTTCCAAGCTAAAGATGGATGAACTACATGGTATTCTTACAGCATATGAGATGTAGACCGAACAAGAGAAACCCTCGAAAAGGGAAGATACTTTCAAGACATCAAAGAAAGACAAGGCTAAGATTCAAGAATCAAGTGACAACTCTAGCAATGATGAAGATGACAACGGAGCTCTTTTCATTCGTAAACCAAAAAGGGGCACATGTAAATATCAAGAAAAATTGCCATTTAAATGTTTTAAATGTGGTAAGATTAGACATCTTATAAATAGATTCCCAAATAATAATAATGATGACAATGAAGAAGGAAAGTCTACATACAAGAAAAATTTCAAAGGCAAATACAAGAAGAGTTTATATTCAAAAGATCTTAACTCAATCGAAGATAGTGGAGTTAGTGACTCAAATGAAGAAGAGAATCTATTCATTACCATACATGAAGATGTCTCAATAAATAAAAGTATAGATGATCAAGAAGAAGAACATAATGAAAGTGAGGATGAAGCCAAGGTAAATCTAGAAGGAGAACTCATTTGTGCCTTAAAAGAATTAGAAAATGTTGAGAAAAAGAATCGAAGATTGAAGCACCAGATCAAGAAAAATGAAAAGGAGTCAAAAGAAATAACTGATGATCTACAAGAATACTTTGAAGAATCTAAAAAGAATGAAAAATATCTAACAACACAATTTCAAAAAGTAAGTAAAGAATGTGAAAGGTATTTTATTGAAATTGCCTCTTTAAAAGAAGATAATGAGAAAACAGTCAATGATAAAGTAGTCAGTGATTCAAAATTTGAGGATAGCACTAACATGTTGAATAAGATATTAGAAATACAAAAGGCAATATCAGATAAGACAAGTATCGAATTTGAAAAGAAAAATATCTATGCTAAAGCTCTTACAAAAGAGGAAACAAAAAGGGAAGAAGTGAAGAATACAGATGACATCTCAAACAAAGAAGGTAGGAAAGAACAAAGCTACAAAATACAATCAGAATAGAGATACACAAATAGGTTCTATTTTCATGGTTATTGTTTTTATTATAATGAATATGGTCACAACAAAAGAGAATGTCAAAAAAAGCTAACAATTTTAGAAATAAGGAGAAGGAAACTCATGCAGAGTCTAGTAGAAGCTACAACTATTTTGCTCCTCTATCAGGGTTTGATGAAGAGGCCATAATATGTTACAAGTGTAATAATTTTGGACACATAACTAGGTATTGTAGAAGCATGTTCAAGTCAATAAATAAGGAACAAAGTTTCAAGTTTCCATTCATCAAGAAGAAGGTTCAGACCTGCTCATGATAAAAGAAACAACCTAAATATTATATGTTAGTTCAGACAGCTTTGCATGCAAGAAGTGAAGAACAACCATGGTTCATTGATAGTGGATGTTCGACACACATGATAGGAGACAAGATCAAGTTCATAACTCTAAACAAGATCAATGGTGGCACAGTGAAATTTGGAGATAAAACCACTACCAGGATAGCCAAAAAAGGTACTTTGAGTTTGGATAATGGTAGAACCAAGACTAAGAATGTATTGTATATAGAAGGTCTTAAGCATAATCTATTGAGTGTAATTCAAATATGTGATCAGGGATACGTAATAAATTTTTATATATAAGGTTATGAGATTAGAATAAAAGATTCAAATGAGTTGATTGTAGATGCTCAGAGGATAGGCAACAATTTATATGTGTTATCAGATATCTTCACAAAGGCACGATAAAAGGACACATTCAAAGATCTATGAGAGGAGTTAGGAGTAATTTATTTTACTTCCTACCATTGAGGATCAGCATAAATTGAGGTGGATCTATGTTTTAGCTCCAGTATAGGCCCTTTTCCATTGATGTCAAAGGGGGAGAAGAATAAAAATAGGTATAGGTATAGGTATAGGTATAGGTATAGGTATAGGTATAGGTGCAAAATAGGTAAGGGAGCGGGTATAGGGAACAGGTATAGGTTTCTACAATAAAGGGGAGTTACTGTATTTTTTTTAGATGGCAGTATGTGTAGGTTGCAGGATGTGGCTATTTTAGTTTGAGGTTTCCATCAATGACAAAGGGAGAGATTATTATAAATATTGTCATTGATGTCAAAGGTCTAGTATTGGTGATAAAGGCTCCATTACATTTAATGGTATTTTTAATATTCATATCTTGCCTAATGTGTGTTAATATTTATTTAATATTAAGGAATATATTTTTGGTTGCATATAAGCTAAAAGAGGGCCCATGGAGAAGTCAAATAGTCACGGGGTAAAGACAAAAGAGGAATGGGATGCATTTTCTCATGAAGAGTCATCTTGAGGAATTCCAAGAGTCACCATGTGAAGACAAAAGAGGGTATGGTGCATTTTTCCATGAAGGGGCACTTTGAGGATTACAAAAATTCAGAAAGATAAAGACAAAAGAGGAAAGGATGCATTTGTTTATGAAGGGTCACCATATGACTTTTCAAATGCAAGGATACGAAGGGTCATGCAAGTTTGGTGTCATTTTCCATGAGGATTGAAGGGTCACAAAGGGTAAATGCCAAAGGTCATTTAGAAAGATATAAATAAAAGATTTAGAATCCATTTGTAATATGTAATAAGAGAGCATGATTTGTAATTATCATATCTAGCTTAGAATAGCAAAGGAGAGAAAATAAAGAGATATTGTAATGTGTTATCATTTGTTGAGAAAGCAACATTGAGAGATAGCTTTTTGCTATACATAAGAGGGGTTGGTGCTCCTGTGGGTTGGTGCTCAACAAAGGGGTTAGTGCTCTTACAAGTTGGTGCTTGTGAATATTTTAGTTTGAGTTGGTGATCATTCATATACTTGAGATTGTTCTCCATGGTTTTTCTCACATTGGGTTTCCATGTTAAATCTTATATCTTTGTCTATCTTGTGTGGTGTTTATTATTTCAGTTTTATTGCATATCTTGAATGTATGGTTAGGTGGAATGTGATTAAGTGAAAGTTTATAATATTTATGATATATTGATTCACCCCACCCCCCTCTCAATATATCATGTGCTTAACACCATGCTCAACTTTCCCAACTAGATTTATGCATAGAAGCACCAGAATATTTCTCTTACAGGCCTGAAAGTGTTACTTATTCACTCCATAAGAAAAATAATCACAAAATACAAAGAAATGTTTGTATTGTGCCAAACATCATTTGGGTCAGTAAAACACAACTAAATTATGACTGGTAAGTTGATTTATGACTGCATAAGTGCCATCTTATTACTTGTAATCATTCTATTACTGTTGAAATGCCCAGGGAACATTTCACCTGATAACATGCATAACTTGCACGTGCTAGTTTCTAATATATTATGGATGATATATGGGCCCATCCACCTTATCTACAATTTGCTTGGGTGCCTTATGTACTTGGAGTCATAGAACAATACCAGTGCTCCTTAAGTTAGTACTTTGTGCTCAATATGATTATCATGTCAAAGATTCTAGTGTGCCTTCTCTATTTGTTGGCTCCATTTTTCTTGGGCACATACCTCATCTAAATTCTCCAAGTCCTCCAACCTTTCACTTAATGAAGCTTGGTAATTTAGGTGACCAATTTGAGTAATACACAATGATGGTACCAATAAATCCATTGGTAGAATTGATTCAATGCCAAACACTAGTTAGAATGGTATATCTTTGTTTAGGTGCTTGTAGGTTGTGTGGTATGTCCATAATAATTCTAACACTTGATCATCCCAATCACAGTGACTAACATTGCATATTTTTTTAGGCATGTTCCCAAAATTTCTGTTGAATGCCTTGGTTGTGCCATTTGCTTAGGGATGATATGGGGTGGTCTTATGGTGTGCTACCATGTATTCGACTAACATTATGTTCATAGTTTCATTAAGGAAGTGTGTTACTCTATCATTAGTTAAATTGAGTGGTCACCCATAGTGATGTATGGTGTTTCTCATATGAATCATGTGACTATGGCAGCTATGTAGTTTTTAGTAGGCACTACCTCAGCCCGATTTGTGAAATAATTAGTCACCGCTAGAATATACCTTTCACCTATGCACTTTGCTGTAAGAGGTGTCTCATCTTGGTGGTTGGGATTCTCTGTGCACTAACATATGTCACATTCCTTAGCATAATCCTTTGCATCTTGGAATAGGCTTAGCCATCACAAGCATGATTGCATCACTTTTTATGTTATTGTGTCTCCAGTGCAATTGCCTCCTACAATCCTCTCATGTACCTCATATAGAACTAAGTCTCTTTCATGTTCTAACACACATCGACATAGGACTTCATCTCCACTTAATTTATACATCTCCCCACTAATGATTTGAAATGGGGTAGTGTGAACAAAGAGCTACTTCTTTTCTTTGCTTGTCATGGCTTAGGACACAAACCCAGACGTTAGAAAGGTAGATATCTCTACCAAGTTTTGGGAATGTGATAGACTCTATAAATTTATGTGTTTGGCATGTCATCTTCAATAGGCATTATCACATTGCCATATTTAATGGGGGAGAAATGGTTTGGTCTCAAGTTCTATTTCCTAGGTTTTACCACAACTAAGAACTAGAATTCCTGAAATAGAACTATCCATATACAAATGTGCCCATGAATAATGGGATTATTCACAAGGTACTTAAGTTCCTCATGAATGGTGAAAAATATGAATGGGGTCACCAAAAAATATTGCCTAAATTTCTAGAGGGTGTAGACCATAGTCAGAGCCTCGTGCTTGAGAGTTGTGTAATTTTGCTCTATAGGGGTCAATTTATGACTTGTGAAGGATATAGGGTGATCCATCTTGCCTTCACTAGGTTGTGATATAATGGCACCAATTTTAAATCTAGATGCATTGACATAGATGTGGAATGGAGTCATCTAGTTAGGAAACTAAAGAATAGGTGTGCTAGCCAACTTGAGCTTCAAAGTTTCAAAGGCATCCTCTTGTGTTACACCCCAATAAAATGGGCCATCCTTGCATAACAACTCTTCTAGCAGTATTAAGATCCTTGAATATCTCCTTATAAACTTTCTATAATAGCCTGGAAAGGAGTGAAAGTCTTTCTTTGTGGAAGGAGTCTGAAGTTGAATGATAATGGCAATCTTCATGGGATCAAAAAATAGACCATCTTTGTAGATGATATGCTTGAGCAATGTGCCAAAGGGTGTCACAAAGATGCACTTCTAAAGGTTCAAGGATATTTATAGCTATCAACACCTCTCAAACATAAGGTGTAAGTTGTCATAGTGGTCTCTTACAAGCCCATACACAGTCCAATCATCAAGTGAATGTTTTCATAATGGTCTCTTACAAGCCCATACACATTCCAATCATCAAGTTACACCTAAAGAAACTTATAAATAAAATACTTGAATGTGTTGATGACCACTCTATGGAATACGGCTGGTGTACTCTTGAGCCCAAAGGGCATCATGTTGTAGGTGAAACAACCCTATTATATCACAAAAGTTATCTCAGGCCTATTTTCCTCTTCAATTTGAACTTGATGGTATCCAGAGAAACCATCAGTTAAAGTATAGATTTCACATCCTACAACTCCATCTAATACTTTGTCAGTAAATGGAGTTGGGAAGAGGTCATTGACACAAGTGACATTTAATAATTGATAACCCATGCAAATGTGGATGTGCCCATCCTTTTTAATTCTAATCACCATTGGGCTCACCCATTCTAACTCTTACACTAGGTAGATCACTCCTATGGCTAGCATATTGTCAATCTCCATTTTGACCTTTTGGCACGAAGATTGGGGTTCATTTTGTAGGGGGACTTTTTAATAAGTCATGCACCATCCACCAAATTTATGCTCATTTTTCTAAGGGATGGGTGGGTGACCTTCATGTCCTCATAATTTCATGGAAATAAATATTGAAACTCTTTTAAGAGATCTATAATTTCTATTAGCTCCATATTGGACCAATATGCACCTAGAGTAGCCACCTTTGGTTCTCCTTCCAAACTAATATCAACTTGGGTGATCTTGAGTGGTGCATGGTAGGGATCATTTCTCTCCTGATGTATGTCCTTAACTTTCCTAATCCCCTTAGTTTTTTTTATGTCAAGATGAGTAGGGTCTTCTTCGTTAGGGGCACTATCATCCACTTGGCACATGATCTTCCTCTTTCCTATCAATGACATCTAATTTAACACTTTTTAGACATTTATATCTTCATCACTCAAGTCACTATTGATATCCTTATCCTTAAATAAATTTGGGAGCATTAATCCTTTCTTCCTAAACATATCTTGTAGGTTATCCTCTAATATTACAATGTCCTCAGATACTACCCTTCGAAAGGTTTGTAATGGCTTGATCAATTCTAAGTTATGTGAGGAAAAGGAGAAGGTGTGCACAAAATTTTCCTTCAAGACATCCCAACTAGCTGTCTCATAGTGTATTTTGTTGACCACATACCAAGATTGTGCCCACATCTTTAAGGTTTTATAGAAGGCATACACCCACAAGTTCCTTAGGGCATTTGTGTCACACTCAATCCAAGTTTATTCATATAAGTGCACATGTGATATAGGGTAAAAATCACTAGAGTATGCATAGATGTCTAGATATTTATTGATTTTCCCAAATCCAGTACATATTACTACTTTTACATCTTACCAAGTTGGTAATCTAAGCTTTTGTGCTACCCACCAATGAGTGATAGTGCTCCTTAAAGTGTACACTAGTGTACTCATTCTATGTTTATCCTTTCAGATGAATAATTCTATGTCATGGATATATTCTTCCATAGGATTACTCCTTTCATACCATGGGAGTGCCATAAGTTTACCTTTACTCAAGAAAAACACCCTGTGTCCCTTCTTCCTATTACAAGGGACCCCTCTTCATGAAGTGCAATCAATCTGGACCCAATCAGTTCTCATCAATTTTGGTGCCTTGGTGCGCACTATGTAGTACCTTTGACTAGTGGTTTTGTAAGATTATTTGACCTAATGGTCTCAAGCTATGTTGGTAGTGTCTTAGACTAACTGTCCATCATAATGAGAAAGCACTCCCTAGTCATTAAGGTTGATAGTTTTAGTGCCTTGAATCGTAATGTTGTAGATATCGTTGATCTCATCTTCTAGATCAACACTTTCTACATAAGGGGGTCCTTGGTCACTTGAGAGGGGGATCATGACCCTCTCCTTGCCATTTTCAAAAGTCATATAACACTTCTATAAGTGCATGTTAGCATTATTTACATATTACCATGTCTTACCCAGGAGTGCTAGATAATTATCTTGATTAGCTAACTCAATCACCTCGAAGTCAGCATGGAAATATGTGCCCATAATATCTATAATGGTGCCTTTTAAAATCTTGATTAGTTGTGTCATGGATTTGTTGGCCATGAAAATAACTAAGGGGAAGGCCTCAAGGCTGGCCTACCCATCTTCTCCCATGCATTCTTGGTCAAGGTATTAGCCTCAATTCCTATGTTCACAAGGACTTCACATACGAACCATCCATCAATTATGGAATTCATGAGGAGTTCTTAATCATACTTCACCTTTTGTGTATGCCTTACTTGTCATACCCTCCTCATATGGGGTGTAACAACTTTAACCATGTAGGGCATGGCAATTTTAGTTGGCTTTTTCCCTATGTGCTTTAAGAGCACATTTTTTAATAAGGGAAGCATTATTTCCATTTATAAGATGCACAAGATCTGTATTAGCTCTTGTATTTCAGCCTCCTCCTATTTATCTTGCTTCCTACAAGATGCAACGACCTATGCATCTAGGTCTCTAGCCAGTTGGATTTCTTCTTGTAGATTTTGGATGATGATCATGGCCTGTTACAAGACATCCTTCTGACATACTGGGTTGGGGTAAGGCACAACCTTGGGTTTTGACTACATGATATGCCTATTACAACTTAATTCTCTATATTCCAAGCATAGTTCTAGTGTGGGTACAATTTGTGGCTAAGTGGTAAACCCATTGTGAGTGTTTTCCTATACTTATATGGGATTTAGGCATGTTAGTTGCACCTTTACAACCCATTTTTCTATCTTTAGCTTATGTCTGATCATTATTACACCCTTGTCTACACTAGGTTGGCCTTGGGTCAACTTTTTATATAATTTAGGGCATTCCTTGATTAGATGTGGTCCTCGATAATACCAACACATTAGATTAATTAGGAAGTCACACTGATAGTGCTCAGTTGAGCTGTACTTGTAACATAATTATCATAGGAATATTCCTCTTCCATATCCTCCACCTTGCCCAATGGAACCTCTTTGTGTCCCATAGTTGGTATTCTATTGGCCATAAAACTCATTTATTTGGTTTACCTACCCTCCAACTATTATATTTGCTTATCATGCACCTCTTTCCATGTTTTTATATATCTAATCAATTACTCGATATTCATTTGTGGCATGAGTGTAGGCATTGCACAACTTGCAATAAAGGGTTGTGTTAACCTGATTGGCACATTACAACAATGGGAAATTATGAACATCATGTCCCACATGGCAAACTTCATAATTTAGAAGCAATGTGTGCACATTACTTTGAGGGTAATTATTTTTGTTATGGCCTCACATCTCACAATCGGCACTCCATAATCTGATTAAAGCATCTTATGACAAACTAGTGATCAGTTTCTATAGTTGGGAGTCAATAGATGCAATATATGCCTCCATAAAAGGGTTGATTCCTATGTCAGCACTCCTAACTACCTTGACCCAAAGTGTAGTTTCTAGCACTTCATAGGGGTCCATCAATGTCTTCATAGACAATGTTCTTCTAAAGGGTACTAGCAATCCCTGAACAAAGCATTATGCATGATAGGATGTGTGGATGTCATGGAGAATCTTTGAAAGGAGAGTTTTGAACTTGACATCATATAAGTACATGCTCTCTAATAATCCTTGGTTAATTTGCTTGAGCGTAGTGATGCTCTACTTTTCAAACTTGGGTATATAAAATTCCTTTAGTAAGGCCTCCTTAATGTGTCATAATCAATCATAGCCTAGTCAAGATCAAGTTTCCTATACTAAGTGTGAGCGTGATTAAGAAGATTTGTCATAAATTGAGTTACCTTGCACTTGTATTAGGTTATACCCTGAGCATGACCTTAAATCTCACATTTTAACACATGCTCTATGATGTTTTATACATCATGGTATTCTAGTAGGTGCATTGCCATCTCATAATATATTTGTTATGGGGACACTAGCATCTGAGGTATTTATCCCACTAGTACTTGCCTTGGCGATGGCCCCTCAAAGGCTTCAAATAGTAGGTTAGGTGTTGGATTTGTGGTGACTACCAGTGTTAAAGATGATGAAGGTGTTGTACTACTAACTTATGACATCAGGCCACTTCCTATTGGTTGTTGCCCAGTCTGTAAAGCTAACATTTGATAAACTAGAATACTTGTACTTACATTTTGTGTGGTCAAGTTAGTGCCCAAAGGTCTCGATGTACCTTCACTTAGATCCTAATAAGGGATAACTTTTCTAATCACCAAATTATACTCTAAGTTTGCAAACTGATCAAAGTAAATATTAATAATAGGGTCAATTATCACTCTTCTTTCTTCCTAAGGGGGATCTAATTCATGATCTTGTGCTATAGGTTCAAAGGGGTAAGGTGATTTTGGCATATCTTTAATGATAAAATTTTTTAAGGGCCCAATGCATTCTTTACCCATCAATAATTAAGCTCAATATATGGCTTCATTGTTCCTCTCCTCATGCTCTAGTAATTCAAGAAATCTTTCCACATGACCTTCCCATTTGTTATGGGTTCTCTCAGCACTTTTAGGTTCCATATCTTCCATTAGTCTATGCCTTCTCTCATTATAAGTCTATTTTTTTAACTCTCAGGTGTCAATCTATTCATCCCTTTCTATTGCGCTTCACATACACATCCCCTTCTTCCCCATTGCACTACTCATACATGAAAGTATTTTAGCCTTCCATTCTCATAGTCTCAAAGACATAATTCACCATAATTTTATTAAGCTCTATGTTGAAATATTTCACAAATGCACCTCTAGGCTCATGAAATAATTTATACTTTGCTTCTTTAGGGTAGGAGTATGTCAATACTACAAACTCAAGCATGTAATTATTCAGTGTGCCTTGCCACCATTTGCCTACAGCTTTGGTCCAAGGGGCACCAAGGTTCTCGATCTTTCTAATCACTCCTTTATCCATTCAAAGTGATGTCTATAGCTTCAGCTTTTATGGGTTGTATAAGCAGCCAACCATTACTACACATGCTTAGGTAGTTTATAAAATAATACCTCATATAGAACATCATAAAAGTTATTATCCTCAATTTCTATCCTTTGTAGAAGGGGTACTTTAGCATAAAGCTATCTTCCACTTGTTCTAGCTAGTGCTCAATATTCTCAAAGGAGAGTTAGAGTAATTTTATGATGTACCATTACAACAATAAAATTCAACATGGGTCCCAAAAATGGAACCCAAATGATGTATAAAAGTTAGTTATTCACTCCATCATGGACTTACCTGGATGTCTAAGTTAGTTCTAGACTAGTTATAATTAGGCACAATCATATAATAAACCTATGGCACTCAACATTTATCACTCAACTACACTGACATTAATTCACATAATGCATGAGCCTTATGAGCTCATCAAAAGTGCAATAGATAAATAACCAGGGCTTATGTTGGGCTAGTCATGCCATGGTATAACTCCTTTAAGGGGCTCAGTCTTTTGTAATAATGACATTTGTGATTTCATTAATGTAAGCCATTTCTAGGCTAGGCTGAAGGTCTATAGGAGCAAATCCTATTTAGGTAGCTACTTCTAGTCGTCTGTGCACAATTCTATATCAAGTTGCTTTGTAGTCTTGTGGTCACAAGCCTATGTTTCATCATGCTTAGCATCCTATGATTCTTAGAGGGTTTAATGGGATATCTTAGATCAAGGGTTTATGTTGGTTTAGTGCTTTTAGTGTAGGTGTCAAAGCTTGGGTGTATGCCCTTTCTTACACTTAAAGAGTATTTTCACCTAATATGATGACATCATTCTAAACTCTAGAGAATCCTTGAATGTCAAGAATTAAAGCTTGAAAACAACATCATTTGAATTGAATTTATCACACTAAACTCATAGCATTCATTACACATTTCAATCACAAAGATAAAGATGTTACCCAAGAACACTATATAATACTCTAACCATTCTTAATATACTTAGTGATCCAAAGTTTAAAGTATAGTTTATTTGGTGAAAATAAAGTAATAGCTCATCTAAACTACTAAAGGCCCAGAGGCTCATAGGGGATCTTGGGCATTACAAAGTAGAGCATCAAGTGCATCCATGCTAGTTCTATATATTCACTATTTCTAGAACTAATTCTATATATATTCACTATCTCCTCATCATATCATTGCATATTATTTCAAGCTTGCTTTTATAGCATAAAGGAGCACCTTTTATCAGGGTGGAGCTACACATGCCAGTTGTCAAGCTAGATATTTTATCAATCATTCTATTGGCTTCATTACTTTTTGCCCTTCATACTATGATCACCATATTCATCCATTCCTTTAAGATGCCCAAAACATTATAGAAATTGTTATCCACTTACTAGTTGGTGTAAGGAGTGCATCAATTCTTCCAACTGGGATAAAGATATCAAAATATAAATCATCTCAAATGATTTCCCTATGCCAAGATTTCTATTGAGTTGGTGTAGGTCCATACTTAGGCAAAAAGGGGCCCAAATTTTTTTATCTTGTTTAAAAATAATAACCACTTATCTTGAAAGTTGTGTTTTGACAATTTTTTTTCTTTATCTAACATCTTATCTTGCAGGTTACCACTCAAGATTTCCAAATTGAAACTACTAATCACTTGCTTTATAGGATGCTTGTCAAATATTTTAATATTTTAAAAAAATATTTTGTATATTTTTATATATATCACACTTTATTAATCAATTAATAAATCTATTTTATTACTTGATTGTTATGCAAGGGATATAGTGGTGTGTGCTCTCCTCCTTAGGTCCTAGTGGTGAGTCATGGAGGATCAAAAACCACTAATAAACCTTTAAATTTGTCTTTTTTTAGGGTAAATGTGATGTGGAAGTGATTCTCATGCACTTTACATAGTCCTAAGGGGATTTTGATTATGGATTTCACCACCATGCATAAATTGACACTCCATGTTTTAATAGATTATAAAAATTAGGGATAACTATCAATAGGCTAAGTGGTTAACTCTCTGACCTAAGTATTATACATCACCCTACATGAATTTAGTCCCCATGTACCTAGCATATATTGGGGATGCCCTTAGAGAGTCCATTCATCCTAGATTAGGACCATTATATATAACATGTGATTGTTAGGGTTTGGGAAATTCTGTAGTGGGTCACCAACTTATAGCCTCACCTATGAAGTTGTTATATGGTATAGTCATCAAGTTAGACTCCTGCATCAATTTAATAATCTTAGGTTTGTGATTTGATTGATTTGGTGTGTGTTGTACTAGATCAATGTTATTTATGATCCAAGTCAACCTTTCACCCAAACCTATCCACGACTATCTATGTCTCCTATATCATCATCCCTATCTTGTACATTCTTAAAAATCTTGTACATCTTTATCTACTTTAGCCATCATCATATGTTGTATATCCTTTATCTACTTTATCCTTCATCATATCTTGTACATCCTTAATCTTGTTTAATCTTGTATATCATATACATCTTATCATCCCTTCTTAGACATATTCTAGTCTAGCATTTTGCCTTGACATCCTCCTATTTATTTATCACCCTATCTAAAGTATCCTTATCCTTCATCCCATCTATTCTTACCTAGTCTAGATCCATCTTACTTTTGTCTTGGCTTTGTATCCTAAAACACATCTAGTTGGATTTTTAGGTCACACACTTTTCCAAACCATACCCACATCATCAATTTTATCCCAAATCATAATTACATCACCTCCCTTATATATGTGTTAGATATTAATCCCATCATATTTGATCCCTCTATTTATTTCATTCCACCTTGAGCAAATTGGTCTAAGGATTGAGCTAGTCCTTTTGTTGTCCTTACTTATCATCCTATTACTCTAGTCCACCATTATCTTTTCTATCACCTATTACTCTTTCAAACCACCTATTCAGTCACTACCTTGTTAACAACATATCACTTTGTATATTTAAATATAGCATCCAATCATCCTTAATCCAATCATATATAATCTAGTTTTATTGCCTATTTATAACTATCACTCATATAATTTTAGTCTTGTTAGTTTGAATCCAGGCACTAGTTAAATCCCCATCTTTTTATTAGCTTGAAACCTAGGCATTGTCAATAGATCGTTATCACCTATCATACTATTAGTTTGAAATATCATCCTAGTATGACATCATAATCCATTTAGTCTATCTCTTCCTCACCCATCACCTATCATACTAGCTCAATCATTTGGACTAACTTTTTCCAAGGACCATATTTTTATCTAAGCCCTAATCTTCCCCATTTTGTCATTTGGATACCTTTAATCCATCACCTATTGATCATCTACTCACATGGATTTTTACCCAATTCTTGTAAAACAATACCTACTTGACAATAAAGATGAGATCCTTTTGTGAACCCTATAAATGGGTACCCACCTACCTTTAGACCTCAATTCCATCAAGCCTATAATAACATCCCATGTTCTTCAGCAATCTCTATCTACACCTATCCCACATGTTAGTCCACCAAGGTCAACCCCATTATCCAATCATCATAACCAAATTCATAAAACCCCTCAATATACAAGCTATGAGGTCACCCTATTTCACAAGTATATCTTTGCCAACAGGGTTGAGTGCCTTTTATGGCTATTAGAGATGGGTGCCTACCTTCCCAATGATTTCAAACCCCTAAACTTGAGGTCACATAAAAAACAAGTGCCTCATTAACCCTTATTCACATCCAATTCTTGTGAAAACCAATCCCATTCCAATCCCCCATTCACTAGTCATAGTCCTAGTCATGACCTTTCTAGTCTAAATATTACCTTATTTAATAAATATATTATTTCCAACAAGGATGCAGTCTTATTGTGTCTCCTTAAAATGGGTTCCCAACTTCCCAAAGGCTTTGACCCGATTTAGCTAACTTTACCTCCAGTTCACACTTGTCCATAGTTGAATCCTCCATTTACTGATCATAGTCCATCATGAATCCCCCATCCTATTGGGGATCAACCAACAATGTTGATTACAATATGAAAGCAATTAAATGTGGAATTAAACCAGAAAGATAAGTAACTAGAATCAGATAATAGCAAACAATAAGAGATACAAGAAACCACCCTGAAAACTTGTATTAAACTCTTTACAGAAGGAATACAATTGAAGAAACTTCTTTTCTTCCACACCTCTCTCAGATGTACAGATCTCTCTCTAGATCTCTTTCCCTCAAGAGCTCTCTCTCTCAATTACAATCAACTCCAACAACCTGGAATGATTCACATATACAATTTTGTACTGTTCAACACTCAACATTCTACACTAAGCTATGAAGATCTATCCTATTATATAATAATTAGGAAACATGAGCATACAACTACAGCCATTAGATGCACCTCCTAATCAAGGGCTCTAAATAGTCTTACTAATAATAGAGATGCGGACTTAAGACTATCACTTAATCTTAACATGCAAACATTCTATTTTGTCCACAAAAATAGCATTCTGGACGCACAGGTAACTGACATTGGTTCCTGCCTATTTGCCTGTGACCGATGTCAACCGATCCATGACCAACACCAGCATCTCTTGGTCTGCTCCTGACTGATGTCGGTTGCTCCTGACCGATGCCAGTGACTGTGTAAACCTGCAACTTTGCAATCTGCTCACTTGGTGAAGCTTTTAGCTCCACACCTTAACAATCTCCCACTTGGAGATAAACAGCTGCACCAGTACCTGTACAGCAACATCTTCTAGCTCCTCCATCTTCAACCTCAATCATGAAGACCTAAAAAAGTTGAATGAAGATTCAAATTCTCCTTTGTTACCAGCTTGGTTAGCATATCCACAGGATTCTTATCTGTATGGATCTTCTCCAGCTTCAACTCACCATCCTCCAATACCTATCTTATGAAGTGGTCCCTAAGCTGTATATGCTTTGTTCTTGAATGAAAGGCTTAATTCTTAGCCAAATGAATTGCACTCTGACTATCACTGTATAATTTGCAACTCTCTTGCTCCTTTCCTAGCTCTTCCATGAACTGTGTCATCCATATCATCTCTTTGCTAGCCTCCATGACTGTAATATATTCTACTTCTGTAGTTGACAAGGCAACAACCTTCTGCAACTTTGATATCCAGCTAACTGCCATTCCACCAATAGTGAAAACATACCCTGTGGTGTTCCTTCTGCCATCCAAATCACCTGCCATATCTGAATCTACATAACCATGTAGAGAAGTATCTGAACCTCCATAGCATAAATGCCTACTGCTGGTCCCTCTCAGATATCTAAGGATCCACTGAACTGCTTTCCAGTGCTCCTTTCCTGGATTGGCCATATACTTACTTACAACTCCCACTGCTTGGGCAATATCCGGTCTAGTACATACCATTGCATACATTAAGCTCCCTACTACAGAAGCATATGGAACTCTACTCATGTACTCTACCTCATCATGTGAATTAGGACATTGTTCTTTACTCAACTTAAAATGTCCAGCCAAAGGTGTGCTTACCGGTTTTGCATCCTGCATATTGAACCGTTTCAACACCTTGTTCACATAATCCTCTTGAGACAAAATCAACATGTGATTTTTCCTGTCTCTCTTAATGCTCATGCCAAGGATTTTCTTTACTTCTCCCAAATCCTTCATGGCAAATGTGTGAGCTAATTTCACCTTAAGCTCAGAGATATCTTGCATGTGTGAACCTACAACCAGCATATCATCTACATACAACAACAGAATAATATATCTACCATTATCCAATCTCTTAAAATAAACACAATGGTCAGATTGACACCTACTGTAGCCATACTCAGTCATAAACCTGTCAAATCTCAAATACCACTGTCTAGGAGCTTGCTTGAGGCCATACAAGCTTTTCTTCAATCTACACACTAACTTCTCCTTACCTTTGACCTCAAATCTTTCTGGCTAATCCATATATATTTCTTCATCCAAATCTCCATGAAGAAACGTTGTCTTAACATCAAGCTGCTCAAGATGCAAATCCTCAATAGAAACTAAAGATAGTACAGTCCATATAGAAGTCATTTTAACAATAGGAGAAAAAATCTCATCAAAATCAATACCTAGTTTCTGTGCAAATCCTCACTACCAACCTGGCCTTATATCTCATCTGTCCATTCTCACCTTCCTTTAATCTATAGATCCATCTGTTCTTCAGTGTCTTCTTTCTCGCTGGCAACTCAACCAAATCCCATGTTTGGTTCTCTCTCAAGGAATCAATCTCCTCATTCATGCCTAGCTCCCACTGATTCTTGGATTCCACCTGTATTGCTTCATCAAAACTCTCTGGTTCTCCACCATCAGTTAGCAATAAATAGAATAATGAAGGGGAATATTGAATTGGAGGTTTACTTACCCTTTCTGACCTCCTGATGGGCGTCTGAGACTCATTCACAACACGTTGTTCGCCCAAATTCTCTGACAGTGACCAACCTCAGTCACCTCTAGGCTTGTAGCTCGCTGACGTCAGTTCTCCCTGACTGACGTCGGTTCCTGCCTGGCCAACATCGGTCACTTTATGACTGACATCAGTTTTTGTTCTGTCGACGTCGGTTCTTTCCTGGCCGACGTCAGTCTCTATGTTTTCCTGTCTGTGATTAATTTTTCTCGTGAGCTCATTTTGGACCGTCACCTCGTCCAATTCTCCATTGCTCTACCCAGATTGATTCAGCTTCTTGAGCTGATCACTATACATCACTTTTTCATTGAAAACAACATCACGGCTCCTAATTATCTTGTTAGTTCCTAGATTCCAAAACCTGAATCCGAAATCATCAGAGCCATAGCCAATAAATGTGCACCTCATAGACTTCGCATCCAGCTTCTTTCTATTTTCCTTATCAACGTGCACAAAGGCTTCAGAACCAAAAACTTTGAGAAATGAGAGATCTACCATTTTACCTGTCCATGCCTCTTCTAGAATTCCACCATCCAGAGCTGTAGAGGGTCCTCTGTTAATCAGGTACACTATAGTATCAACAGTTTCTACCCAAAACTCTAAGGGCAAACCAGCATGCAATCTCATACACCTTGCATGCTCCATAATTGTTCTGTTCATCCTTTCAGCAACTCCATTTTACTGAGGTGTCCTTGGACCGTCTTTTGCCTGCAGATTCCATGCATATAACAATATCAATTGAACTTGTAGCTGCAAAACTCACCACCATTGTCAGATCTCAGGCACTTCAATCTCCTACCTATTTCATTCTCAACCATAGCTTTCCAAATCTCAAAAGTGTCAAATACAAAAGATTTCTTCTTAATACAATAGACCCATACCTTTCTTGTAGCATCATTTATAAACAAAACATAGTACTGTGATCCTCTAATAGAAGCAACCTAAGCTAATTCCCACACGTTTGTGTGAACAAGCTGCAACTTATGCTTCTTCTTTGTTGATCCAGTCTTGAAAAAACTCACTCTCTTCTGTTTCCCAAAAACACAGTGCTCACAAAAATCTAGATCTATGCTTTTCAAATCTAAAAGCTTACCTTTTGACTTAAGAATGGACATTCCCTTCTCACTCATGTGGCCGAACCTAGAGTACCACAACTTTACATCCACATCTGAAGTAGATAATACAGAAGGAGAATTATTAGTAACACAATTACATAAATAGAGAGTACCTACTCTCTTACCTCTGGCCATTACAAGTGCACCCTTGGTCACCTTCCAAGATTCAGCTGTGAGAGTTACTGTACAACCCTCATCCCCTAACTTTCATGCAGAAATCAAATTCCTCTTCAAGCTGGGAACATGCATGACGTCTCTCAACACCCATGTGTTGTCATTCTGCATTTTCAGTTGCACTTTTCCTTTGCCAATAATTTTACAAGGCTCCTCATCCCCTAAATACACTATTCCAAAATCTCCATGGACATAGTCACTAAAATATTCTCTATTAGGGGTAGCATGAAAAGATGCACTAGAATCTAACACCCAAGATTCTATATTATTATGCAAAGAGAATATAAGAGCATCTTATGCAATACCTGCAACTTTTACTTCTTCCTTACCTTCATGCTGATTGTCTTCTTTAGGCTTTGACCAACAATCTTTGCTTATGTGCCCTATCTTTCCACAATTCCAGCATTGTGGTTTCCTGCCATTTCTGGATTTGGATCTACCTCTCACCTTTGACTTAGACCTTGATCTCCCTTTCTTGCTCTTCTCTTTTTGCCTTCCCCTGCTCTCAAAACTTAAAGCGCTCCCTGGTGTTTCCTCTGTGCTTTTCCTGTGAATTTCCTCGTTCAAGATTACACTAACAACATCCTCTACTTTTAAAATATTTGAAGCAGATGCAGTATTACTAACTGCCATTACCAAGCTATGCTAGCTTTTAGGCAAAGAACATAATATTAAAAGAGCCTTAATTTCATCATCAAACACTATTTTGACTGAATTTAATTGATTTACAATTTCATGGAAATCATTTAGATGATTAGATACAGATCCACCTTCCTGCATACGCAAATTAAATAACTGCTTCATAAGATATACCTTATTAGAAGCTGAGGGTTTTTCATATAAATTTGCTAAAGTAGTCATCAACTCTACCATTGTCTTTGCCTGTGATAAATTAGATATCACAGTAGATGCCAGACTCAATCTTATAGATCCAAGAGCCTTTCTATCAAGAACTTCCCATTCTTCATTATCCATGTCTGTGGGCTTCTTTGTAATCCCACCTAACGGTAAGTATAGATCTTTCTGATATAGATAATCCTCTATCTGCATTCTCCAATGTTGATAATTCTTGCCAGTAAACTTCTCCATTCTCAGTTTACTTTCTTCTACCATTGCTTCTCCCACTCAAATAGAAATCCCTATGAGTAACCTGTAATCAATACACACTAACCAGATTTGAAACACCTGTTAGTCAACCTGAGCTCTGATACCACTTGTTGGGGATCAACCAATAATGTTGATTACAATATGAAAGCAATTAAATCCGGAATTAAACTAGAAAGATAAGTAACTAGAATCATATAATAGCAAACAATAAGAGATACAAGAAACCACCTTGAAAACTTGTATTAAACTCTTTACAGAAGGAATACAATTGAAGAAACTTCTTTTCTTCCACACCTCTCTCAGATGTACAGATCTCTCTCTAGATCTCTTTCCCTTAAGAGCTCTCTCAATTACAATCAACTCCAACCTGGAATGATTCACATATACAATTCTGTACTGTTCAACACTCAACATTCTACACTAAGCTATGAAGATCTATCCTATTATATAATAATTAGGAAACATGAGCATACAACTACAACCATTAGATGCACATCCTAATCAAGGGCTTAAAACAGTTTTACTAATAATAGAGATGCAGACTTAAGACTATCACTTAATCCTAACATGCAAACATTCTGTTCTATCCACAGAAATAGCATTTTGGATGCACAGGTAACTGACATTGGTTCCTGCCTATTTGCCTGTGACCAACGTCGGTCGATCCATGACCGACGCCGGCATCTCCTGGTCTGCTCCTGACCGACGTCGGTCGCTCCTAACCGACGTCGGTGACTGTGTAAACCTACAACTTTGCAATCTGCTCACTTGGTGAAGCTTTTAGCTCCACACCTTAACACATCCTACTATCAAAGAGAAGCCTAGCTTATCAACCTAATCTAATTTTAGTTAATATCCTAAACAATCTCACACACCACCATCTCCCAACATCACAACACTACTATCACATTCTTCTACTCCATAATCCAACACTTTCATATCTAACACCATAAACAAGTAATAAACCCCTTTCCCAATATCTATGGAATCCCTATTTTCTAAACTAGAGGCCATATGCATTATTGTTTACCCAAAAATAAGACTTATAGATTTATCTAAACATATACCCTCATGGTATCGAGAAGATTTTTTTATATAACACAAAGTCCTTGGGCATTCTATTAATAGATGTTTCACTTTTAGAGATTATGTTCAAAAATTAATTGATAATGGTGACATTAAAATTGAGGGTGAATCCAATGCATCCATGCTTAGGAGTGTACAAAAAGGGGTATGCCAAAAATTTCTTCATGGGTATAATCAAGATCCTTCACTCATAAATCAAGGTCATAACCCAAATCTTATATGTACCATAATCATTCTTAATCAAGTCATCCATATATCACATAAAATCCATCATTTTCACAAATCCATTAATCCTAAAGCACCCATCCACAAACCCAAGGTGAAATAGGTACTTGTGGACAATGATACTATCTAAAAGGCCTTATTTATGTATACTATCAAAAAAATTCTATTGGTGACATACCCTCATCAACATCCCTATTGAAATCCACATCAGAATGGTCAAGATCATATTCAACATCAATATATGAATCAAAATCCATGTTAGAATTATCATCCCTTATAAATAATGAGAGCCATGTTGATACCTATTTTTTTGAATATGTCTCAAATTTGAATGTTGACCAGTAAGAAGGCATGAATCTTGATCCATCTGAGGATGATGAAGTTATAACACAATTCTTGGATGCTTTATCATTTGAATATCATCAAGTTATATATGACTCAGCTTTAGATGCTAATTCTACAAAGAGTCTTAGCGATCATTTTGAGATTCCTGAGAATACTTTCTCTAACATTGAAGCTGGCCAGGTCTCCTAGAAGCTTTTATGATGACTATGCTTCCCATAATCCCATTAATTCACCCCTTTCACCACACATCCTTAATCATCCACCTCTTGTAAATAATCCCTCCATTCCATTCCTCAAATGAGATAAATAGGAATACACATAATTAGATTCCCTTCAACATGTAATCTCATGTGATAAATCTACAAGGATCCAAGCTAATAATAAACTAATCAAAACAAATAATCAAAGTAGTTATGATCTAAATGTAATCAATCAAAGTCAAGAAGAGTTTTATAATCAGATAATTTAAAAAGCATCGTCCCCTAGTAACAATATATTTGAGATGCCAGGGGACCATCAAAGTCTAAATAATCATCTATCAAGTCAAAGATCAAATTCCTCTAGTGAATCCCAAATTTAAGAACCATGGGGTAATCAAAATCAAAGTCAAATATCAACAATTCAAAAATCTTTTGAAAGTAATAATAATATGCTTGATAATCCTCCTAATATTTGGGTCAAAGAGAAAATAATTCAAAAATTCTTGGATCCCTTAACCTCATTTAGCATATGGCACAAAACAAAAAAATCCCCTCCATCATATCTAATGGTGTATTAAACCATTTAATCCCATTTACTATCTCCACCTAGTCACACCATTCATCATCATATCACTCATTTGCATCCTCTACGTCACTATCAAAACCATCCAATTCCATCCTTACCACACATTAATTTCCCAAGTGACATTATCTCTCATAGGGGTTATGAAGACACCCAAAATAGATGTGTGGAAAATTCTAAATCAAGATTCAATAAAGGTCATAAGGACATAATACATCCATCAGTGACAACATGATCCTAGCATCACATATCTTCAAAATAGGTGTCAACTAAATATCAATAAAGTGTCAGCATTCCTACATCTCACACCCATATAAAATAAATCAAAATTACAAAAGTCAAAAAAGTCACAAAAAATAATTTTTATAATGGTAAAAACTAGTCTTCTATAGCCTTGGGCAAGTACCATGATGAAAATTAGTTTCCATCATCATGGTAAAATAATCTATTGTCTACATGTACCTCAACACTAGGGGACAAAATCCATCCCTTGTCAATCCCATCCATATCATCCTTATCTTTCTTATCCCTCTATCCATTATTCTTACCCATCATTTACCATCATATATTGCATATATTATTATAGTATTACCTTCATAAAGATGTGGAAGATGTCTTGGGAAATATTCTAGAGTCATCTTAGCATATCCTCCAATAGACACTCTAGAAACTAGATATCTAGTTCTTTCACGATGTGGTCATTGGCAATCCCTAGTCCATTCTTCCTCATCCATCAACCTCTTTAAGAATTATCCAATTATATTTATAATTCCATCCATCCTTATCTTGGTTTCTAGGCTAGGTATCCCCTTTTATAGTCATCCCCTTTTTATAGTGTACATACATATTCTCAAAAGACCTAAAATTTGAAATATTCCAAAAACCCTAAAAATCATAAAATCTATAAAAATCCAAAAATATTCCAAGATATATTGTATTATTCCCATTTCCCCATTTACATCCATCTCCATGTCCTTCACCTCTTTCCATCCATCCTATTATTAGCTTTCATCCCCTATTCTAAACTAGGGTAAATATAGTCTATAATGAGATAGCATTAACCTAGTCTCACTTTAGCTCTATAAGTCCTAAGTCTCTCATCTAAAACCACAAAATGGTCAAATCTCCAAGTCAACTAGCCCTTATATTAAGTTTAAATTTTCTCAAGCACACCCTATTTATAATCACCTTTCCCTACTAATCATAATCCAAGTTAATAATTTACTCCAAGTCCATACCTTGTCCAAATTTCTATCCTTAATCCACATTCACATCATGAACATCATGAAAAACTTAGTCCAACTCATCACCTAATCAATCACCCCATCAAATCTCATTCAAATAGTTAGATAAGACACAATGACAATGGTTGTAGATACTTTTGTATGTTCCTTGTCTATTATTTATTGCTTGACTTTTTTGCATGTTTTTTATCATGTATATATCTACAAATGTTTGCTTGTGTTTGTTTGTATTCATTTATTAATCTTTTAATTATTCAATTATCATGTCTCTTTTTATCCATTAGGAAATAAACAAGGTTTCTATGATGATACTAAAAGTTACAATGATGCTTTTAGATTCCCTCAATGATGCAAAGTTTGATCTTTGCCCCTTTTATAATCATGCACTTTGGCACAATGTCCTCTTCATTATACTTATATCATGGGCATACTACCTAGTGATATATTTACATTGGATTTTTTATAATTTTGTCTTACACTCATCGTTTCCCCTATCTTCTATCATCTACCTAATCATGTAATAATCATCTATATCCCATCATCAAATCAATCCTCCTATTCCACTCATCTACTATCCATACATTTATCCTAATCATTTTATCTTTATATCTAACATATAATTCACATCCTCTATCTAAAAACTAGCATCATCATCATCATCATCATCCTCTATTCTATCTTATCACTGAGTCAGAACTACATCAACCTGACGTATTTTCAGACTATGTAGGCAACACTTGGCCATTTTTTAGTGCACAAGAATATCTTGACTAATAAAACTAATCCCCTTTTCCATCCAATTCATATTTTAGTCACTCAAAATATATATCATCTCCTTCATCATATCTCTCAACTTTAACTTTGAGATACACTCATTGTTAATCTTATTAAATCTTTGACTTGTTTTGGTCTACTACTTTCCCTAGCTTGTGTCCTTATTTGGGATATGTCTAAAGCTTAAGAATTATTTTATCATAATCATCATCATCATCATGTTATTATTTATTCCCCCTTGGGATGTGTCAAAAACCTTGACACAATAATTTTTAATCCTTATGCATATGTCTTTGCCAAGGGCATCATCACTTTATAGCTCACTGCTCAGGTCGAGTTCATTTTATTCATCATTTATCTCACAATTTATATCCCATACCCTTATATATTCATCACATCCCACCCCTTGTTTCCTATTTTGAGTGGCCATCTATCCCATTCTTCTTTACATGTCCCCTCGAAGGGGCATCATATCTACTAACATCATTTATCCACTAACATAGTTTACTAAAATTCATCCATGAGTGTTTTTCTTTCTTTGAAATAACATTACTCCTACTACAATCAGATAAATACCCTTTCAAAGAGGGGGAAAATGTATACATCTAAATTTGATCACTTCATTTATCATCACTAATATTACTATTAGTCAACACATTTTTCACCTATCTCATCTAATCTCTTCTAATTCCATTCTAATATCACCCTTTCTAGTCATTTTATATTATCCACCTTCTTAATTCTTCATCCACTACCTTTATATTATCCCAAAAATATTTTAATTATTCTAATCATGTCTTATTTGTCAAATAATCCTACTTGTCCACTATATTATAATTTAAAATTCCTATCCCACCTATCGTAGCCTATTCTTAGGCTCTCCTACATCCTTAGTCCCTAATCACCCATCTAATCACCTCCCTGAACCTTATTAACTCCTAATCAAATATATAAGCCTCTGAAGTCTAGAGCCTTCTCTAACTTTATTTAATCCTCTTAAACTAGAGGGTTGTAATGAATTTAAAATTCATTTTAATTCTCCTCCATTACCCTATAAATAACCAAGCATGGAGCTTGGTTAGGCTAATTTAGAATTCACACAAGCTCTTCCATAGTCTTCATATTTTATTGCATCCATCCTAACATCTAATAATCCATTCATCCTTTCATCTTGAAGCCACCATTATCAAGCAAATAAAAAATCAATCCAAAATCCTTGAAGAATCCATTTAAAGTTCTTAGAGGGAATCCAAGAGACGTAAGATGATAGTAAGAATCCTTAACTAAGTTCTGATTGCTTCTACATTCTCTCCCTTTGATATATATATATATATATATATATATATATATATATATATATATATATATATATATATATATATATATGGGTTAATTTACTATTTATAGTATATTGAATCTCTAGCTCAACTTTACAAGCATATAATGTAAATCCAATATATATATATATATATATGGGTTAATTTACTATTTATAGTATATTGAATCTCTAGCTCAACTTTACAAGTATATAATGTAAATTCAATGAAGGAGAAGAAGTGTCAAGTTTTGAGTCTTTAGGACTTTCCTGAAAGTGAACACTTATCTCTATGAACCACTCATGTGTGCTTGGATGTATAAGGCAATACCCTTTGACACCATTTGGATAACCTACAAAGATGCAAGGCTTGTACTAAGGTTCTATAACTTTATATTTCTTATTTGGTATACATACCATAGATAGAGATCCCAAAACCCTAAAGTGATTAGCTTTAGGCTTCCTTCCATCCCAAGATTCAAAGGAAATTATGCCTTTCAAATATTATTGAAGAACACTATTCTAAATATAAAAATCATAATTAATGAATTCAACCCAATACTTATGTGCCAAGGACCTATAATGAATCATACAACTAGCCATATCTTTTAAGGATATATTCTTATGTTCCACCACTCTATCTTGTGAAGGATTGTAAGTAAATATCCACTAGAAATTAATCCCCTCTATGGTAAAAAAACTATAAAAATTTATTGCTAACATATTCACCCCCAATGTCAATTTGAATAGCCTTGATGTATTTTTAATATTATTTATCAACAAGTGCCTTGAAGTCTTGAAAATCTTCAAACACTTTAGATTTTAACTTAAGGAAGTAGACTCGTGTATATCTTGAGAAATCATCAACGAAAGTGAGAATGAACTTATCCCTTATAAAATATACATTGTGAAAAATCACTATGTATTAACTTTAATTCTTGTGAAGCCCTCCAAGCTTTGTTTTTGTCAAATTTTGTTTTGGGATGTTTTCCAAGAGATCAACCCTCATAAATTCCCATATAGAATTAGACTCAAGTAAATCCTTTGAAAATGTCATTTTTACTAAGTTTTTTAAGGTATAAGTGGTTTAGGAGTCCAAATCACTCATGTCATAATTTAATAACTCTATATGAATGGGTTAGTATTGTAGTTAAAGAAGAATTAGGGGGAAAATATGAGAGGGTATATAACCTAGCTTGGTGATCTACCTTACCCATTACCACTATAGAATAACTATGAAAATCCCTAATGATAACTTAATTTGGTAAAAAATTAACCCTCATGCCTTTAATGATATGATCAATTTAATACACTAATAAGAGATTGGTCGAAAGAGAAGGAACACTTCAAACATTATTGAATATTCCTCCTTCCATTTCAATAAACCCTCCCCCTACAACTGGTACATAAGTTTCATCACCAAAATTCATAGAAAACATGCTATAAGGATCTAAGGAATAAAAATCAATTGGTGAATATCCCATGTGGTGAGAAGCACCCAAGTCAATAACCCATGAATATGTTGAATCTACAACTACTACAAGATCCTTTCCCTTTTTCTTTCACTTTACCCTTGCCCTTTGCCTCATAATAACCCTAAGTTAATGAATTATACTTCTTAGACTCTAAAATACCTATGGTTTCCTTATCTAAGAGATGAGTTAGGTGATCTGTTTGATTCTTCATGCACTTGTGTTCATTATGCTCATTTTTCTTATAATACGCACACTTGAACTTCTTTCTTAGGTTTGTCATTGGAAGAGGAGGTTTCAATGGTTATTTTGGTAGAGGTTAATTATTTCTTATTATCTTGATCCTTATTATTCTTCTTATTTTTTTTGTTTGAAGCCTTTTCTTTCTCATTCCCAAAAATTAGGGCTTGAGGCTTAGTGGCATGGAAAGTAGAGACAATGACTAAATAGTAAAGACCTAGTTTAGAGAGAATATAAAGAATACGCTAGTCATCTTATTTATTTATCCCACATTATTTCAAATAAAATATCAAGGAGTTTAACTTAGTGAATAAATCCTAAAGGGTGTCAAAGTTTCTTGGACTTATGCTAATGAGTTCATTCTCAAGTTCATGACCTCTCATCACATCTTGTTCCCCAAATATTTTGCCCAAAATGGTCCATATATCATGGGTTGATTTGGTAAGATCTAAGTGAAATAAGAGATTTGGTGCTATAGAAAGACATAATTTACCATAGGCTTCATCATTATGGTTATACCACTTAAATTTCTTTGCATCTGTATTAGGTTTAATTTCATCAACTATGGTTATCCTATACAAACCCTTACTCCTTAAAATGGTTACCATATTTATTTTTAATTCATCATAGTTAAAGGGAGTTAGTGGGTTGATTAAACTTGAATCCATTTTAATGTTGAGTTCAATTATAGTAGTAGTGCAAGTTGTAGCTGCAAAAATGAAAGTTCAAGTAGAATGAAAAAGTGACACAAAATAGTACACCCCTAAACTACTAACATAAAAGACCCCCTGATGGGTGTCACTGTTACCCCTTAATTTAACCAGTTTATGTTGGTGTCAATTCTTAGTAGGGACAGTGTCCAAGGTTATCTACAAGAAGGTGCTTATTGGTTTCAACTGATAGTATTGTTTGAGTTTTTTTTGGTGTTGTACTAACCTAAATGTCTATTCTTAATAATCTAAACTAATTCTGAAAAAAAAACTCTTGCATGGAATGTAAATAGACAAAACTACTGAATTGAATACTCTAAAAAAAATCACACAATGTTGCAAAGTAAACACAATAAAACCAGATTTCAAACCCACACTTATAAAATGAAAGTTACTAGAATTAAAGAAATGATAAATACATATTCAAATGTGAAAATAAACACATTAACATCTAATTTATCTTGTATATTATAAGTCTAATCACACAAAGCATATATATCAATTATAATTTAAATAAATAATAAATAAACTTATAAATACCAAAAGTAATGTCTCCTTTCTCCTTAGAGGAGGGAGGGACACTTGCTCACCTTTGGATTTAGGGTTAAATAGACTGTCTTAAAATTCTATCTTAATACATGGAATAAAAGAGTAATTTACTGTGAGGTCTTCTTGTATTCAAAATAAAAAAACTTATAACATTTGTGTCTCTCTATATACTTACAGATCTAGCATGGATCTACACTTTTATTATATGCAAAAGAAATTATCTTAGAAACTAGGTAACAGCTCAACTGTCTTAGAACAATAATATATTTAGAGAGATTAGGTGATATAGCCAAAATAGAGAAAGTGTTGTTAATAAGATCTACATGGAATTATAAAGATCCAAGTGAGATTACAACTACTATGTCTAGTTATATCTAACCACCAAATCTTTACATTCAATATATCCATCTCTTCTGACTCTAGAGTTGCAACCTGTAAAAATAAATTCCATAAATAGTAGGCTATACAAAATTAGGAATCTATATATAGACATGTAAATAAATATAAAGTATCAAAAAGAGTCTTAGATCATCATGGAATAGGTGGAAAAGCATCTTGAATTCTTTATAACATGATGTGGCCAAATCTGAAGCAAACTATGAGAATATGGAGCATAACCATCATAATTTGTAGCTAACTATTGTAATCTATAGCTAACTGACAAAATCCATAGCTAACTATTGTAATCTATAGCTAATTGACATAATATATAGTTACACTTCAAATGATCAATTCTTGGTCATGGCATGTCCTTATCTTCATGAGATCTTATCAAAACTCTTATTTAGATGCTATCATACATGTACATATCAAAACATGAAGACTAAACATGCAAATGGTTAGAACTGTTAGGTTGTGGAGCTAAAAGCATCATTGATGTAAACAGGGGAGGAGGTTGTTGAGTGTCACAGTCACCGGTGTCGGTCAGGCCAACCAACATCGGTCAGGGGTAGATAGGAAGGCAACCAACATCGGCAGTATTCGGCTGACGTTGATCATCTCCAGGCATACAAGGACCGACGTCGATTGCCTGTGCGATTCTAGAACTGCTAGTTCACGAACAGTTAGTTAATGAACTGGTTGTTTGCATGTTGAAAGGCTAATTTTAGTCTTGAGCTGTGGATCTAATTATTGTAATTGGATGTCTAATTATTGTTTGCATGAGATCTATATAATAGACTCATGGGTTGTATTGTAATTTGGGGCTAGTTGAATAAGAGCAAGGTTAGCTCCTTCAGAGTGAAGAGAGCAAGGTGTGTTCCTCCTAGTTCCACAGGGGTGTCGAGTGTGTATGATCAGGTAGAGCTGCAGGTTGTGCAAGCTCTGGTAGAAGATCCACAGGGGTGCTGGTTTGGAGAATCAGAAGGGTTCTTCATGTGTGTATGATCTTGGTCGGCAGGTGTGTAAGGCCAGATTTGGAGATTTACACGTGTAAGTAAGATCATTGATTTGTAGGTGTTTGTGTGTGCAAGGTCTAAGGTGGATCTGCAGGATAGCAAGGTCAAAGGTGACGGGCAACACAACAAGGTGCAAGATCAGGTGAGATCCACTTGGAGTATGTTGAGTACTTGGAGTGCGTGGAGTACTCAGATTTGGAGTGCATGGAGCACTTGTGCACTAGCAGTTTT